>BLSH010283392.1:409238-439681 GCA_018402905.1 Glandirana rugosa
AAAAAAGACAAAAAACAAGGTATCTGAATTTACCTAATTTTTGTACATTACTTTTTGCGTTTTACGTGGACCTTATACGTTGGACGTATCTACACTTGGTCCGGAAGTCTTCTTGAGGTGTAATTCTTATTATACTGTACATGTTAACGGTGTGTTCAGTAAACCATTGAATTTCTATAATTTTCAACGGGTAGATGAAGTTTAATGTGGAAATGTCAAATCATTTCGTTAAGTTTTCGTTTAAGTAACAAATCATTATCTCAACTCGCTTGGAGACCTTCAAGCCCAAGACGACCAGGCAGGCTTGAAGCCCTGTTTCAGGCCCAGGCCTGCCTTTCGTTGTCCGTGCGATCGTTCGGGTTCCGTCCGGACCCGGACTTTGTCCCGAAGTTCGGACGGACCAGCAGAACCCGAACTTCCAGAGGTTCGCTCAACTCTATTACTAAACAATGAATTTGCTTTTGAATTGCTTTACTAAACTGTAAAGGTGTAATTTGAAGTAGATGGGCAACTTTTAATATCTTTAAGTTACCAAATGACTTGTGTGGCAATTGTACATGTCATATTATTCTTAATGTGGAGTTCTTCTGAAGGCCTGGTTCACATCTATGCAGGTTGCATATTCCAGGTGCATTTTGCGTTTTTCATTACATGTTTTTAATCCATTTAAGTCTATGGAACAAAAAACAGAAAAAAGGCCCTGGGTCTTTCCATAAAATGCACAGATGTGATCATGACCCATAGGAAAACATGTTAAATGGACTGTAGTGTGTTTCTGTAAAACTGAAGATGCACTAAAAAATGCATAGGTGTGAACCAGGCCTTAGGCTTACTCAGTATTCCTATTGTCAGGGCTTTATTTTTTACTGAGACAGGTGCTTGTGCAAACTGCAGTCTGATCCTTCTATACTGTGACTGGCCTATTCAGGTTAGTAGCTGGTGGATGCCAGTGCCTTCCTTTCTGGTATTTGTTTGGCTGGGGGGTTTGTCAGTCCTGTGTGCCTCCTAAGGCTGTTATCTACTTGTATCTCTTACTGCCAATTTGCTGCAAAGCCATTTTTTACTATCCTGAGCCATGAGTTAAGGGACATCATTCAGGGTTTTTTTTTTCAGGTGTATGGGAAGCTAACTAATGGGCTCTTTGCCATTTAGTCCCTCCAGACTGGCATGCATCATGCACACGTAAACTGGGCCTGTGCCACTTATGCCATGACAAGAACAGCCTTGTATGAATCCTGCTTTGTTCAAGCAGCCAGGGATAAAGAGGATGACATCCAAATTCCACACAAATCAATCTCCTGGGCTGTGTAGTGCGCCTCTATACAGCCATGAGCTTTTTGCTTTAATGCTTAGTGATGAATAATGCACTTCTCGCTGCCCTCCAGAGACTGGGGAATCTGAAACACTAGAACATGAAAACAAACAGAAGGCGCGTGGACCTAGCGCATTGTCCTCAAAGATGTTTATTTGAATAAGAAAGTAGGTATCCTACTCATGAAAACTTGATAAAAGCATATCTTATTGGTCCTCCATGAGTCCATGAAACTGTCCACACCACATGGTGGCTAAAGCCAGCCTATGCCTCCACAGAGGTGTGGACACTTTGACGGACCCATGTGGAGGACCAATAAGATATGCTTTTATCAAGTCTTTGTTTGATAACTACTTTCTTATTCAAATAAACATCTTTGTTTGAGGATAATGCGCTAGGTCCACGCGCCTTCTGTTTCTTTTCATAAAGATGATGACATCTAAAAGTTTGTCACATTCATTACACAAGAGATCAATACACTCCAAAGCACTTGTTTCTATACTCACCTTATGGGCAAATCATCCCTCCCCAGACACTTCCAAAGAGAAGAGGCAGATGAGCATGACTGTATTAATCCTGCTTTGTTCAAGCAGCCAGGGATAAAAATTAGAACACCTAAAAGGTTGTCCCATTCATTAAACTTGTGGTCGATACTAAAGGAGTTGGCTCACATCAAACAGCTGGTCCAAGCTCTAGAAGGATCCTGACTTTAACAGTGGGATTCAACCAGATGCCTGACCAGCAGCTCTCTCAGCCTCCCAGCACGTTGCTCCAACCCTCTCCACAGCCCAACTTTCCAGTGAGTACTGGAGGGGCAGAGCAGAGAGCCAGTGATAGCCAGTCACCTCTCTCTGTTCAGAGCAGACCATTACCTGAGCAATCAGCAGTCATGTAATCACTCAAATCTCAGTCTTTGAGCTGGCGGAAGACAGCTGGCCTTGACCAGTCCTGATCTTTACTGTTATTAGCTAGTAAGATTCCTGGGATGAATGCTTAATTTCTCACTCTCAGCTTCCAGACAGTGAGAGAATCTATACACCCCCTTCTGCATCCCACAGTGCAGCATCTATTAACAGACACCCTGCCACATGGGAGGTAGGGATGTTTTTCTATAGCAAAAATGTAATTGTAGAAAATCTCTATTTGCAAGGGTGATTAGGACTGCAGTGGTGCTTACTGTTCAGCAGAATCCCACACTTGCATGCTTTTACTATGCAATGATAAAATGGGTGGCACAGTGGTGTAGTGAATAGCACTTTCGCCTGGCAGCAAAAGGGTCGCTAGTTCGAATCCCAACCGCAACACTACATGCCTGGAGTTTGCATGTTCTCCCTGTGCCTGCATGGGTTTCCTCTGGGTACTCCGGTTTCCTCCCATACTCTATAGACATGCTGGTAGGTAAATTAGATCCTGTCTAAATTGGCCCTAGTGTGTGTATGAATGTGAGTTAGGGACCTTAGATCGTAAGTTCCTTGAGGGTAGGGACTGATGTGACTGTACAATATATATGTAAAGCACTGCATAAATTGACAGCGCTATATAAGTACCTGAAATAAATAAATCAGCATGACATCCGGCGAACTAACATTTTCAGGTGTCGTCAACAGTAGAATCCTAAATGTCACTCAACGCAGATTTGCCTTTAAAGGGGTTGTAAAGTCTTGAGGTTTTTCACCTTAATGCATCTATGCATTAAGGTGAAAAACCTCCTGTATTGCAGCTGCCCCCCAGAGCCCCCCTTTTACTTACCTGAACCCATCGTTCCAGCATTGAGGATGAGCCCAGCAGCTCCAGCCGCTGGCTCGGGTCCTCATTGGATAGATTGATAGCAGCAGGAGCCATTGGCTCCCGCTGCTGTCAATCAAATCCAGTGATGCGTGGGGTTGGGGCCAAGTCCTGCTGTCTGTGTCAATGGACCTAGCACAGGACTCAGGAGCGCATCCGCACGTGTGCCCCTAGGGAAAGCGTTTCTCCGCGGGGGCACCCGGTGAAGAGGAGGAGCCAGGAGCGCCGCTGGGGGACCCCAGAAGAGGAGGATCAAAACCCTTGCACAGAGCAGGTAAGTATGACATGTTTGTTATTTAAAAAAAAAAAACCAAAGCTTTAGAATCCCTTTAAAGGAGGGTGAGTAGTGTGAATCTGTGGCTGTAAAAAGCAAGCAACGGACAAAAGACTGGTCACCAGTTTTGCCAGTAGGCTCTCTGTAGTGGTTTGTTTCCCATTAGTAAGCCTTGTTCAATACTGTGTCTTTGCGTAGAGGCAGCCAGCTTGGTAACAGAAGGATTTTGCTTCAGGCAGTTTTGTGACCAGGGCTGCTCATCTGCCCCTAACCACATGTAAGAGCTAGATGTATTGTTACATTAAAACAGCCAGAGTCACCTGTCAGCCTGTCATTGACTTGCACAGGTATGCTGGGCCACGGCTGATCACACCCACCTGAGCTATCTGTTGCACAATACACTAATGCAGACCATACATGGGTCGAAAATCTGAAATTTTGCGCGTTTTGTGATCTGATGGTGCTAGCCACCATTGATTTCAAAATTCAATCAACCAAGCCTTCAATTTGACCTCATGTTATTTTCATGACCATCTTTTCTTGCCAGGAATTTTCTTTTTGTGCACCCATGTGCATTTTTTTTTCAATTATATTTCTCGCACGTTTCACCCATCATTGATTACAAAATTGTTTGTTTTTCAAAAAATTTTTAACATGCCCGATCGCTCAAATTCGACGGCTGCACGAAAATCAGGCCCACTAGTCATGCGAAATGAGAACAAAAATAATTAGTCTTATTAGTTAGTCTACTCTTAAGATTTTCTAAAGAAAATTATTTCGGAATTCGACCCATGTATGGCCGGCCTAATTCTTGGCAGCCAGCTTTAACACTAGACTTCACAAGTACAAACTTTGGGTACGTTCATACTGAACGTAACTCACATGATTTCAAACCTGCATTTCAGTGCGAGTCCGGGGGCGATTTGAAAGACATCTGTGCGGGTTAATGCACAGATGTCTATTGAAATCACCCCCGAAGACGCCAAAAGTAGTGCAGAAACTACTTTTGGAAATTGGTGCGGCACCACACAGATTGGGACAGTGCCTTAGCCAGCAATAGGCTGCGATTTGACATTGCGCAGATGTAATCGGGGGCTTACTGTGGTCTGTATTTGCATGGAGCCTCAGAGAAGCTGTGCTGGAACATGTGATGCCTGTTTAGCAACAGACTGCCTGACAAACTCAAGCTCTTGAACCACAGGGGATTCCAAAGCTTAATTCCTGATCCAGCACAGTATAGCGTGCAAGCATGCTCCCTCCTGATTTAGAGTTGCATCATCAACTGCTAGGGAGAAGGAAGATGTGGGAACAGTTACAATTCTCCAAGCAGAAACAGAGGTGTGATCCACCAGTAGTATGTAAAATATACGCAGGTTCAGAAACAAAAGCAGAATTTTATTGCGATGTCAGAAATTACATGTGATTCGCACCGCATTGCTGTGCAGATCACATGCGATGTCTGTGCAATGCAAATTCAGCCATACAGTTGTATTGCTGAACTCGCATTGGATTTGCACAAAAATAGTGCAGGAACCTTTTTTTCCCTTCACTGGAATCGGATCGTATGGGTGTTCATACCCATGCTCTCTGATTCCTGTCCGATTCACAGTTCACACTGCGATCCAATCTGGGGGTGTCATTAACTTTGTATTGACACCCACAACAGTTTGCAGAGAGCAGTTTGAACTGAGATGCAATGCTGGAAACGGCACTGGAATTGCGCTAGTTCCCGCATCGCATATGTGTGAACCGGGGTTTAACAGAGCTAACAAAATCCCTTCCTCTTTCTTGGAGGACAAAAAAAAATGGCATGCTGGTTGATGGCAGGGTTATCCTGAGGGTTTTTTTTGTTTTTTTTTTTCCAGCACCCATTTCTCCTGTTGATACCATTGTAACCTACAGGTTTAAGGGCTTGTTTTTACCAGCCGTAGTGACTATTGTGCAGTGCAGTGAGGCCGAGATCAGCACAGCGAGGATGCGCTGAGCTTGGCACATCGCACTTTCTTTTTTTTTTTTATATATATAAACTTTATTGAAATGTCACACAGAAATCTCAAAGTTCAGTTGCCGGCCGCATGGTGCGAGGCAGTGGATTGGCTCACACTGAGCTACGCTGGAAAAATATTGCATGCAGTACTTTCAACAGTGCATGGTGCCTCCACACCACTGCAACACAGTGGTGTGAACTGGGCACATAGGAGATGAGGCATTTTGTCTTGTTCGTGCAGTGGGACTGCGCTGGAATAGCTGCCCAACGCAGTTCCACCGCATGTGGTGTGAACCTAGCCTAAGACTTCCTGTGTCCCTAAAGGAGCAAGGAAATGTCGTTTTGCAGCTCTTCTGTTGTAAACAAAGGACGTGAAATGAGGAGTGCAGCCTCTTCTACAGCAGGCAAGAAACTAGAAATGTTCTGGCCAGTGACTGATGTACCGTTGTATGCAAAAGTTTAGGAACCCCTGACAATTTCCATGATTGTCATTTATAAATATTTGGGTGTTTGGATTAGCAATTTCATTTTGATCTATAAAATAACTGAAGGACACAGTAATGTTTCAGTAGTGAAATGAGGTTTATTGGATTAACAGAAAATGCACAATATGCATCAAAACTAAATTAGACAGATGCATAAATTTGGGCATCCGCATCATTTTGTTGATTTGAATACCTGTAACTACTTAGCACTAATTAATTGGAACACACAATTGGTTTGGTGAGTTCATTAAGCCTTGAACTTCATAGACAGGTGCATCCAATCATGAGAAAAGGTATTTAAGGTGGCCAATTGCAAGTTGTTGTTCTCTTTGACTCTCCTCTGAAGAGTGGCAACACAGGGGCCTCAAAACAACTCTCAAATGACCTGAAAACAAAGATTGTTCTACATTATGGTTTAGGGGAAGGCTACAAAAAGTTATCGCAGAGATATAAGCTGTCAGTGTCCACTGGTAGGAACATAGTGAGGAAATGGAAGACCACAGGCACAGTTCTTGTTAAGGCCAGAAGTGGCAGGCCACATAAAATATTGGAGAGGCAAAGGCCAAGGATGGTGAAAACGGTCAAAAACAGTCCACCTCCAAAGACTTACAACATCAAATTGCTACAGATGGTGTCACTGTGCATCGTTCAACAATTCAGCGCACTTTGCACAGGGAGAAGCTGTATGGGAGAGCTATGCGAAAGAAGCCTTTTCTGCACACACGCCACAAACGGAGTCGCTTGAGGTATGCAAACGCACATTTGGGCAAGCCAGCTTCATTTTGGAATAAGGTGCTGTGGACTGATGAAACAAAGATTCAAAGATTGAGTTTATTGGTCATAACAAGGGGCGTTATGCATGGCGGCAAAAGAACAAAGCGTTCCAAGAAAAACACTTGCTACCCACAGTAAAATTTGGTGGAGGTCTCATCATGCTGTGGGGCTGTGTGGCCAGTGCAGCTACAGGGAATCTGGTTAAAGTTGAAGGTCTGTCCACACTCCAGAGGAGTAAGGACAGAGCTGGGCTAGCGGTCCCAAATCCAAAAATTTACTTCCTTGCTGCCCAGGCCCAACAAATGGGGGGGTTGGGGTCTTTTCCACCCCAATGATCCTATCAGGACCATACTTGTACCGGAGGACACTGTAGAGACAGCACTGACTCATTTAGAGTCAGGCTTCTCCCACCTGTCGCCAATCCTTCCCACAATTAGACTACTGAATAGCGTGTGGACTAACATTAAAAATATCCTGAAGATGCATGGCTACCTACCCTATACACTGTTATGGCGAAATTCATACTACAAGGAAATTTTAAAACTGGAGGGGTTTGGTGACTGGGAGAGGTTAGGGCTCAGATATGTCTCACAACTCTATGAGAACAATGTCCTTAAATCATTCGCAGAGCGGGACTGTCAAATCCCGGTGCGGCAATTTAATAAATATCTACAACTACGCCACGTCATTAATGCACAAATTAATACACTAGTAAGGTCACACCACCCGATTATTGAGGAAGTTTATATGGCAATAGAAAAGAGAGGAATGATCTCCAGGGCGTATACTGTACTCCTTAATGCCACTCAGGATTCCAAAGAGCTTCCATGCAGGCAAAGATGGGAGGAAGACCTCGGTGCCATAGATGGAGACACCTGGGTGGAGTGCTAAAATGCGGTGCCCATGGTCTCGGTCTCTGCCACCCAAAAGCTGTCCCATCTGATGTTATTCCACAGAGCATATAGGACACCCCTCCAACTACATAAATGGGGACGCAGGGGAACCCCTAATTGCCCCAAATGTGAACATGAGCATGGGGATTTGTTACATATGCTCTGGAAGTGCCCGAAGCTCTTCTGACTTCTGGCATGCCCCAATGCAACTGATGTTGCAATATTGTAATACTTATTGTTTGAAGTTACATAAACTTGAATATGTGATGTTGTACCTTTTCTATATCATATTTGTATATGGCAAAATGATTTATTCACGATACATCTCTTAGTTGCATTGAAAGCATCTACACGATTCAATTCATATTATATACTATGACTTGTATGATGTAAACTGCTGTTATGATACTATGTTTTCTAAATAAATCTAATTTTTGATCAAAAAAAAAAGTTGAGGGTCGCATGGATTCCACTCAATATCAGCACATTCTTGAGAATAATGTTGAGGAATCAGTCACAAAGTTGAAGTTACGCCGGGGCTGGGTATTTGAACAAGACAACAACCCAAAACACTGCTCAAAATCTACTCGGGCATTTATGCAGAGGAACAAGTACAATGTTCTGGAATGGCCATCCCAGTCCCCAGACCTGAATATCATTGAACATCTGTGGGGTGATTTGAAGCGGGCTGTCCATGCTCGGCAACCATCAAACCTAACTGAACTGGAGATGTTTTATAAGGAGGAATGGTCCAAAATACATTCATCCAGAATCCAGACACATTACAGGCTATAGGAAGCGTCTAGAGGCTGTTATTTCTCCTAAAGGAGGCTCTACTAAATATTGATGTGATTTTTCTGTTGGGGTGCCCAAATTTATACACCTGTCTAATTTTGTTTTGATGCATATTGCATGGAAATTGTCAGGGGTTCCTAAACTTTTGCATACAACTGTAAATCAATAACTGTAGATATAGGCTGGATATGGAGGAAAAATGTGCATGGAAATGCGCTTTAAGATTAAAATATGTCTAAATCAAAAAGGCAAAGATAAATTGCCACTTATCTTCTTCCCCAGATATGGTGGCTGAATTAGTTTTCTTTTTTAGGCTTTTTTCCGTTTACTTGTATTTATCAATCCTGCTAGTAACAACTGTTTTTCAGTGACAACATTCACTCTGCACTGTATCTATGGAGGAGTGGTGCTGTCACCGTAGGATGTTCTCCTGATTTGGATTACAGTCTTCCTCCTCTCCTCACTTTTTTTGTAGTTCACAGTAGATTGATTACTTTAAAGTCTATTAAACTTACAGGATTCCCCTCTCTGACTAGAAACTCAAGAGTGCAGAAAAGATCTCTAGGATTACCTTGTGGGGTGCACACTAGCTGGCTGGACCACAAAGGGAATATCACAAAATCCTTGCGTTTAGATAAATAATATTCCATTCTGTAAATTAATTGGCATTAGGGATTCCTGAAGACTAAGTTACTAATGGGGAGGGAGTGGCCGGACAAGGCATGTGAGGAGATGCACTTCACGGAGCTCCCGTAGTTGATCCTGCAACGATCCGTTCCTCGGCGACGATCCGGCTTGCAACCTGGCTTTACACACGGAATTGTCCTCCTCACAGCCTCTGGACTACTGGGCAGGCGGCCTGAAACTCAGAATGACACGGAAAGGCCAAGATGGCGCCGACACCTCACAGCCACAACGCGCCCAGTGGAGCACACAGCAAGCAAAGGAGCAGGGGGGTAAGTCGCAAAAAACTTCTAAGACTAAGGAACAGCCCAAAGATATGCTGTACTACACCCAAAAGTCCACAGGCTCGGCAGGTCCCTCTGCCATGGAGCCCTCCGAACACACACACTGTTCGGAGAACGAAGGCCCTGGGGGCGCAGACACGATGGATGATACCCTCCCACTGGAGACTCTCCCTGACACGATCTCAGATCCCTTTGATATCTCAGCAGAGTACGCTTCACAGCCCACACTGACAGAAATCCTGCAGGCAGTACACAAATGTACAGCAACAGTGGAGGGCCTTAAAGATCGCCTAGGGGGGCTTCAGGAATCGGTATTGATCCAACAGGACATACAGAAAATTAGAGAGAGGACCACTGCGGTCAAAGGCTGCGTGAGTGAGATGGAGGATCAGATCCCCCGTCTGGTTAGAGATGTAAGGTCGGCAGTGCAGCAGGTGGCCATAGCAAACAATAAAACTGATGACATCGAAAATCACCTGAGACGAAACAACGTTCGTATAGTGGGGCTCCTGGATAAAGTGGAGGGTAGGGACCCCACGGCATTTGTGGAACAGTGGCTGCAGGAAGTGTTTGGGTAGGAGGCCTTCACAGCTCTTTACGCGGTGGAAAGGGCACACCGCACCCCCCCCCCCAGACCGCTCCCCCCTGGGAACCCTCCTAGATCAATGCTTGCTAGACTACTGAACTATAAAGACCGGAAGATAGTGCTCCGGCTGGCCAGGGAAAAGGGTACCGTCAAGTACCAGGGCACCAAGGTCTCCTTCTATCCGGACTTCTCCGCTGAGGGTCAGCGGAAAAGGTCATGATTTGCGGAAGTCAAGAAAAGGCTGCAGAAGCTTCAATTAACCTATGCCATGCTATACCCGGCTAAATTGAGGGTCACAGTCAATGGTCAAGCTCTATTCTTTGAGACCGCAACGGACGCGGCCGCTTGGCTGGACAGAAACGAACAAGATCTGGGCAGGCACAACCGAGCAGCGGAGGACTGATCCGCCACTATTTGTGACAGACTCCCCTCTTCTCCCCTGGAGGGGAGAGGGAGATAATGGATACCTCTTCAGTACCCGATATGTGACTTTATTCATCCCTTAAGCCGAGGTCAAATCCTATCTGACTGTCATGGGCGACGCATATCGACCCATACACGTCAGCACGTTCCGGCACGAACGATCGCTCCATTACGGACGATCGGGAGAAGATCACAAGTGCGCATGCGCGCACGCATCAGAACATGGCAACGAACGTACGGACGCAATAGGCGGGTACGCAACATCCAATAGGATTCCCTTGGGCACTATAAAGGACTGCTCATTCTGCTCCTTAGTTGCTGGATCGTCTTCAGCTCTCCTGAGTTCCTGACCTGTGTGTTCCTGCTCTCCTCCTGTTGTGACCCGGCTTGGCTCTTGGACTTCCTCTGATCTCTCCAGTGTTGACCCTTGGCTTGCTTCTCGGACTGCCTCCTGTGTGATACCTGTGTTTGACCTTCAGCTTGTTTAATGGACTCTGCTATCTGCCTGATTCCCGGTTTCTGACCCTTGGCCTGGCTTACGGACTTACCTCTCCACTCTCCACTCCTGATTGGCGGCCTGCATCCAGACCTGTTCCAGACTTTTCCTGTGGTTCCAGATCTTACCTGCCTGCACGCCCCATCTATACTACCGGTGACCTGTGCTTCTTTGCGCTCAGTACTCCGTGTTCCCATCCAGGGGGTACTCTGCGTTCAGCCGCAAGGGGAGCCTCTCTCAGCACTTCAGCCTCGGATCAGGTACGTGATAGTACGATCCAGCCATGTCAGAGGCTGACAGAGACGGCTCTCCTTTGGATGCTCTATGCCAGCAGGTCACGGCCCTCACTCAGGCCATGCAAAGACTCCAGGATGGATACTTTCAGCTGGAAGGTCGTATGCAACATCTTTCGGTATCCTCTGCTCCTAGCAACCCCGGATCACCATCTACCAGTACAGCAAGTACCCCTTCAGCTCCTGACCGCTCAGCCACCACACCAGTCATGATGATGACAGCTCCTGAACCCAGGGTACCCACGCCAGAGCGCTTTTCTGGAGATCGCAAGAAATTCAAGGCCTTCAAGAATGCCATCTTGCTGTACTTAGCCCTTCAGCCTAGAACTTTTGCTTCAGAGACTGTGAAAGTAGGTTTCATCATCTCCCTACTCAGTGATGAAACTCAGGCTTGGGCTCATCACCTTCTTGAACAGAAGAGTCCGCTACTAAATTCAGTGGATGAATTCTTTGGGGCCATGAGTCAACTCTATGATGACCCTCAACGTACTGCCACAGCGGAAGCCACTCTGCATAATCTTGTTCAGGGTAAACGCCCGGTGGAAGACTACACCGTAGACTTCCGAAAATTGGCTGCAGATACTAATTGGAATGAGGCTGCCCTCAAGTATCAGTACCGTTTGGGATTATCAGAGACTGTAAAAGATGAACGAATTGACACACCCGCTACCCTAGAAGGCCTAATCCAGTTAGCCATTAAGCTGGATAGATGCCTGAGGGAGCGACGGTCAGAACGTCTCCGTACTTCCCCTCCTACCTGGATGCTACCCAGGGTTCCAGCTGCCCCTGCCGCACCACCCATTCCTTCTATGAGTGCATCATCAGAGGAGGAGCCCATGCAGTTAGGCCTGGTCCGGGGCCCTCTCTCGGCAGATGAAAGGCAACACAGACGCAAGCACAACCTATGTCTATACTGTGGTGGAACCGGTCATTATCTGCACAACTGTCCCATTCGGCCCAGTAAGTCGCGGTCTATTCCTGCTACGAACTTTCAAGTGGTTGGTCCCTCCATTTCTCACCTTAGTCTCCCTGTCTCACTACAGGTGGCGGGAGAGGAGGTCCGGCTACTGGCCATCATTGATTCGAGAGCCTGCAGTTGTTTTCTGGATGAGACCCTGGCCAAGAGACTATGCTTACCCCTACAGAAGAAGAAGACTCACTTGCAGATCCACCTGGCAGATGGCTCTCTACCCTGCTCTGGGCCAGTTACGCAGGAGACCTTGCCCATGCACACTACCACGGACTCTGGTCATCGGGAGTACCTCCGCTTTGACCTGATTTGCTCCTCCATGTTTCCTATCATCCTAGGACTTCAATGGTTACAAGCCCATAACCCTCAAGTGAATTGGGTGAATAAAGAAATTATTTTTGCTTCAAATTACTGTGTCCAGCATTGTTTGTCCTCAGCAAGCAACCCCACAACCTGCCTGACGCTACAAGCTCAGCTTAATGAACATTCTGAGGTTCCCTCAGTTTATCAAGAATTCTCAGACGTGTTCGACAAGAAGAGGGCCGATACATTGCCCCCACACAGACCATACGACTGCCCGATCGAACTACTGCCCGGAGCTGAAATCCCCTTTGGTCGGATATTCCCTTTATCGGAGAAAGAACTTGAGGCCCTACGGACTTACATAGATGAAAATCTGGAAAAAGGATTAATCCGTCCATCATCTTCTGCTGGAGCAGGCATCTTTTTTGTCGAGAAAAAGGATGGTACTCTGAGACCTTGTGTGGACTTTGGAGACTTAAATAAAATCACGATTAAAAACCGTTACCCCCTGCCCTTGATTCCCGAACTCTTCCAACGTCTCAGGACTGCCAAGATTTTTTTCAAAATTGGATTTAAGGGGCGCTTAAAACCTCATCAGAATCCGAGCGGGGGATGAGTGGAAGACGGCTTTCAGAACCCGATTCGGACACTTTGAATATTTAGTCATGCCTTTCGGGTTATGTAATGCACCAGCTACATTCCAACATCTGGTGAACGATATCTTCCGAGAATTTCTAAATCACTTTGTAATCGTTTACTTAGATAATATTCTTATCTTTTCCGCCACACTGGAATTACACCGCACCCACGTGAAGAGAGTTCTGGTCACCCTCAGGAAGCATGGCTTATATGTTAAAGCGGAGAAGTGTGACTTCGAAAAGACCACCATACAATTTCTGGGCTTCGTGATCTCCACTGGGGGGATAGCAATGGACCCCCAAAACGTAAAGGCAATCCTGGAATGGCCAGCTCCTGTTGATAAGAAGGGGGTTCAAAGACTTATTGGTTTGGCCAACTTTTATCGGCGATTTGTGAAGGGATTTTCTACCATCGTTGCACCAATTACTCAATTGACGCACAGGCAAGGACGTTTCCAGTGGTCCTCAGACACCCAGAACGCCTTTGATAAACTGAAAGGGTTGTTCATCACAGCTCCTGTGTTACAAAATCGAGACCCTGCACTTCCCTTTGTTTTAGAGGTGGATGCCTCTGAAGTGGCAACAGGAGCAATCTTGTCCCAACATAAAGGACCCAAAGCCCTCCTTCACCCTATTGCCTTTGCCTCTCGCAAAATGAACCCTTCTGAAAGGAATTAAGATGTGGGAGACCGAAAACTTCTGGCCATTAAATTTGCCCTAGAAGAATGGAGATATCTGTTAGAAGGAGCCAGCCATCCCATTATGATCTTTACGGATCATAAAAACTTGGAATATCTCAGGACTGCCAAGCGGTTGAGGCCCCGACAAGCCCGTTGGGCGCTTTTTTTTTCCAGGTTTAACTTTCATATTTCCTACAGACCGGGATTGAAGAATGGCAAGGCAGATGCTTTGTCCAGGATGTTTCCAGAAACTCCTGAAGTTACAGAACCAGGGACAATTCTGTCAGCACAGAACTTTTTACTTATTCAACCTGATCTAATGACGGCCATCAAGCAAGCTTCTGATCAGTGTGTGGAGCCTGAAGTACCATCATTAAGAAAGCAGGAAGGATTATTATGGTTCCAAGATAAGATCTTTGTTCCTCAACGAATCAGATTACAAGTCCTCCGGACCTTTCATGACCACAAATTGGCAGGCCACTTTGGGATCCAAAAGACCCTCGAGTTAATACAACACTCCTTTTGGTGGCCTAAGATGAAGCAGGACTGTAGCGCATACATAAATTCCTGAACGGTGTGTCAACGGAATAAGGGTTCTCATTCTAAACCCTGGGGTCTGTTAAGACCATTGCCTATTCCTGATCAACCGTGGAAAGAGATCTCCATGGACTTTATTGTCGAATTACCTTCCTCGCAAGATTTCAACACCATCTTAGTAGTGGTAGATCGACTTTCAAAGATGGCACACTTCCTGCCCATGCGGGGCACACCATCCGCTTTGGACACGGCCAACATTTTTATTAAGGAAATCGTCAGACTTCACGGAATACCTAGCAGTATTGTGTCTGATCGAGGCGTCCAATTTACCTCCAGGTTCTGGAAAGACTTAAGCAAGATCTTGTCTATTGAAGTATGTCTCTCCTCTGCCTACCACCCTCAGAGCAACGGCCAGACGGAGAGAACCAATCAGACCCTAGAGCAATATCTCCGATGTTTCTGTACTTTCTCTCAGGATGATTGGGTCTCGTTACTTCCTTGTGCAGAATTTGCATATAATAACTCATTACACTCTGCCATGAACCAGTCTCCATTTTGGGCCAATTATGGGTTCCATCAGTCCTTTTTGCCCAACACTATCCCTGAGGCCTTCTTGGTTCTATCCAGAGTAACTACCGTCAGCTTCAGGAAAGCATCCAGCAGGCTCAAGATCTGTATAAGAAGAATCATGACAGGGGCAGAAGTGACAACCCGGCATTCAAGACAGGAGATAAAGTATGGTTATCCACTTTGAACCTTTGGTTGGCATGCCCCTCACGGAAGCTTGGGCCCAAATTCTTTGGACCTTTTGAGGTAAAGAGGGCAATCAACCCAGTGGCCTTTGAGCTTGCCCTACCCAGTTCCTACAAATTCCATCCGGTCTTTCACGCCTCCCTGTTAAAACCGGTGATTCCTAGTCCTTTTTCAGGAAGAGAGGAACAACCTCCACCACACCACCAGTACTGGTCGAAGGAGAACCGGAATTTGAGGTCGAGAAGATTTTGGACTGTAGGAGAAGAGGCAGACAGATACAATACCTTATCAAATGGAAAGGATACCCTCCGGAAGATAATTCTTGGGAACCATCCGGTAACATACACGCCCCACGACTAATACAGGCCTTTCACAGAAGCCAGCCCGAAAGGTCAGCTAGTTTGGGCACCCGGAGGTTGCCCCTTGGGGGGGGGCACGGTCATGGGCGACGCATATCGACCCATACACGTCAGCACGTTCCGGCACGAACGATCGCTCCATTACGGACGATCGGGAGAAGATCACAAGTGCGCATGCGCGCACGCATCAGAACACAGCAACGAACGTACGGACGCAATAGGCGGGTACTCAACGTCCAACAGGATTCCCTTGGGCACTATAAAGGACTGCTCATTCTGCTCCTTAGTTGCTGGATCATCTTCAGCTCTCCTGAGTTCCTGACCTGTGTGTTCCTGCTCTCCTCCTGTTGTGACCCGGCTTGGCTCTTGGACTTCCTCTGATCTCGCCAGTGTTGACCCTTGGCTTGCTTCTCGGACTGCCTCCTGTGTGATACCTGTGTTTGACCTTCAGCTTGTTTAATGGACTCTGCTATCTGCCTGATTCCCGGTTTCTGACCCTTGGCCTGGCTTACGGACTTACCTCTCCACTCCTGATTGGCGGCCTGCATCCAGACCTGTTCCAGACTTTTCCTGTGGTTCCAGATCTTACCTGCCTGCACGCCTCATCTATACTACCGGTGACCCGTGCTTCTTTGCGCTCAGTACTTCGTGTTCCCATCCAGGGGGTACTCTGCGTTCAGCCGCAAGGGGAGCCTCTCTCAGCACTTCAGCCTCGGATCAGGTACGTGATACTGACCTCTACTACGACGCTTAACAATCTTTGGACACTGCACTCCCTTCATCAGAGAGAATGAAGAGGCAAACTGGCTGACTTTTAGGGAAAGCCTACTTTTATGGGTATTCACACCCAGTTTCCTGTGCTCGGTTGGCACTTGTATACTTTCACCTGCGCAGTTGCGCACCCATTTCTGCATCCGAACAGATGTAAGCATCCAGTACGGTCCTTCTCCTGGATGATTCCATGTTAAAATTTCTGACATTCGCTTTACTAGCAAGGTCCCCCCACACAGGAACCAAATGTTGCGGGTCTGGTCCCCGCATACGGCCCATTGGGGCCTGTTTCAAATAACCTCTCCAAGATGCCTCCTATTCCACTGATGTCCTGGAATGTCAGGGGAGTGCACGACCCACTAAAACGCACCATGATCTCAGGATGCCTGCGGAAATTTCTCCCGGCTATAGTGGGATTACAAGAAACTCATCTCACTCCAGACACTGCATGCTGTATGGACTACCCATGGGTTGGTAAGAGATACCACTCAACACACACCTCCTTCTCTAGAAGGGTGAGTGTTCTAATCCACAAGGTGCTAGCTTATCAGGAACTGGACTCGATGATTGATGTGTCAGGGAGATTCGTATTTTTACACTGCAAACTGTTTAATATCACTATGGTCCTTGCTTACGTATACATACCACCGCCGTTTTCAAGGGAGGTGCTCCAGATGTTGTTGTCGTACTTGGCACCGAAGCCTGACCTTCCGGTGCTGATTATGGGAGATTAAAACGGATACCTGGACCCACGGTTGGATCGTCACCCACCGGCCTCTCCGCCGGCAGGGGCCAGGGGTACGGCCCTGGGGCGCTTGCTGGCGGAAATGGGGTGGACAGACGTGTGGCGACTTCGCCACCCCAACGTGAAAAAATTCTCATGTTTCTAAGACCCATGGGTCCCTGTCAAGAATTGATTTATGTGTGGGCACCATGCAAGCCATCTCGCTGGTTCAGAAAATTGAGTATTATCCTAGAGGGGTGTCGGACCATTCGCCAATGGCCTGACACTCCAGTCTGCCAAGGGCCCCATGGAAGTTAAACGCTTTCTGGCTAAAATTATTCCCATCCCAGAAATGTATAGATGACCAAATCAAGCAATTCTTCTCCTCTCACGGGCAACATTCCAATTTGATACAACGGTGGGAGGCCTTTAAAGCTTACCTTAGGGGAGTTTTCATAGCAGAAATTCAAACTGTAAAATCTAATACGACAGCCCTGCTCACCCTAATGGAAAAGCAGGTTGGGTTGCTGGAACTGGCATATGTGTCTGACTCAAAAGAGTCGGCGAGGGAGGCATGGATAGCTTGAGAGCCTCCGCCACGGAACGCAAGCGTTTTTTTTGCAAAGCAGGCTTTCTATGAGGAGGGGGAGAAAACGGGTCACCTGTTAGCTAAAATAGCTAAGTCACAACAACAGTCCCCAGTGATTGGAGCCATACGCTCACAAAATGGGCGAGTTATTAATGAACCGGAACAGATTGTTACAGAGCTGGCATCTTTTTATGCAGACTTATATGGGGCAAGGGATGACTATTCAACTCAGGCCCTCGAGGATTTCCTCGCTAACATTACATTACCATCCCTGTCCAGTAGAGACAGTATAAATCTAGATGCACCTCTTAACCTGGAGGAGTTGCATAGGGCAGCCCATTCTTTCCCGACCTGTAAGGCACCTGGGGACGATGGTATCCCAATGGAGGTATACACAATGTATGGCGAGGAGCTCCTGCCTAAGCTATTGGAGGTTTTTAACGCCTCAATGACCCGAGCAAATGTTATCCTTCTACTCAGACCTGATAAAGATCCGCTGGACCCTGGCTCCTACAGGCCAATTTCATTACTCCAGAGTGACGTTAAGCTCCTTGCCAAGGTACTGGCAAATAGGGTCAATAGGAGCATAGCTTCCATAATTCACCCAGACCAAGTGGGCTTTATGCCCCAAAAATCTACTGCCACGAATCTTAGAAGGCTTTTTATAAACATGCAATCTCCCGGCGGATAATACAGGGCACCAAGCGCTGTTGTCGCTCGACGCCAATAAGGCGTTCGATAGTGTCTACTGGAGGTACTTATGGGCAGTGCTCTCTAAATTTGGGTTTGGCCCCCATTTTATAGCATGGGTTAGGCTTTTATACTGCTCCCCGAAGGCGGCCGTCAGGATGTCGGATAGGATGTCGAGGGCATTTGCATTGGGCAGGGGGACCAGGCAGGGTTGTCCCGTCTCCCCTGCTCTTCGCCATTGTGATTGAACCGTTGGCGGCCATGATACGGGACAGCCCACGTATCGAGGGCTTTAGGTATGGCGATCTGCATGAGAAGATTATGCTTTATGCGGATGACATGCTGCTCCTCCTGGGCAACACCTGCTCTTCCCTAGTTGAAGTGATGTCTATTATCTCAGAGTTTGGTAAGTATTCGGGGCTCACTATTAACTGGACAAAGTCAGCCCTTATGGTGCTGGATGGAAGTCCAGGGGAGCCAGCGAATATGTCATGCCCTGTCCCCAATGTTTCTTCCTTTAAATACCTAGGTATTCAGATTACCCCTAAGATTACGGAATATGGTAAACACAACATTAATCCCTTGTTATCACGATTTAGGGACAAAATAAACACGTGGAACAAACGAAAACTCTCACTGGCAGGTAAAACTAACCCGATCAAAATTATACTAATGCCCCAATTACTATATATGTTACACAACTCCCCAATTGTGATCCCGCTGAAAACGTTCCGTGTGGTTAATACCCTTTTCCGCCAGTTGCTGTGGGGCAAAGGTGCCCCGAGGATCAAACTAGAGCAGCTGCAGTATCCCAAGGAAGAGGGAGGATTGGCACTTCCCAATCCTTGGCTATATTATATTGCAGCTCAGATGCAGCAGTTGGTGGGTTCCACAAGCTCACACCCGCCTGGTTTAGCAACTCGTCTCCTACTGATGGGAGCCGGAACAGGCGATGTTATAGAGGGCTTGGAAGCCCAGTGTTTTCAAAAACCCAACAAACTGATGCCCACTTATGTCCTTATCCAGAAAGTATGGAACAAATGTAGGCAGTTACAGCAGGTGCAAGGATTCACTTCTTATAGTCCGATTTGGCACAATAAGATGTACCCGGAGCTGGCCAGGCTGGACCAGGGACTCAGGTGGCGCCACTTTGGGGTGACCCGTTTGAGTCACATATTTGAACAGGGGAAACTTCGCCCATTTTCGGAATTACAGGCTAAATTTTCCATCCCAGCTTCGATGCGCTTTCAGTACTCCCAGCTACGGCATGCGGTGAAGGCTCAGGGGGACACAGGGGGTTGGGAGCAATCACCGGCCCCGGTGTTCCACCTGCTGCGTGGCAGTAATGATGCTAAGGGACTCATTTCCCGGTGTTACTCAAGGAATACCTAAGGGCATACCCCACAGGGGCGACTGCCCAGTGGGAAGAAGACGTTGGTTCACTGACCGGAGATCAATGGGAGGAGGCGCTCCTGTCGGTCTCCATGAGCTCTTTGAATGTATCTCAGAGAGTTTCCCAACTATATATACTACTCAGGGCCCACTACACACCAGTTAAATTACATAGGATGCGTAAACTGTCGGATCAAACGTGTGGAAAATGCAGGAGGGCGCCAGGGGACCTCATCCATTTGCTGTGGAGATGCCCGAAGCTCCACCGATATTGGAGCGAGATCCTGTTGACAATTAACAGAGTCTTTCAGACTACTGTCCCGCTTACCCCGACGGGCTCTCTGCTGGGCATACTGGAAGAGGAGGTCCCGGTGGAGGGAATGAGAGCGGCCATCTCCCGGGCCTTGTTCCAAGCCAGGAAGGTGATACTGCTGGGGTGGAAATCCTCTGCCCCTCACAGTGTTACCACCTGGTTGACACATATGGGCAATACTCTAATAATGGAGAAATACATTTACCAGCACAGGGGCAATGAGAGTAAATTTGAGAAACTGTGGGCGCCGTGGTTGGATACACCGGGTTTGAGTCCTAGGGAACTAGTGATGACAAGACTGTTACAAGGTTTAGCGTGATATTTACCTAGCGGGACTGCTGTATAGTTGGGGTCCAGGGGGGGAAGAGGGTCTAGAGATCCGCGGCCAGTCTGGGCTACTGGGGTGGTGGACGCGGGTGGGGAGTGGGTGCTTCCCTGGGAGGGGGCGTAGTGGTAGAGGAACGTGCCTTTACTGGTTGGGGGAGGTCTAAGGACCAATGCAGTAAAATGTATATGCTTTTTGTGACAATATTATGTTGGATCTGTAAAAATGGAATAATGGAAAAGTATTCTATGTACTGGAACTGGTTGAATTTTTCAATAAAAGCTTTTCTGATTTAAAAAAAAAAAAAAAAAAAAGTTACTAATGGGACACTACTAAAACAATGGTTCTTATCCTTCCGTACCCCTATGGAAACAAATATTAAGAGACCCTTTATGTTTTTCTTTAATGGGGCGTGTTTTATACAATCTTTTGTAAAAAAACAAAGTTGTCATTTATTTAGTCCAACAAGCAGCAGCACCACTAGGAGTACATGTAACACTAGTCAAACTGCAGTGTAGCATACTTTAAATCTGAGAGGTAGCTGCAATATGTAGTTCAAGAAGTTGAAGTAGAACTCAACACCAAACCAACCCCTTTTTACATCGGACCGTTGTGTAAAAGCTTCGCTAATAAGAACATGCAAAATGTTAGATGGAGCAGGGACAGTGCTACTTCAAGAACTCATGGTTGCAGATATAATTTGTAGATTAGATCTTTCAGGACTTTGGAGCCTATGCACCGTTCACACTTTCGCGTTCCTGCTTGCGATTTTTTTTTTTTGTGATTTGCGTGTCACGTTTGTTGCCTGAAAAGAAGCTCCCTCTCCATTTCAAACAACAAGCGTCACGTCATTTTGAAAGGGATGATTTACCGCGCCAATCGTGGCAAAAAAAATCACATTGTGCCTGGGATACCATTAAGTGCTCATTTTAACCAAACGCACATTATGCAGAAATCGCCACGTGATTTGGGACTGTGGGCAGGATTGCAGCAATACTGTTCATGATCCCAAATTGTGAGATGTGAATGAGGCCTAAGGGATTATGGCACCCAAACAAGCATTGTGCAGCGATTGCCACACGATTTGGAATTGCAGGCAGGATCGCAGTGATTCTACCCATGATGCCAAATTGTGAGATGTGAATGGGGCCTAAGGGATAATGGCACCCAAACGCTCATTGCACGATGTGCAGCAATCGTCACGCCATTTGGGATCACAAGCAGAACCGCATCGATTTTGCCCACATTCTCAAATCGTGAAATGGGAATAGAGCCTAAGAAAACTGCACATATAACAGTATGTCCTTCCCTTTGCAGATTTTCAATGGACACTTTAGGAACCATTTCAACAAAAAGAAAAACAAACTCCATGAAATTATTAAAATACACATTTTATTCTATTATGTTCTTTGGCAGATAGTTACATTTACTGTTTTCTCAGGTTTGAAACATAACTTTATGAAAGAGTAAAACATTTCATTAAAACATAAAATACCGAGTTTATTGTTAAAGTGGCTTGTTCCTTCCCAATCTCATACTCTATCCTCTAGTAGTGTAACTTCTATTAATCCAGTGTCAGATTACTAATACAAGTAAACAAAGTAATGTACATGGAATAAAACGCTATTCATTTACAATCCAAATTACCCTGTTACTATAGGAAAACTAAATAAAACTACTCTTTATATTATGTAAAATTGACTTAAAAAAATAATGGTTCAACAAAAGTTTATTGACATTCAAAATTACAGATCTGAAAATTTTCAGATGAACAGCACCTGTATCGAAGCAGATGCAGTTGCTGTTCAGATATTCTGACAACCACACTGCTAGCGTGGATGGAAGAAATATGCTAGGTTTCTTTTGTTCAGTCTGCAGGCTGAACAAAAAAAAATTAAAAAATCTACACATGTAAGTAGTATTACTGCCCTCCGCTCACTGACAGCTATAAGGCTCACTATACATGTTATACTCTGACCATACCATCTTCGTACATGCAAATTTAGATCTACCAAAACTATGTATTATGAGAACCTACCTAAACTATTTAATCAATTTGTATCCAGTCAGGTAGGCCCTTGTACTGTATACTTATTGAGAAATATAAAGGAGATTGTATAATCAGATTATAACACATGCACAGTGAGCTTAAGAGAGGGCTGTACGAAAGCCCAGTGCCCGTTAGAAATCAGCTGTGCTGAAATTGACTGGTTGGCTGTCAATAGTTTCAAGTGGTTCTAAAGGCTGAAGGTTTTTTGCCTTAATGTGTTTTCTTCATTAAGGTAAAAATGTTCTGAGTGCAGCCCCTCCCCAAAACTTACCTGAGCCTGATATCAATCCAGCGCTGGGCACGAGAGCAGAGGTTCTCTCCACTCTCTCCCTTCTCATAGGCTCAGATAGTCAATCACAACCAGTGAGGGAGAGGGGTGTGGGGTGGAGCCATGTTGTGTGTCTCAATGGATACACAGAGCGGGGCTCAGGCCTGCACAAGTGCCTCCATAAGCAAGTGGTTTGTTATGGTGGGCACTCAGCAGGGAGGAAGAGCCAGGAGCACTGGCAAGGGACCATTGCACATTGCAGGCAAGTACGACAAGTTTGTTATGTCAAAAAAAAAAAGTTATAGGTTTCTAATCACTTTAATTCAAATAAAAGTTCTCCAGTGTATATTAATGAAAAGAATACTATATTGGTAAATTGCTTGAAAGGATAATTGTGTTTTCACAGAAAGTGTTTATTGACTGTAGTAAAAAAACTTCTGCAGCTAAAAACAGCTGCTGTAAAACAGTCAAAAAACATCCTGTGTGCATGAGGCCTAAATAATAACCTATTTAATATACTCTTAAATAGGGCCATACAGTAACTGGTATAGAAAGGCATAGTGAGGCCAATTTATAAGCGAAGTAGAGGAAAAAGTAGAAAAGTTTATTCTAGCAAACAATAAAGTTAGGTCTGTAATCAGTCACTAAAAATCAACAGCTAGAATCCAACTGTAATACTGCTACTTATCTTTCATTAAATTATTATTCTTCAGGATCGTACTGTTTAAAAAGGCCCAATACTTGTAGTATGTTGCACTAGAAATTTGAAGTGCAAGGTTAGCTTTGGTAAACACACCTTTATGAAATGATTAACAGAATGTATTTTAAAAGAAAAAGCACTCTTACCACTGAGATATACTACAAATACCACTCTTGTAGACTACACATTTGTGTATGTTGAAAGCAGTATTTACAATTTAAAAAAATAAAATATGTAAACCTGCAAACATTTATTTACTAGTCAGCATTAAAATAATGAAAAATACAACGCTCTACATAAACTGCTTTTGTAAACAATATTAACAATTTGGATTGGTATACTTGCAGTTTGTGTTCCTTTGTTTGGAATACTACCAAATCCACCCATGACAGATTACTCTGGTCACAGTGACACCATGGTGACATAAGGTGAGCAGTGTAGCCTACATAGACTCAAGAAAAGGGTGGTTTGGCACCACAGCTGAAGCGGAGTCTGGTATAGCACAGCTACATTAGTGAAGGGAGCAAAGATTTTTATTTTTATTTTTAAGTGAACACTTATCATGCTGAACAATACTGTTATTACCTTAATTCAAGCAGAAACCCTGTTCTGTGCAGCTAGAGGAATCCAGGAACTCTCTCACTAGGGACGCATCTTTTACAACTGAGCGAAGCCCTTCCACACTATCCAATCACAATGTTCTAATATCCAACACTCTCTCTCTACCTTACACTGTTCAATCAGAGGGCAATGTTGTAATAATTTTAAGCAGCTTTTGAATGTACAAAACGACTGAACAGTACAGGGCATGCAACCACCAACAATTTATATAAAAGGGATATTTATAGGTTGCCTTGACTCACTAATTTGGTTTGCTAATGCGTACTGGTTGAAAGTTCTTCATATTGGCAACAAATTGTTCATGTGTATGGCCAGCACTGGTGTTCCTGCCTTTATTAGTGTAGTATAAGTGAAAGGAAACCTGTGGCCAGGAAAGCATGGAGGTTGCCACTGTTGATCTCTGCTTCTGAAAATGCAAGCTGCCTAGTGGTCATTCCCCTTAGCTTTGGAACTTTGAATCAATAACCTAAAACACCTATGTAGACAAATAGCTTCAATTGGATTTTCCTAATCTGCATATTTATTTATACTGGGTGCAAAATATTGAAGCTAATGAGTTGTCATACCAGTCAGGTTCTCTGCATTTTCAGGAAGCTGCAATGGCAGTTTGCATATTTCTCTAGACCGGAAAAAAAATCTATAATAATGGTATTTTATCTTCAATCCCCACTGTTTCAGCACTATACCAGTGGTCTGCCATTCATTGAATACATTTAGCCATTGTTCAACTCTCTTTCAAGAAAAGCTCAGCCATTTGGCAGTAAAGGAAAGTCTTCACTTTCCAAAACTGTTATTTTGCAGGCTTTTGTTGCATCAGTGAGGATGCAAATACACCCTGTCACAAGTGGAAACTTCCTTTAATAATACGTGAATGTACAAGCAGAGGTAAACTAAACGATTCTCTTGAGTCCATGTCACAGTAATAAATTAATTAAAAATAGCAACATTTAATTTCAGCTACGACAAAGCAGTTAAATGTAAATGCTGTGTGCTTCAGTCAGCCGTCTGATCAGAAACATCTTGTCTCTGCTCTCCTACAGGAAAAAAAAAAAATACTTATTAGATAAACTGTGAATTAGTAACTTTTTGTATGATCCATTTACTTATATCATAGAATTAAAAAAAAACAAACAAAAAAGAAACAACAACTAATACTATATTGAAATTAAATTCCAGCCAAAACTTTTTGTTCTGTCATCGAACAGAGAACATTAATGGATCACACGGTGTTCAGACAAAACCTAACATGGGTTTTGAACATTACTTATTCTTTCTATAGCAAAAATTAGAAAATGTTTTGATTTGAATTCTACTTTACAAAATTCCTTTAATGAAATGGCACTATATAAACCAATGCCGATCTCAGTGGAAATGTAACTTTTTACCTAAACCGGTCTAAAAATTTCCAGCATATGTTATGTCAGAAGCGGTTTCTTTATATGAATTTATGGTGAGTAAAATAATCAAGATCAATGATGAAAAGGTAACAATGAAAGCATATAAAGCAAAGGTCTGACAGTATTGCAGTACTGAGACAATCTCAGAGTCAGAGAGTAGGTTCCAACTCCATTGGCCCAGTGCAATGGACAAAGAGCAAATCAACCTCACTAGATACTCAGAGCCCAACCCTAAGTAATTAGCAATACCAACAGGACATTACTCATGTACATGTATCACAGCCCTCAAATTTTCCACTCGCCTACTCGCATTTTGTGAGTGGAAAATGAGGGCTGGCGAGGAGCTGGGCTGCCTGGGAGCGGGGGGCGAGCACCACGGCCATTAAGGGATGAATGGGAGCGGTTCTCCCAGTGGAAGAGAGTGGAGTAAAGGGAGAGCCGGCCGGGATCACAGACCGAGAATTGCCCGCTGTATAACAGTTTACATTACACTGTATTTGCAGTCTGCGCGCCATCACATACAGTCCCACCCTCACCATTCTGCACCTGTGACAAACAGAACATGGCCTGGCATTGGACCGGCATTCTGTCTGTCACAGGCGCAGAGTTGGGAGGGCTGGACTGTATGTGACGGCGCGCGGACTGCAATTACAGTGTAATGTAAACTGTTATACAGCGGGCAATCCTCGGTCTGTGATCACGGCCGGCTCTCCTCTTACTCCACGCTCTCTCTCGTCCTCTGCACTGCTGAGGATGCAAAGGTGGACACTGGTGAGGCTGCAATGGTGGACATTGAAGAGGCTGCAATGGTGGACACTGGAGAGGCTGCAATGGTGGATGGTGGACACTGGAGAGGCTGCAATGGTGGACACTGGAGAGGCTGCAATGGTGGACACTGGAGAGGCTGCAATGGTGGACACTGGAGAGGCTGCAATGGTGGACACAGGTGAGGCTGCAATGTTGGGCACAGGTGGGCTGCAATGGTGGACAAAGGTGGGCTGCAATGGTGGACACTGGTGAGGCTGCAATGAGGGACAATGGTGGGCACTGGTGAGGCTGCAAAGGTGGGCACTGGTGAGGCTGCAATGGTGGACACTCGAGAGGCTGCAATGGTGGACACTGGAGAGGCTGCAATTGTGCGCACAGGTGAGGCTGCAATGGTGGGCACTGGTGAGGCTGCAATGAGGGACACTAGTGAGGCTGCAATGGTGGGCACTGGTGAGGCTGCAATGGTGGGCACTGGTGAGGCTGCAATGGTGGGCATTGGTGAGGATGCAATGGTGGGCACTGGTGAGGCTGAAATGGTAAACACAGGTGAGGGTGCAATGGTGGGCACAGGTGAGGCTGAAATGGTGAACACAGGTGAGGCTGCAATGGTGGACAATGGTAAGGCTGCATTGATGAGCATGCATGAGGGTGCACTGATGGGTACTAATAAAGTTGTTGTTAATATTTATTTGTATCTTAATTCTGCATAAAACATTTAAGTAATTAATAAATGTAATTTCATGAGAATTTATGAGGGCGTTTATAGGGGCGGTATCAAGGGTGGGGCATGGTAAGGGTTGGGTGGGGCAACTGGTGACGAGTAACCCTTAAGGCCTGGCTAGTAGCTCAGGACTTAAAATTTTGAGCCCTGATGTATCATTTAGAACTATATAGGAGAACAAGAGATACCAAATGAGAGGGCATGATTGGAGGCAGTAGAATACTTTATAGTTTGCTTCAATTAGGGTCAAATTTAACATGCTTTTGTGTATTCTAGTAGTCCAAGAGGCCTTGTTGATCTCCAAATTCAGCTTCCCATGCCAAGGGATGGGGTAATTTAGTTGAAAAGGTGAAAACATCTAGTATAACACAGACGTGCCACCATTCTGTCCCTGTGTCTTGTGTGCATCCATTTTCAAAAACAGATCTCACTGTAATGTCAACCATTTATTTTTTTAATAGACTTCCAAGAAGTGTAAGAGTTGGTGCATGCAGAATGTTTCTGAGGAGCGTATCTCAAGCGTTTGTGAGAAGTATTTTGGTTTTTCAACACTTCTATGGCCAACAACATGCCCTATATGGTACAGTCCTTTGTCTAGGCACCATTTGAATTATTGGAGACCTGTGGGGAATGCAAGATTGGTAAAAAGTGGAGCTACTAGGGTATGCACAGATTGAGTGCAGACAATTTACAGGAGCTGTCCACTAGGGAAAGTGAATAAGAGAGAGTGTGAGACATAAGATCATCTTATGGTAGTTTCATTGTTCCAGTGATGGCCACTTGAGGAGGTTTATTGTGTGAAGTGTGCCTGATGGGTATTCAATACTTACGCAGTTTAGAAGTGGGTGAAATTATTTGGATCACTTAAGTCAAGTGTGCTGTCCTGTAGTACTTCAAAAGATTTGGGACCCCCAATCCGCCCACTGATTTGAGACAGACTTTTGGGCAAATCTACAATCCCAAGAAGCCCATGTATATTTAATAATGCAAGATTGACATTTTTTAGGATGGAGAAGGGATGTTGGCAAGTAAGGTTCAAAAGTAGTATACCACCTCTTTGATAGTAAGCTCATTTTTATTGTAGCAATTCTACCCATCCATGCTAAAGAGTAGGTTTAACCCTGAGTTCAGAAATGTACCCAAACTCTTTCAGGGTCTTTTCAGAAAGGATTTGGGAACATTTTTAAACTCAGGATTACTCCTGATAAATCAGAATATCAATGTATATCTATGTGTTGTTTGTGAAAGCAATGAAGTTAAAGAATACTTATGGTCAAAATGTACAATCATTTCATTAACTTTCACATTGTATTTCAATTATTTCAAGACTACTCCTATTATTCTGAACAATCTTAAAGTTTGTAAACTTACTTTGTGAACAATGCCATACATTTACATTTGAATTCTGTGACACATATTCACTATACCTTGTTGGCACTGCTGTGTCACAGACTTCACAGAGCCTGCCTTCTGAACTACAGAGGTGCTGAGGAGGAATTTCAGGAGGCGGAGTCAGTACAGGAATCACTGCTTGTAGGCAGCAAGGTACCATGGGATATAAAGCCCTTAGACATTGAAAGTAAACAGCGGAGAAAAAGCTGAAAAGCATGAAGGTAATCCAGGAAGTTGTAGAAGCAGACGACCAGCTGACAAGCTGCACTCACAACATTAACCCCTAGGTGTCAATGGTACGCAAATATGTGGCCTCTTAACGAGTGAGCCTTGGCACCGAGAGGCCACATACTTGCGTGACAATTTTCAGACACAGATGTGCCGAGAGCGCACACCCTGCGTGCTCCCGGCAGTTACCAGTAGCTAACAGAAAGCTCACGATCGTTTCCTGCAATTGGGAGCTTTCCGATCATGTGGCAGCACATGATCATGAACCCTGCATCTGAAACCCCGGTGCAAAGGGGTTAAAAGGATATTTTTCCAGTAAGTTTATACTGAATTGTCAAAAACTACTATTGTTTATATTGTGATTACAATACTGATGTTATAAAATTAAGCATATGCTATAACTATAAATCATCTAAGTGAAAAAATAAAGGGTTAAAAAAAATTAAATATAATAAAACAACAAGAAAAAAAACTAAAAGCAACCCTGTTGCTTGGCGAACACACATATGAGCACATTCGCACTAGGGAGGACATTGGGTTTGTGTGCACAAAAATTCATTTTAGTGCATTTACTGAAACTTGATAAACCGTTGCACTACCATCTTTTTATTCTATAGGGCCTCAGAGTTCAGAAAATATATAATGTTCTAGGAGTTTTTAGTAATTTTCTAGCCAAAAAATGCTGATTTTAACATGTGGGCAAAAATATAAAAAACTGGATATACTGTACATATACTGGGTATACAAACAGCGGGTAAAATATGTATTGAACACGTAACCATTTTTTTGGGTAAATATATTTCTTTTGTTTACAAACGTGGATAAATATATTTTGGTAACAACCCATGTAATCCATACATACAAAGAAACCAAAACAAATATGTTCAGAAATTAAGTTACAGTGGGGAAAATAATTATTTGATCCCCTGCAGATTTTGTAAGTTTGCCCACTTACAAAGAAATGAAGGTTCTATAATTGTTATCATAGGTGTATTTTAAATGATAGAGCCAAAATATCAACCAAAAATCCAGAAAAAACACATGATACAAATGTTATAAATTGAGTTGCAGTTCAGTGAATAAAATAAGTATTTGATCCCCTACCAACAATAATTCTGGCTCCCACAGACTGACTACAGTAGGTGCTCATGTGGTTCACAGATTAGTCCTGCCAATTTAAGAAGTTGCTCCTAACAACTCGTTATGTGTGTAAAAGACACCTGTCCACAGAATCTTTCTTCCATTCAAACCTCACCGTCATGGGCAAGACCAAAGAGCTGTCAAAAGATGTCAGGGACAACATTGTAGACCTGCACAAGGCTGGAATGGGCTACAAGACCATCAGCAAGAAGCTTGGTGAGAAAGAGACAACTGTTGAAGCGATTATTCACAAATGGAAGATATACAAAATAACCAGCAATCGCCCTCGGTCTGGAGCTCCATGCACGATTTCGCCTCATGGGGTAAGGATGTTCATGAGAAAAGTGAGGGATCAGCCCAGAAATACACGGGAGGAGCTTCTGAATGATTTCAAGGAAGTTGGGACCACAGTCACCAAACAAACCATTGGTTACACAATATGCCACCATTGATTGAAATCCTGCAGCACCCGCAAGGTCCCCCTCCTTATGAAGGCACATGTACAGGCCTGTCTGAAGATTGCCAATGAACATCTAAATGATTCAGAGAAGGATTGGGAAAAAGTTCTGTGGTCAGATGAGACTAAATTGAGCTCTTCGACATTAACTTGACTCGCTGTGTTTGAAGGAAGAAAAATGCTGACTATAACCTTAAAAACACCATCCCTACAGTCAAGCACGGGGGTGGAAACATTATGCTTGGGGGCAGCATTTCTGTTAAAGGTACAGGCCGACTTTGCCACAATGAGGACGGGGCCATGTATTGTAAAATCTTGATAGAGAATCTCCTTCCCTCAGCCAGAACACTTCAGATGAGTCGTGGATGGGTCTTCCAGCATGACAATGACCCAAAATATACTGCCAAGGCAACAAAGGAGTGGCCTAGCCAGTTTCCAGACCTTAATCCTATAGAAAATTTATGGAGAGAGCTGAAACTTTGAGGTGCCAAGTGACAGCCAAGAAGCCTTAAAGTGGAAGTCCACCCTAACACTTGAAGTGTTACTAAACCCAGTAATATGAAAATAGTTCACATCTGCCCCCCCC
>BLSH010283458.1:27682-39462 GCA_018402905.1 Glandirana rugosa
TATGATCATATCCCTCTCCAAGGACGACGACCACACTCCCTGTCTAACGGCAAGATTTTAGTAGAGTATGATCATATCCCTCTCCAAGGACGACGACCACGCTAATCTGTCCCTCACACCAGCAGCAGGAACCTCTCCCTATACTAGTATGAGATGATATTATAACGTTATCTGTCCCTCACACCAACAGCAGAAACCTCTCCCTAAACTAGTATGAGATGATTTTATAATGCTTATCTGTCCATCACACCAGCAGCAGGAACCTCTCCCTTTACTAGTATGAGATGATTTTTTAACGCTAATCTGTCTCTCACACCAGCAGCAGGAACCTCTCTCAACACCAGTATGCGATGATATTAGAATGGCAATCTGTCCCTCACACCAGCAGCAGGAACCTCTCCCTATACTAGTACGAAATGATTTTATAGCAGTTATCTGTCCCTCACACCAGCAGCAGGAAACTCACCCTATACCAGTATAAGATGATATTAGAACGGCAATCTGTCCCTCACACCAGCAGCAGGAACCTCTCCCTGTACTAGTACGAGATGATCTGATAACGCTAATCTGTCCCTCACAGCAGCAGTAGGAACCTCTCCCTATACTAGTATGAGATGATTTTATAACGCTAATCTATCCCTCATACCAGCAGCAGGAACCTCTCCCTACATCAGTATGAGATGATTTTATAATGGTAATCTGTCCCTCACACCAGCAGCAGGAACCTCTCCCTATAGTAGTATGAGATGATTTTATAACGCTAATCTGTCCCTCACACCAGCAGCAGGAACCTCTCCCTACACCAGTATGAGATGATTTTATAATGCTAATCTGTCCCTCACAGCTGCAGCAGGTACATCTCCCTATACCAGTAAGAGATGATTTTATAACGCTAATCTATCCCTCACACCAGCAGCAGGAGCCTCTCCCTACATCAGTATGAGATGATTTTATAACGGTAATCTATCCCTCACACCAGTGGTAGGAACCTCTCGCTATATTAGTATGAGATGCTTTTATAATGGTAATCTGTCCCTCACACCAGCAGCAGGAACCTCTCCCTATACCAGTATGAGATGATTTTATAACGGTTATCTGTAGCTCACACCAGCAGCCGGGACCTCTCCCTATACTAGTATGACATGATCTTATAATGCTAATCTGTCCCTCACAGTAGCAGCAGGAACCTCTACCTACACCAGTATGAGATGATTTTATAATGATGATCTATCCTTCACACCAGCAGCAGTAACCTCTCCCTATCCTAGTATGATATGATTTTATAACGGTAATCTGTCCCTCACGGCAGCAGCAGGAACCTCTCCCTAAACTGGTATGAGATGATTTTATAACGCTAATCTATCCTTCACACCAGCGGCAGGAACCTCTCCCTATACTAGTATGAGATGATTTTATAACGATAATCTGTCCCTCACACCAGCAGCAGGAACCTCTCCCTACACCAGTATGAGATGATTTTATAACGGTAATCTGTCCCTCATACCAGCAGCAGGAACTTCTCCCTACACCAGTATGAGATCATTTTATAACAGTAATCTGTCCCTCACACAAGCAGCAGGAACCTCTCCATACACCAGTATGAGATGATTTTATAACGCTAATCTGTCCCTCACACCAGCAGCAGGAACCTTTCCCTACACCAGTATGAGATGATTTTATAACGCTAATCTGTGCCTCACACCAGCAGCAGGAACCTCTATCTACACCAGTATGAGATGATTTTATAACGGTTATCTGTCCCTCACACCAGCAGCAGGAACCTCTCCCTATACTGGTATGAGATGTTCTTATAATGCTAATCTGTCAATCACAGCAGCAGTAGGAACCTCTACCTACACCAGTATGAGATGATTTTATAATGGTAATCTTTCCCTTACACCAGCAGCAGGAACCTCTCCCTATACTAGTATGAGATGATTTTATAACGGTAATCTGTACCTCACGGCAGCAGCAGGAACCTCTCCCTAAAGTGGTATGAGATGATTTTATAACGCTAATCTATCCCTCACACCAGCGGCAGGAACCTCTCCCTATACTAATATGAGATGATTTTATAACGGTAATCTGACCCTCACACCAGCAGCAGGACCCTCTCCCTACACCAATATGAGTTGATTTTATAACGGTTATCTGTCCCTCACACCAGCAGCAGGAACCTCTCCCTACACCAGCATGAGATGATTTTATAACGGTAATCTGTCACTCACACAAGCAGCAGGAACCTCTCCCTACACCAGTATGAGATGATTTTAGAAAGCTAATCTGTCCCTCACACCAGCAGCAGGACCCTCTCCCTACACCAGTATGAGTTGATTTTATAACGGTTATCTGTCCCTCACACCAGCAGCAGGAACCTCTCCCTACATCAGTATGAGATGATTTTAAAACGATAATCTATCCCTCACATCAGCGGCAGGAACCCCTCCCTACATCAGTATGAGATGATTTTATAACGGTAATCTATCCCTCACATCAGCGGCAGGAACCTCTCCCTATACTACTATGAGATGATTTTATAACGCTAATTTGTCCCTCACACCAGCAGCAAGAACCTCTCCCTATACTAGTATGAGATGATTTTATAATGCTAATCTGTCCCACACACCAGCAGCAGGACCCTCTCCCTAAACCAGTATGAGATGATTTTATAACGCTAATCTGTCCCTCACACCAGCAGCAGGAACCTCTCCCTATACTAGCATGAAATGAGTTTTTAACAGTAATCTGTCCCTCACACCAGCAGCAGGAACCTCTCCCTATACCAGTATGAGATGATTTTATAACGGCAATCTGTCCCTCACACCAGCAGCAGGAACCTCTCCCTATACTAGTACAAGATGATCTTATAACGCTAATCTGTCCCTCACAGCAGCAGCAGGTACCTCTCCCTATACCAGTAAGAGATGATTTTATAATGCTAATCTATCCCTCACACCAGCAGCAGGAGCCTCTCCCTACATCAGTATGAGATGATTTTATAACGGTAATCTATCCCTCACACCAGTGGTAGGAACCTCTCCCTATACTAGTACGAGATGATTTTATAATGGTAATCTGTCCTTCACATCAGCAGCAGGAACCTCTCCCTATACCAGTATGAGATGATTTTATAACAGTAATCTGTCCCTCACACCAGCAGCAGGAACCTCTCCCTATACCAGTATGAGATGATTTTATAACGGCAATCTGTCCCTCACACCAGCAGCAGCAACCTCTCCCTATACTAGTACAAGATGATCTTATAACGCTAATCTGTCCCTCACAGCAGCAGCAGGTACCTCTCCCTACACCAGTATGAGCTGATTTTATAATGCTAATCTGTCCCTCACACCAGCAGCAGGAACCTCTCCCTACACCAGTATGAGATGATTTTATAATGGTAATCTGTCCCTCACACCAGCAGTAGGAACCTCTCCCTACAGCAGTATGAGATGATTTTTTAACGATAATCTGTCCCTAACACCAGAAGCAGGAACCTCTGCCTACAGCAGTATGAGATGATTTTATAACAGTAATCTGTCCCTCATACCAGCAGCAGGAACCAGTCCCTACATCAGTATGAGATGATTCTATGACGGAAATCTGTCCCTCACACCAGCAGCAGGAACCTCTGCCTACACCAGTATGAGATGATTTTATAACGGTAATCTGTCCCTCACAACAGCAGCAGGAACCACTCCCTACATCAGTATGAGATGATTTTATAACGGTAATCTGTGCCTCTCACCAGCAGCAGGAACCTCTCCCTACACCAGTATGGGATGATTTTATAACGCTAATCTGTCCCTCCCACAAGCAGCAGGAACCTCTCCCTACAGCAGTATGAGATGATTTTTTTAACGATAATCTGTTCCTCACACCAGCAGCAGGAACCTCTGCCTACAGCAGTATGAGATGATTTTATAACAGTAATCTGTCCCTCACACCAGCAGCAGGAACCACTCCCTACATCAGTATGAGATGATTTTATAACGCTAATCTGTCCGTCACACAAGCAGCAGGAACCTCTCCCTATACTATTATGAGATGATCTTATAACGCTAATCTGTCCCTCACACCTGCAGCAGGAACCTCTCCCTACATCAGTATGAGATGATTTTATAACGGTAATCTATCCCTCACACCAGCGGCTGGAACCTTTCCCTATACTAGTATGAGATGATTTTATAATGGTAATCTGTCCTTCACACAAGCAGCAGGAACCTCTCCCTATACTAGTATGAGATGATTTTATAACAGTAATCTGTCCCTCACACCAGCAGCAGGAACCTCTCCCTATACCAGTATGAGATGATTTTATAACAGCAATCTGTCCCTCACACCAGCAGCAGGAACCTCTCCCTATACTAGTATGAGATGATTTTATAACACTAATCTGTCCCTCACACCAGCAGCAGGAACCCCTCCCTATACTAATATGAGATGATTTTATAATGGTAATTTGTCCCTCACACCAGCAGCAGGAACCTCTCCCTATACTAGTATGAGATGATTTTATAACGATAATCTGTCCCTCACACCAGCAGCAGGAGCCTCTCCCAACACCAGTATGAGATGATTTTATAACACTAATCTGTCCCTCACACCAGCAGCAGGAACCTCTCCCTATTCTAGTATGAGATGAGTTTATAACAGTAATCTGTCCCTCACACCAGTAGCAGGAAGCTCTCCCTATACCAGTATGAGATGATTTTATAACGGCAATCTGTCCCTCACACCAGCAGCAGGAACCTCTCCCTTTACTAGTACGAGATGATCTTATAACGCTAATCTGTCCCTCACAGCAGCAGCAGGAACCTCTCGCTATACCAGTATGAGATGATTTTATAACGCTAATCTATCCCTCACACCAGCAGCAGGAGCCTCTCCCTACATCAGTATGAGATGATTTTATAACGGTAATCTATCCTTCACACCACCGGTAGGAACCTCTCCCTATACTAGTATGAGATGATTTTATAATGGTAATCTGTCCCTCACACCAGCAGCAGGAACCTCTCCCTATACCAGTATGAGATGATTTTATAACGCTAATCTGTCCCTCACACCAGCAGCAGGAACCTCTCCTTATAGTAGTATGAGATGATCTTATAACGCTAATCTGTCTCTCACACCAGCAGCAGGAACCTCTCCCTGTATCAGTATGAGATGATTTTATAACGGTAATCTGTTTCTCACACCAGCAGCAGGAACCTCTCCTTATACTAGTATGAGATGATTTTATAACGGTAATCTGTCCCTCACGGCAGCAGCAGGAACCTCTCCCTATACTGGTATGAGATGATTTTATAATGGTAATCTGTCTCTCACTGCGGTGGCAGCATCCCCTCCCTACACTAGTCTGAAAGCATGTGACATGCAGCGCTACGTGACTCCTGCTCATATCGAGGCTGGTTCACACGATGAACTGGCCAATCACAGCCATGCCATTAGTATGTTCAGTTCATTTACAGTTCGGGTTCACTCAACTCTAGTTAAGAAGGGAGGGGTTGAGGGGAGATGTGAGAGGGCAAAAGAAAGAGAGAAAGAAAAAGGAGAAAAGGAAAAACAAGTGTTTGCAAGTATGTCACGCAGTTGAATGCAGTGTCAGAGCAGGGTTTCAGCTCTCTGATCCAACTGGATTCATGCACATAAAATAAGCAGCATGCACCCTAGGGCCGGCCAAAGAGGGCCCCTGTGTAATAAGGGGGACATTTTCTAATCCAAACCAAACTTGTTAAATGAAAAACAAATCCAACACAACAGGTTGGGAGAATGAAAAGACCTCACCCATTTTTATGAAAGGAGCCCAGCGTAGCAGAGTGTTGCTTCTTTGATGCCCTGCGCCATTGCTGTTCTGGGAGAGCAGATTGTCTTGCTAGCCAGGAAATTCAGGCGGATCAATTTGCATGTCTATGCAGACTTTCTCCAGGTCCTCTGGAAAATGCAGGGTTACAGAACGGCGATGTTTGGTAGTGATTAGGCATGCAGGGAACCCCCCGCCTGTAGGATGCTTTTGCTGCCCAAAACTCATCCAGTAGAGGGCATAGAGCTTTTTGATGCTCCAGCGTTTCCTTAAAAAGTTTGAGATAGATAGTAATAGTTGCCCCATCAAAATCATAGGAAGGAATGTCCCTCAGCTTTTTCATGACTGCTTCCCCATGTGTGTAATAATGCAACTGACAGATAACATCCCTAGGTGTCTTCAAGGGGAGGTTGCAGAGACGGTAGTGGTGGGTAGATTGGTGCATGACTGAAAAATGTGTTTTTTTTCGTTTTTTTATTTTTTGGGAAATTCAAAACATTCGGGATTGCGAAATTCGGAAATTAATTAATTTGTAAATCCGAAATTCAGAAATTCGTGGTAATTCGGCAATTGCGGTAATTCGGAAACAGCCGAAAATCTGAAATTCAGAAATCCGAAAATGCAAAAATAACTAAGAACATTTGAAATAATAATTAACAAATAACTATTCAATTATAAGTATTAGAATTTCCTTGAAAGTTTGGCTGTTAGTGAACTTAAATATGAAATGTATCACTAATAGCCATATTTTCAAGAAAATTCCAATACCTATGATATAATAGTTATTTATTAATATTTCAAATGTTCTTTCTTATTTCCGAATTTTGGAAATAAGGAAGAACATTTGAAATATTAAGTTATTGATGTATTATTTTAACTTATTATAAATTATAATAAGGTAAATGTTCTTCCTTATTTCCGACTTTTGCAGTGCGTGACTGTATATATGCATACTGTATGTATGTGTGTGTACTGAGTGTGTATATATTGTGTGTATATTGTATGTATACTGTGTGCGTACATACAAAATACATACAATATACACACAGAGTATACACACACATACATGCATACAGTATGCATATATACAGTCACACACTGCAAAAGTCAAAAATAAGGAAGAACATTTGAAATATTAATAGCTTATTATAATGTATAATAAGTTAAAATAATAAATCATTAACTTATTATTTCCAATGGTCTTCCTTTTTTCTTAATTTCCGAAATTGGGAAATAAGAAAGAACATTTAAAATAATAATAGCTTATTATAACCACTTGCGACATAGTGTCTCGATATCGCAAACCGCCATCATACGGTGTTCGGGGAGGGCCAGGGAGCGGGTGCGGCGGACTCGATCGCTGCCGGCTACCCGTGATGCCCCCCGCGCTGAAAGAACGGAGGTCCGTGTAAGTAAACACGGACCTCCGTTCTGTGAGAGGGGGAAGGGCAGTGATCACAGCCTTCCTCTACATGGAAGCTGTGATCACTTCCCTTCCCCTGCTAGGGCAGCCCACACACAGTTATAACACGCCCAGGGAACACAGCGCCCCCTGCAGGTTAACCCCTTCACTGCCAATGGCATTTACACAGTAATCAGTGCATTTTTATAGCACTGATCGCTGTATAAATGCCAATGGTCCCAAAAAAGTGTCAAAATGGTCCAACATGTCCACCCCAATATCGCAGTACCACTAAAAATCGCAGATCGCCGCCATTACTAGTAAAAAATAAAAAAATATATAAACCCCAGAAATTAATTCTCACCATCCATAAACGCGGCCACTTTTGCGCAAACCAATCAATAGACGCCGATTGCGATTTTTTTTAATCACAAATATGAGGAAGAATATAAATCGGCCAAAACTGATGAAAAAAAGTTTTTTTTGTATTTTTTTTTGGATTTGTATTTTAGCAAAAAGTAAGAAATTTGGGGTTTTTTTGCAAAATTGTCGCTCATCTTTTGTTTATAGCGGCGATCAGAAATGACGCAGCGATGATCAAATACCACCAAAAGAAAGCTCTATTTGTGGGAAAAAAAAGGACGCAAATTTCGTTTGGGTACAACGTCGCACGACCGTGCAATTGTCAGTTAAAGTGACGCAGTGCCGAATCACAAAAAGTGCTCTGGTCCTAAAGTGTGAAATCCTTCCGAGGCTGAAGTGGATAATTTATGATAATGTAAAATAATAAATTAATAACTTATTATTTCATATGTTCTTCCTTATTTCTAGAGTTGAGCGGACACCTGGATGTTCGGGTTTGGCCGAACTTCGTGAAAAAGTCCGGGTTCAGTACCGAACTTAACCCGAACTTTACCCCGGACCCCGAACCCCATTGAAGTCAATGGGGACCCGAACTTTTGGGCACAAAAATGGCTGTAAAAAAGTCCTGGAAAGTGCTAGAGGGCTGCAAAAGGAAGTAAAATGATTTTAGAACAATAATCTGTCCCTTACAGCAACAGCAGGAACCTAACCCTATAGGAGTAGGCGATGATTTTAGAACAATAATCTGTCCCTTACAGCAACAGCAGGAACCTTACCCTATAGAACTAGTAGATGATTTTAAAACAATAATCTGTCCCTCAAAGCAGTAGTCCAGAATCAGATTGTTCTGTAATGCAGGATGTGATGTTATTATATCTGCAATCTGTCCCTCACAGCGCTGGCAGCATCCTCTCCCTACACTAGCCTGAGAGCATGTGACATGCAGCACTATGTGACTCCAGCTTATATGGAGGCTGGGTCACGTGATGCACTGGCCAATCACAGCCATGCCATTAGAAGGCATGGCTGTGATGGCTTCTAAGGGCAAACCAGTGAAACGCTTGTTGATTGTCTGCCCTGCAGCTATTCAACAGGCGGGATCAAATACCCGAACCCCAAACCCGAACTTTTTTCAAATGTCCGGGTTTGGGTCACGGACACCCCAAAGTTCGGTACGGACCCGAACTTTACAGTTCGGTATGGACCCGAACTTTACAGTTCGGGTTCGCTCAACTCTACTTATTTCCAAAATTCATAAATAAGAAAGAACATTTGAAATAATAATAAATAACTATTCCATTATAGGTATTGGAAATTCCTTGAAAGTTTGGCTGTTAGTGAACTTAAATATGAAATGTATCATGAATATACATATTTTCAAGAGAATTCCAATACCTATAATTTAATAGGTATTTATTATTATTTCAAATGTTCTTTCTTATTTCCGAATTTCGGAAATAAGGAAGATCATATTTTCCGAATTTCGGAAATAAGGAAGATCATTTGAAATAATAAGTTATTAATGTATTATTTTAACTCATTATAAATAATAATAAGCTATTATTATTTCAAATGTTCTTACTTATTACCAAATTTCGGAAATTTGGAAATAAGGAAGAACATTTGAAATAATGTTATTAATTTATTATTTTAACTCATTATAAATTATAATAAGAGATTATTATTTCAAATGTTCTTCCTTATTTCTGACTTTTGCAGTGTGTGACTGTACATATGCATACTGTATGTATGTATGTATACTGGGTGTGTATATACTGTGTGTATATTGTATGTATATTGTGTGTATACTGTGTGTATACATACAATATATGTACAATATACACACAGTATATACACACCCAGTATACACACACACATACCTACATACATGCATACAGTATGCATATATACAGTCAGACACTGCAAAAGTTGGAAATAAGGAAGAACATTTGAAATAATAATAGCTTATTATAATTTATAATGAGTTAAAATAATACATGTATAACTTATTATTTCAAATGCTCTTCCTTATTTCCGAAATTTGGAAATTCGTAAATAAGAAAGAACATTTGAAATAATAATAGCTTATTATAATTTATAATAAGTTAAATTAATAAATTAATAACTTATTATTTCAGATGTTCTTCCTTATTTCCGAAATTCGGAAATAAGAAAGAACGTTTGAAACAATAACATATAACTATTAAATTATAGGTATTGTAATTTCCTTGAAAGTTTGACTGTTAGTGAACTTAAATATGAAATTTATCACTATGAAATTTATCACTAATAGCCATATTTTCAAGAAAATTCCAATACCTATAATTTAATAGTTATTTATTATTATTTCAAATGTTCTTTCTTATTTTCGTATTTCCGAATTTCGGAAATTCGGAAATAAAGAAGTACATTTGAAATAATAAGTTATAAATGTATTATTTTAACTCATTATAAATAATAATAAGCTATTATTATTTCAAATGTTCTTCCTTATTTCCATATTTCCCAATTTCAGAAATTCAGAAATAAGGAAGAACATTTGAAATAATAATAGCTTATTATAATTTATAATAATTTAAAATAATACATTAATAACTTATTATTTCATATGTTCTTCCTTATTTCTGAAATTCGGAAATAAGAAAGAACATTTGAAATAATAATAAATAACTATTCCATTATAAGTATTGGAATTTCCTTGAAAGATTGGCTGTTAGTGAACTTAACCACTTACCAACCGGAAGGTTTTCCATCTTTAGGACCAGAGCACTTTTTGCGATTCGGTGCTGCGCCGCTTTAACTGACAATTGCGCGGTTGTGCAACGTTGCACCCAAACAAAATTTGCGTCCTTTTTTCCCCACAAATAGAGCTTTCTTTTGGTGGTATTTGATTGCCTCTGCGTCATTTCTGTTTGCCGCTATAAACAAAAGAAGAGCGACCATTTTGCAAAAAAACCCAAATTTCTTACTTTTTGCTAAAATTCAAATCCAAAAAAATATAAAAAACATTGTTTTTCACCGTTTTTGGATGATTTATATAATTCCTCATATTTGTGATAAAAAAATCGCAATCTGCGTTTATTGATTGGTTTGCGCAAAAGTGGCCTCATTTACGGATGATGAGAATTCATTTCTGGGGTTTTTTTTTTACTAGTAATGGCGGCGATCTGCGATTTTTAGCGGTAATGCGATATTTCAGCGGACATGTCGGACATTTTTGACACTTTTTTGGGACCAATGACATTTATTCAGCGATCAGAAATTTAAATGTCCACTAATCACTGTATAAATGTCATTAACAGTGAAGGGGTTAACCTGCAGGGGGAGAGCTAGGGGTTAACTGTGTTCCCTGGGTGTGTTCTTACTGTGGGGGGGTTGGGCTACCATGGGCATCAGAGATCTAACTGATCCCTGTGACAGGGATCAGTAGATCTCTCATGCCCCTACTAACAGAGCGGGGAACCGCCGTGTTTACATTGGCGGTTCCCCGTTCTTTCCCTGTGGCCGCTCATCGTGGCTCGCCGGTGGACATCGGGTCCTCAGGAGTGCAGCGGGTGTGTGCGCGCCCCCTAGTGGCTGATTGCAGATCGCCGTCTATTTACGGCAATTCGCGTCAGCATCCCGACTGCCACCGTGAAAACACGGCGCGCGGTCGGGAACTGGTTAAATATGAAATTTATCATTAATATCCATATTTTCAAGAAAATTCCAATACCTATAATTTAATAGGTATTTATTATTATTTCAAATGTTCTTTCTTATTTCCGAATTTCAGAAATAAGGAAGATCATTTTTTCCGAATTTCGGAAATAAGGAAGATCATTTGAAATAATAAGTTCCCAATAAGTTTCCGAATTTCAGAAATAAGGAAGATCATTTGAAATAATAAGTTATTAATGTATTATTTTAACTCATTATACATAATAATAAGCTATTATTATTTCAAATGTTCTTTGTTATTTCCAAATTTCGGAAAAAAGGAAGAACATTTGAAATAATAAGTTATTAATGTATTATTTTAACTCATTATACATAATAATAAGCTATTATTATTTCAAATGTTCTTTGTTATTTCCAAATTTCGGAAAAAAGGAAGAACATTTGAAATAATAAGTTATTAATGTATTATTTTAACTTATTATAAATTATAATAAGCTATTATTATTTCAAATGTTCTTTCTTATTTCCGAATTTCGGAAATTTGGAACT
>BLSH010283458.1:40000-61194 GCA_018402905.1 Glandirana rugosa
GCGTCAGCATCCCGACTGCCACCGTGAAAACACGGCGCGCGGTCGGGAACTGGTTAAATATGAAATTTATCATTAATATCCATATTTTCAAGAAAATTCCAATACCTATAATTTAATAGGTATTTATTATTATTTCAAATGTTCTTTCTTATTTCCGAATTTCAGAAATAAGGAAGATCATTTTTTCCGAATTTCGGAAATAAGGAAGATCATTTGAAATAATAAGTTCCCAATAAGTTTCCGAATTTCAGAAATAAGGAAGATCATTTGAAATAATAAGTTATTAATGTATTATTTTAACTCATTATACATAATAATAAGCTATTATTATTTCAAATGTTCTTTGTTATTTCCAAATTTCGGAAAAAAGGAAGAACATTTGAAATAATAAGTTATTAATGTATTATTTTAACTTATTATAAATTATAATAAGCTATTATTTCAAATGTTCTTTCTTATTTCCGAATTTCGGAAATTTGGAAATAAGGAAGAACATTTGAAATAATAAGTTATATATGTATTATTTTAACTCATTATAAATAATAATAAGCTATTATTATTTCAAATGTTCTTTCTTATTTCCAAAATTCGGAAATAAGGAAGAACATTTGAAATAATATGTTATTCATTTATTATTTTAACTCATTATAAATTATAATAAGCTATTATTATTTCAAATGTTCTTCCTTATTTCCGACTTTTGCAGTGTGTGACTGTGCATATGCATACTGTATGTATGTATGTATGTGTGTATACTGGGTGTGTATATACTGTGTGTATATTGTATGTATATTGTATGTATACTGTGTGTATACATACAATATACGTACAATATACACACAGTATATACACACCCAGTATACACACACACATACCTACATACATGCATACAGTATGCATATATACAGTCACACACTGCAAAAGTTGGAAATAATGAAGAACATTTGAAATAATAATAGCTTATTATAATTTATAATGAGTTAAAATAATAAATCAATAACTTATTATTTTAAATGTTCTTCCTTATTTCCGAAATTTGGAAATTCGGAAATAAGAAAGAACATTTGAAATAATAATAGCTTATTATAATTTATACTGTAACAAATAAAATAAAAGTATTGCACTAAAGTGTCAAAGAAAGCAGCAACAAACCATGTGATAATAAATCATGGAAGAAATCTAAGCCAAAACTAATGTTGCACTGTGATAGGTAAGTGATAGTAAATTGTCTTAATTCAAAGACATTAACATGTGCTCTTCTAAAATGAAAGTAAAAAAAAATAAAAATAATAACACAATCATTGTAAATCATAAATAAAGTGATCTAAAAAAAATTCCAATATTCAGCTGGAATCCCAAACTCCAAAAACGTGTATAAAGAGGAGGAGGAGAGAAGTGTCCTTCATAAAGTGATCCTCGGGAAATGATCCACCACCAGAAGGCATGCACACCCTATGAAGTCCCGAAGATGGGTAATCTTACCATAAATCGGGGACACACTATTGCTAGTGAGTCAGGCAAGCAGGCAGAAATAACCATCTGCGGGTACAATCAGGGCCAAGGTCTCCTCACTTCTCCATCTTTTGACGCACCAACACATGCAGCACTTGAGTGGATGAACGTGTAAAACTTCAGTCTCGGCAACCCCCGGAGGCAAAGAAAGGAAGGGGCCAATAGCGTGATATCGTTTAAACAGTATTTAATAAAAAGCAAGAATGGTACTCACATATACAAGGTTAAAAACAGCATGACTCTCAATTGCCGGCAAAGCTTCAAAACACATACATCGCCCGTACTCCCGTCGTGTAGAGGCGTGGTGACATCAGCGCGTGGCTCTGCCCTACATGTTTCGTCAAACATGACGTCTTCAAAGGGGCACGGGTGATGCACTGACGCGCCGCCTTTTATATCCTCCAGCTAGCCAAGCCTCGTTCCCGAGTTCGGCCGCCATTTTAAAGGAGACCAAATAACACACAGCCAAAAGACATGGTAATTCTGCTGCAGCGGGCATATCAGCCCTCACAGCAGAACCAACAGGTCTTATGGTAATAACAACATCCTGCACGACATCCTTAAAATAATAGCATAATAAGATGCTTAGATCCAAATCTCAACCGGACCCCTAATAACTTGTAATAGCTGCAAACATTGTTACAGTGCAACCAAATTTAAAAGACACATACAATAATTCCTTGCAAAAATATTGCATTGTAAGAATATAGAATCCTCTACCTCATAAGTTAACTGCTACCATCCCAGATTATCATGGGGAAATGTGGAAAATAAGTTCACAACTAATGGCGAATGTGAATTAGGTTACCCAACTCTACAGAATATATTATGTTCCCTTAACTAAACAAAGGCAATAATATTTAATTTAATTAGGTGGAGGGTCTCATTGAAAACGTAGGTTAAAAATTAAGTAAAAATTAAGGTATCTTATCCATAAAAAAGAAACTTGATGTCCTTGAAGGGGCAACCAAGTATCCAAACTAGTGCTCCCATGCCTACAATCAGCCTATCTACAGGAAAATGGGGATATTTTGGGAAAAGAGAGGGTTAAATAAAATCACCTCACCAGGCCAACATAGAAACCCCATCAGGGAATCTATATTACCAATTGGGTCTAAACACAAATTTATAGAAAAATTTGATGTTTAGGCACACAAGCACCCCCAAGTGGAGCCCTTAAGGTCAGGAATTATCTATAAATGCGTTAAGCTCAACAACTACGTTAAGACCCCAAGGTTTCAACGTACGTGCCTTGTAGATCCAGCTCATCTCAAGTTTTGAGACCTCCTCTTTGGCCCCCTCTCCAGGGCATTTTAAGGGTATCTATACCAAGAAACGAGGTGCCCTTAATATCCCTATCATGAACTTCCAAATAATGTCTAGAGAGGGGGTGTTTTTTAAAACCCCTTTTAATGTTCCCAATGTGTTCCTTCAATCTGACCTGCAGGGGTCTCACGATCCTCCCAATATACTGAAGTCCACATGGACACATAATGGCATAAACTACATTGGGTGTGTTACAAGATATAAAAGATCGAATCTGGAATATCTGTGAAGTACTACTAGATTGATAATTGATGGTTTTCCTGTCCTTAATGTTATTGACCTGACATACAGCACATATTCTGCATTTGTGGAAACCCACCATATTTTGGAAGAAAACAGGTTTTACCTGAGGGGGATTACAGACACTAGGGGCTAAGGTGTCTGTCAGCAACTGGTGTGACCAGAAATGTGTGAACTGCACAGAGAATACCAGACACAACGTAAAGTGAATAAAGTGATTTATTAAAAGAAAGGTAAATGGTGATCAAAATGCACATCTAATAAACAAACCATGAAATGTAACTAAATAACAAAAAGTAGTGAAACTGCCTAAATAGGTAAAGGGGAATGTCCAAACCATAAACGAAGCCAGGCCAGGGTCATACACGGGAGATCAGCAGAGGGGGCAGGGAGCAGGACAGGACAGGCACAGGGAGCAGATGCTGGAGAACACGGGGGGAAGATCAGGCTGCAGACAGGGGTTCCAGAGCGGATACAGGATACAGGATTTCCGGATTGCAGGCTACAGGATTCAGAGGCACATGGAGACAAAACACCAAGGCGTCATGCATATGGCAGTCAGGGTTTAAATATCCTTCCTGTAACGAGCATCAGGTGGTGACTCATGGGCCTCTGATTGCTGGGAGACACTCGCTGGTGGATACTGGAATTGCAGCCAAAGAATCCCCGAGCCGCAGCGCCACCCGCTGGAGGGACTATTCCTGACAGTGTCCTTCAGCGAGGGTGCCCGCCTAAAAACAACCTGAGCTCTCTCAGGTAGCGCCGGTCCCAAGATGGGGTCACTTTTTAGAATATGCCAATGTTTTTGGACTGACTTCTTAATACTGAAATGCTGAGTAGAGTAATTGGTTATGAATGGTAATAAAAAATTGGAATTCTTTTCCCTCACAGGCAGTTTTTCTTTAAGTAGGTCCTCTCTGTCCAGATTCTCCACACCAGAAAGGACTTGATTCAAGGACTCCAATTCATACCCCTTATCCAAAAATCTAGACGTTAGAACATCAGCCTGCTCACGGAAATCCTCCACTTTAGAACAATTGCATCTAAGGCGCATAAACTGGCTTTTGGGGACCGAGTTAAGCCACGCTTGATGGTGGCAGCTGTCATGAGGGATGAAAGAATTTCTATCCGTGGGCTTAAAAAATGTACAGGTCAGAAGTTGACCTTCTTCCACTCTGATCTTCAAGTCTAAGAATTCAATAGAATCTTGACTGGCTGAATATTTGAGTTCTATACCTCTGTTGTTATCATTAAGTTCAGCCATACAGGTCTGTAAAGATTCAGCTGACCCATCCCAAAGGAGGAGGACGTCGTCTATATAGCTGGCCCACAGAACCAGTTGTGGTCGGTTCTGGGCATAGACAATGTCCTCCTTCCATTTCCCCATAAAGAGGTTAGCCAGGCTTGGGGCAAATTTAGCCCCCATGGCTACCCCTTTATGCTGTAGAAAAAAGCTACCCTCAAACCAAAAGAAGTTATGAGAGGTTGCATATTCCAAGAGTTCCATGATGTACTTTTTTTTGTATTACAGGTAAAGATGAATCCCTGTTCAAAAAATATTCCACCGAAGCTAGGCCCCAATCATGGGGGATGTTTGAATATAAAGATGTAACATCGGCAGTTAAAAGCCACTGACCTTCTTTGTAAGAACAGTTTCTAAGTATGTTAATTACATGTCGAGTGTCTTTAATATATGCAGGAAGCATTTTAACTAACGGCTGCAGAAACTCATCGATATATTTCCCAACTCGTGATGTCACTGAATGAATCCCGCTAATAATGGGACGGCCTGGGGGGGTTAGTGAGGCTTTTGTGGATTTTTGGTAAATAATATATTATTGGGATCCGTGAGGCTTTAGGAATCAAGAAAGATTTCTCCTTCTTATTCAATATACCAAGATCGTTACCTTTTTTTATTAGAACTTCCAGTTCTCTTTTATATACAGGCCGTGGGTCAGAGGGCAGGGGGTATAGGTCTCACGGTCACCAACAATATTTCCCAATTCCTTCAGGTAGTCAGACTTATTGAGTATAACAATACCCCCCCCCCCTTTGTCAGCGGGACGGACCACCAGATTTTTATCTTGCCACAACTGATTAAAGCCATTTTGTAAAGTTTTATTCATATTTTCTCTCCTAACCCTTATATTGTCCAAGTCTCTGAGCATTACATCTCTAAAGACTTTGATGGGGGGCCATTCCTCCCGGAGGGTTAAAGAGGGAGGCATTTGCAAGTTGCGAATGTCTGATCTCACTATTATAACTCCTATTGTTTTGGATGGGATTGGACATAATGTATCTCTTAACATTCAACTTCCTAGTAAATTTATGTATATCCATGTAAGTATGAAATGTATTCAACCTGCATGGTGAGGCAAACTTAAATCCCTTGTCCAAAATGGAGATCTCCTCCGGGGTCAAGGAACTACTGCTAAGATTGTAAATCCCCTTACCACTTACTCCCTCTTTCTTTTGTTTCTTGGCATGCCTCCCCCCTCTAGTTCCTCTTTTCTTTCTAAAGGTCTTTGATTGTCTCGTTGGGGCCTTTGAAAATCCTGGTAGTAGGAGTCCTCATAATTGTCCCACCCCCTTGGTTCCGGGTAGACATAATCACTCCTACCATACTCCTGTCTACGAGGGGAGTACCAATCAGGTCTCTCCCTTCTAGGAGTTCTCCTAGGGGTATAATAGCCATCACGGTAATCCCCAGTTCTCTGAACATAATCATGATTGGGATAACCGAAGTCATCTCTCAAGGGTTGAAACCTGTTCTCAACAGGTACCCCATAGGTTTGAACATAACTGTGTTCAGAGTTCCCCCTTGGAGCATATTCCTGGTTCCTACCCCAACCTTGATAACCAGGATCCCCATGGGGTTTCTTGAATTTACCGTTCTTGAACTGTGGTTTCTTCCAGGTGCCTCTAGTGTTGGACCCACCTGTTTTTTCTTTGTTGGTTTCAGAGGACCCATATTTAGTCCCTCTAATAGGGGAACCATAAGATACCCTTCTATTCCTGGATGAGAGATTATAAGGTCCCTGTGAAGGGCCAGGATGGTTTGCGTTGGGTTGGGGACCTGGATATCAGCCTTTGGGGGGGCACCATCCCCCTGGCTCACCTCCATGATCCCCTCTTCCACTGCTAGTTTCCTTTGCCAATCGAAAACCAGTCCTGATTTATAATCACCTACATCCTGATTAAATTTTTTTCTTTTTTTGTTCAACTTCCTCCTTTTTCCAATAAAGTCTTCAAATGATTCGATCTTTCTTTATATTCATCATTATTCAAATAGGGTATTAGTTGTTCCTTAATGGTCTGAATTTCCTCATCCAAACGGGTCAGCTTCCTGTTCTTCTTTTCTATCAGGAATCTCAGGAAGCTGATCCCAGCTTCATTAAAGTACTTAAACCATTCTTCCACCTCAAGGTCACCCTTTTGTGGACTAACATCCCACCTAAGGCTCCTAGGCACCATGGAGTCACTAATGTACTTCTCAAGAAATGCTATATCCCATATGGTGTGTATCTCTGAGATGGTTAGGTTTTTAAGCCTCATGAAGAGACCCCCCAGATCTCCTTCTGGGTCTTGATAAACCTGAAAAACGCCATCAACCTTTATGGTGCGTTTGGATCTATATTGAAATACGTCCATCTTAAGTAATAAAACTTAGTAAAATTGGAAAACTAAAGCTGCAAATGAAATATTACCAAACCCATATACTGTAACAAATAAAATCAAAGTATTGCGTTAAGTGTCAAAGAAAGCAGCAACAAACCATGTGATAATAAATCATGGAAGAAATCTAAGCCAAAACTAATGTTGCGCTGTAATAGGTAAGTGATAATAAAATGTCTTAATTCAAAGACATTAACATGTGCTCTTCTAAAATGAAAGTAAAAAAAATAAAAAATAATAACACACAATCATTGTAAATCATAAATAAAGTGATCTAAAAAAAAGTCCAATATTCAGCTGGAATCCCAAACTCCAAAAACATGTATAAAGAGGAGGAGGAGATAAGTGTCCTTCATAAAGTGATCCTCAGGAAATGATCCACCACCAGAAGCACACCCTGTGAACTCTCGAAGGTGGGTACTCTTACCATAAATCGGGGACACACTATTGCTAGTGAGTCAGGCAAGCAGGCAGAAATAACCCTCTGCGGGTACAATCAGGGCCAAGGTCTCCTCACTTCTCCATCTTTTGACGCACCAACACATGCAGCACTTGAGTGGATGAACGTGTAAAACTTCAGTCTCGGCACCCCCCGGAGGCAAAGGAAGGAAGGGGCCAATAGCGTGATATCGTTTAAACAGTATTTAATAAAAAGCAAGAATGGTACTCACATATACAAGGTTAAAAACAGCATGACTCTCAGTTGCCGGCAAAGCTTCAAAACACATACATCGCCCGTACTCCCGTCGTGTAGAGTCGTGGTGACGTCAGCACGTGACTCCGCCCTACATGTTTCGTCAAACGTGACGTCTTCAAAGGGGCACGGGTGACGCACTGATGCTCCACGTTTTATATCCTCCAGCTAGCCAAGCCTCGTTCCCGTGTTCAGCAGCCATTTAAAAGGAGACCAAATATCACACAGCCAAAAGACATGGTAATTCTGCTGCAGTCGACATATCAGCCCTCACAGCAGAACAATATACATACAATATATATACACAGTATATACACACCCAGTATACACACACATACCTACATACATACAGTATGCATATATATAGTCACACACTGCAAAAGTTGGAAATAATGAAGAACATTTGAAATAATAATAGCTTATTATAATGTATAATAAGTTAAAATAATAAATCATTAACTTATTATTTTAAATGTTCTTCCTTATTTCCGAATTTCCAAAATTCGGAAATAAGAAAGAACATTTGAAATAATAATAGCTAATTATAATTTATAATAATTTAAAATAATACATTAATAACTTATTATTTCATATGTTCTTCCTTATTTCTGAAATTCGGAAATAAGAAAGAACATTTGAAATAATAATAAATAACTATTCAATTATAGGTATTGGAATTTCCTTGAAAGTTTGACTGTTAGTGAACTTAAATATGAAATTTATCATTAATATCCATATTTTCAAGAAAATTCCAAAACCTATAATTTAATAGGTATTTATTATTATTTCAAATGTTCTTTCTTATTTCCCAATTTCAGAAATAAGGAAGATCATTTTTTCCGAATTTCGGAAATAAGGAAGATCATTTGAAATAATACGTTCTGAATAAGTTTCCGAATTTCAGAAATAAGGAAGATCATTTGAAATAATAAGTTATTAATGTATTATTTTAACTCATTATAAATAATAATAAGCTATTATTATTTCAAATGTTGCTTCTTATTTCCAAATTTCGGAAATTCGGAAATAAGGAAGAACATTTGAAATAATAAGTTATTAATGTATTATTTTAACTTATTATAAATTATAATAAGCTATGATTATTTCAAATGTTCTTTCTTATTTACGAATTTCGGAAAATTCAGAAATAAGGAAAACATTTGAAATAATAAATTATTCATTTATTATTTTACCTTATTATTAATTATAATAAGCTATTATTATTTCAAATGTTCTTCCTTATTTCCGACTTTTGCAGTGTGTGACTGTACATATGCATACTGTATGTATGTATGTATGTATACTGGGTGTGTATATACTGTGTATATACTGTGTGTATATTGTATTTATATTGTATGGATACTGTGTTTCAATACCTATAATTTAATAGTTATTTATTATTATTTCAAACGTTCTTTCTTATTTCCGAATTTCGGAAATAAGGAAGAACATTTGAAATAATAAGTTATTCATTTATTTTTTTAACTTATTATAAATTATAATAAGCTATTATTATTTCAAATGTTCTTTCTTATTTCCGAATTTTGGAAATAAGGAAGAATATTTGAAATAATAAGTTATTGATTTATTATTTTAACTTATTATAAATTATAATAAGCTATTTATTATTTCAAATGTTCTTCATTATTTCCAACTTTCGCAGTGTGTGACTGTATATATGCATACTGTATGTATGTATGTATGTAGGTATGTGTGTGTATACTGGGTGTGTATATACTGTGTATATATATTGTATGTATATTGTATGTATACACACAGTATACATACAATATACATACAATATACACACAGTATATACACACCCAGTATACACACATACATACAGTATGCATATGTACAGTCACACACTGCAAAAGTTGGAAATAAGGAGGAACATTTGAAATAATAATAGCCTATTATAATTTATAATGAGTTAAAATAATACATATATAACTTATTATTTCAAATGTTCTTCCTTATTTTCGAATTTCCGAAATTCGGAAATAAGAAAGAACATTTGAAATAATAATAGCTTATTATAATTTATAAGTTAAAATAATACATTAGTAACTTATTATTTCAAATGATCTTCCTTATTTCCGAAATTCGGAAATAAGAAAGAACATTTGAAATAATAAGAAATACCTATTAAATTATAGGTATTGGAATTCTCGTGAAAATATGGCTATTAGTGATACATTTCATAGTTATTAGTTAGTTATTATTTCAAATATTCTTATTTATTTTCGAATTTTTGGATTTCCAAATTTCGGATTTCCGAATTACCGCAATTGCCGAATTACCACGATTCGGAAAAACTAAAATTCGGAAAAATTCGGAAATTGAAAATTTGGAATTCGAAATTCGTCCGAATTGCTGAATTTTGCAAAATTCTGTAAAAACGAAATTCGGAACTAAATGAATTGCACAAGCCTAGTGGTGGGGTTACTCAGGTTTGGGTTGAGAATCCTCCTTACAGTATCAGCAAGATTATCCTCTCTAGTAGCTTCAGGGATGCCCGTGATGCAGAGATTATGCCACCGATTGCGGTTCTCCTAGTCCTTCAATTTTGTATTGCCAAAGGATGAGCCATGAGAAGCTGATGCACACCTCTGATGCAAGTCTGAAGATCAGAGATGGTAGAGTGGTGGTGTTTAAGCTCTGAATCTTACACCTGCTGCAGAACATGTGCAAGCTCAGATCTAATGGTGGACCCCTCCATCTCTGTGGGTAAACCACTCACCATAGCCACCATATCCACCTCCCTGTGTGAGCTACAAGATCTCAGGAAATCCCAGCCACATGAAGAATTGGGTGAACTGTGTCTCAATCCTGGTCTGTGAGTTGGAGAGGCCCTGCTGTATCCCCGATCACTTGCGAGTCTTCAATCTACGGTGCCAAATATTGCTTTATAGACCGAGAGTGTGGCATCTTAGAGCTGGAAGGGCATCCTAGCTTCTTCCCTATATTGTGGATAAAGAAATGTGGATGTAAGAGCAGTTTGATCAAATAGATTGCTGGATCCCCGTTGGAGCTCTCACTGGATGTGTCTCACCAGCGCCATGCAGAAACCACGCCCCCTTCAAAACTGTATCCAAAAGAATTAGAACCTGCTCAGAAAATTCATAAAATTTTATGTGGTTTCTCTGAAAACATACTTTTTCATTTAATATTTCTGGCTATAATAACGTGACTCTTTGGTTCCAAATTTGCCTCCTAGTAAAATAAATTCTGAAATTCTATTTAGAAAATATTTAGAATGTTTTTTTAAAATCTGTGTCTGAAAAAATACAGTTTAATGTAATACTGTATAGCTAGATGAAATAGGTCTGCTCTCTATCTACAAATCTACTTCCTTTTAATCCTATAAAGGATGATAATCTTTGCAGCAAATCTGTATAATTGTTATATTCTCTTACAAAATTGCAGTGTAAAATCTGCCTGCTCTCTCCTTCAGAATTAACGGCCTAACCAAATGAGTTTAAAAAGTAAGAATGCAGTTCTGTAAAATCGGTTTGTCTAAAATTGCAAATAACAAGAAAGAAATGTATGTCCATATGGAATCTGCCTGCTCAATCCCTCATAAATTGCCAACTATACAAAAAGGCTGGAGAAAGGCCAGGTCCCTTTCCTTGGTTACATAGTCACAGACAAAGAGTTACTTATGGACCCAGCCAACCTTCAGGCCATCTCCTATTGACCCCAGTCCTCCAGTCTGAAAAAAACACAGCGTTTTTGGGATTCATCAATTTCTATCACCAACCAGTTCATTGCTGGTTATTTCACCCTGGTGGCCCATATCACTTCTCTGACCCAGAAGGGTGTTGATGCCAGAACCTGGCCTTCTGAAGCAGTCAAGGCTTTCCACAAACTCAAAAAGGCTCTCTCAACATCTATTAATATACGTCCTAACATTTTCCAGTGCTTCTTCTTGGAGGTAGATGCTTCATACTTGGGTGTGGTGGCTTTTCTTCTCCAAGTACATAGTGGCAAGCGCTGCCCATGTACCTTCTTCTCTAAAAAGTTTTCGGATGCTGAAAGAAACAACACCATTGGGGATCAGGAACTTCTGGCTTTTAAGCTGGCACTGCAAGAATGGCAACATCTACAGGAGGGATCTCCACACCGTATCCTGTTTTGTACCAATCACAAGAATCTCCAGTACTTGCAATCCATCAACCCTTAAATCCCAGAAAGGCGCAATGGGCTCTCTTTTTTGTCAGATTTAACTTTGACATTACCTTTCGGCCTGGTTCCAAATATGGCCATGCTGATGTCCTGTCCAAATTAATTGATGTTGCTAATTTGCTGCATGTTGAACTGGAACCCATTATTCCCTACAATAGTATTCTGGCCACCACCCATCCTCAGTCTTCATGTATCCTTCATGTAAGACCTTTATCATACCCACCCTTTTCATTTTCAAATGTCCTCATCATCCTTACTAAGGATGTTGAAGATTATGTTCAGGCTTTATCTATTTGTGTACAGTCTAAGTATTCCAAGTCTGCTCCAGCAGGTCTCCTCTTACCTCTACCGCTTCCAGGTGAGCCTTAGCGTTGCATCTCCATGGAATTTATCTCTGCACTACCCTCCTCAGCATGCTCCTGTCAGGACCTGGTTTATCTGCTGTTGGTGCTGTGGTTCTCAGGGCTGATACCTGCAGTTTCAGTGTCCACAGCAGGTGTCTCCCAGAAGCAAGTAGATTTCGGTGATTAGCTCCACCTGGTTTCTGCTGCTAGGTGGCTATATAAGGCTGCTCTCACTAGCACACAGCACCTCAGAGTTTTGGTGACTCCTGCCCTGTACTCTGTTTGCTGTGCTGCTCCCAGACTCTGTTGCCATTCGCTCTTGCTCTTGCTCCTGCCCCTGCCCTGCACCCAGTACCCCACTGCCTTTCCCCCAGCTCCACCAGTTTTCCCCTGCCTTGTGTATATCTATTTGTGTATATCGTGTATATGGTTAGTTTGTTAGGCTGCTGATTAGGCATTTTGCCATCTAGTTTTGATTTTCATGCATTCTCATGTTTGTTGCTGTTGGTGTGTGGTTATTGTTCACTGTAAATAAGTCTCACTTTAAAGATATATATATATATATATATATATATATATATATATACACTATCTCAGAAAAGTGAGTACACTCCTCACATTTTTGTAAATGTTTTATTACACCTTTTCATGTGACAACACTGAAGAAATTACACCTTGCTACAATGCAAAGTAGTGAGCTTGTATAACAGTGTAAATTTGCTGTCCCCTCAAAATAACTCAACACACAGCCATTAATGTCTAAACAGCTGGCAACAAAAATGAGTACACCCCCAAGTGAAAATGCCCAAATTCGGCCCAAAGTGTCAATACTTTGTGTGGCCACCATTATTTTGCAGCACTGCCTTAACCCTCTTGGGCATGGAGTTTACCAGAGCTTCACAGGTTGCCACTAGAGTCCTCTTCCACTTGTCCATGATGACATCACAGAGCTGGTGGATATTAGAGACCGTGTGCGCTTACACCTTCCGTTTGAAGATGCCCCATAGATGCTCAATGCTCAATAGGGTTTAGGTCCGAAGACAAGCTTGGCCAGTCTGTCGCCTTTATCCTTAGCTTCTTTAGCAAGGCAGTGGTCATCTTGGAGGTGTGTTTGGGGTTGTTATCATGTTGGAATACTGCCCTGGGGCCCATTCTCCAAAGGGAGGGGATCATGCTCTGCTTCAGTATGTCACAGTACATGTTGGCTTTCATGGTTCCCTCAATGAACTGTAGCTCCCCAGTGCCGGCAGAACTCATGCAGCCCCAGACCATGACACTCCCACCACCATGCTTAACTGTATTCAAGACACACTTGTCTTTGTACTCCTCACCTGGTTGCCGCCACACATGCTTGATACCATCTGAACCAAATAAGTGAATCTTGGTTTTATTAGACCACAGGGCATGGTTCCAGTAATCTGTGTCCTTAGTCTGCTTGTCTTCAGCAAACTGTTTTGCAGGCTTTCTTGTGCATCATCTTTAGAAGAGGCTTCCTTCTGGGATGACAGCCATACAGACCAATTTGATGCAGTGAATGGCGTATGGTCTGAGCACTAACAGGCTGACCCCCCCCCCAGACCTTCGACCTCTGCAGCAATGCTGGTAGCACTCATCTATTACAGTACATCTATTTCCCAAAGATAACCTTTGAATATGACGCTGGGTACGTGCACTCAACTCCTTTGGTCGACCATGGCGAGGCATGTTCTGAGTGGAACCTGCCCTGTTAAACCGCTGTATAGTCACCGTGCTGCAGCTCAGTTTCAGGGTCTTGGCAATCTCCTTAAAGCCTAGGCCATCTTTATGTAGAGCAACAATTTTTTTTCAGATCCTCAGAGAGTTATTTGCCATGAGGTGCTATGTTAAACTTCCAGTGACCAGTATGAGAGAGTGAGAGTGATAACACAAAATGTAACACACCTGCTCCCCGTTCACACCTGAGACCTCGTAACACTAACGAGTCACATGAACACGGGGAGGGAAAATGGCTAATTGGGTCCAACTTGGACATTTTCACTTAGGGGTATACTCACTTTTGTTGCCAGCGATTTAGACATTAATGGCTGTGTGTTGAGTTATTTTGAGGGGACAGCAAATTTACACTGTTATACAAGCTGTACACTCACTACTGTCCATTGTAGCAAAGTATCATTTCTTCAATGTTGTCACATGAAAAGATATAATAAAATATTTACAAATATGTGAGGGGTGTACTCACTTTTGTGAGATACTGTATATATACTGTAGGGAGTCAGCCTGGGGCCGGGTCAAGAAGTGGTTAATTGAGGAGGGCAGGTTCTTCCCCTTCAGACCTGCTTATTAATCAGGTGCTCTGAAAATGTCAGTGGAGCTGTGTGTTTGGAGTGAGAGAGACATCAGCACGCTGAGGCTCCATTGCTTGATTGTGGCCTGCTGAGGTGAGCTAAACCTCATAAAAGACTGTAGCTCTGGCTAGAGCAGTGGTTCTCAACTCCTGTCCTCTGGACCCACCGACAGGCCAGATTTTAAGTATTGCCTTGGGGAGATGCAGACTAGAATACTGCAATCACTGAGCAGCAAATGATATCACCTGTGATGCATTTCAGTTATCCTGCAAACCTGGCCTGTTAGTGGGTCCCGAGGACCGGAGTTGAGAACCACTGGGCTAGAGCTTTGAACTTTGTATATAAGCCTGCCTGTTGCAGAACCTGATCTGTATGCAACTGGGCTACAAGAAAAGTATATAATTTCTTCTGTTTATTTTGCCACTTTTGCTGAATAAAGCCTTTTTATTTTACTGGACTGTCTCTGAGCTGGCTGTTCACCCCTCTGATCCCTTACAAATTGTTGGAGGATAGCATTGGGCAGTTTGAGGGGTGCAGGCCAATCCCATGTCCTGGGTTAAAGCTGCACAGGCTGTGAAGTCTTCTGAACAAGCCATAGAGGAAATGGTTAAGCAGTTGGTACTGGCCAATACACAGGCACAAGCCTGCCATGAGGAGGCACAGGCCCGTCAGAAGCAGACGCTGGTACAGACAATCGCTGTGCAACAGGAAACAACCACTTACTGGTGGAAAAGATAATGGGGTTACAAAATGCGGTGACCCAGCAGGCTGAAATGATGAAGGGTGACCCCGTTGTAAAGAGTGACCCGTGAAGGCCCTGCAGTGGACCCGGCAAAAGATGACAACCACAGACAATGTTGAAGCATATTTAGCAATGTATGAGAGGATCGCAACAAGGGAAGGTCTGCCTGAGAAAAACTGGGCGGATGTGCTTGCTCCTTTCCTGACTGCAGATCCCCAACAGGCTTACTGTGACTTGGCCCCTGAATCAGCACGGGACTATAAGCTGCTGAAAGCAGAAATATTAGCAAGGTTGGGGGTGACTGTTGCTTTCAGGGTGGCCTAAGCCTGCCCATGCACAGCTGTACCAGCTGATGCACTTATTCTAGGACTGTCTGAAACCTGAGGAAAAGACACCCGCTCAGATCGTGTAAAGAGTCGCACTGGACCATTTCCTGCATGGGCTGCCTAGGAAGCTCCATCGATGGGTGGCTCAGTCCAAGCCTCAGTCCCTGGATGAAATGGCTGGTACTGTTGAGTGCTACAGCTGTGCAGAAAGTTTCCAGGAGAGTCCCTCTATCACCAGAGAGCTGGTCCGCTCTAAGGAAGTGTGATTCAACTCTAAGATGTCACCCGTCGAACGTATGCTGTCTGCTGGGGTGCACAACACAACTGCCCGGGCGCCCCTGTGCCAAGACCCCCAGAAAGCCGGCGGGGCGAACTTGGTGAGGTTCGCTGTTGGTCCTGCCAACAACTGGGTCATCTGGTGGCCCAGTGCCCTAGACGGAAAAAAACAATGGAGTGCAACATGAGTCCGCATCGCTCCATGTATGCCTGTGAATTATGTGCTGCAACCAGCCTGAGTCCACATGAGTGTGTGGTGCGGGTCAATGATCAGGAGGTGGTAGCACTCCTTGACTCTGGGAGTGTCGTCACCCTGCTCCAAGCGGACGGGTTGCAAAGAAAGCTGGTACTGTGGAACAGGTCGGGGTTATATGTGTGCATGGTGATGTTAAAGACTATCCAGTGGCCTGTGTCACCCTGTGTACCCCAACAGGAACTGCTACACTCAAAGTTGGGGTGGTCCCAGGATTATCTTACTAATCTGGCGAGACTGCCCTATGTTCCGGAAATTGTATGAGCAAAAGCTCAAAGGTTCGGGGGTTTCCCCCAAAAAAACAGAACCCACAGAGGTGGTAAATAATACTGTATTGCAGGATGTTAATACTGAGGATCAGTATCAGATCGCTGACCCTGCAGAAAGTGGGACCGTTCCCCTGGAGGTGTTTGCGGGATTGGAAGCAGAAAGTATCTCCTCTGAGCCAGTGTTTTCAGATCCCGGGGGATCCCAGGAAGATTTCCTTACTGCTCAGATGAGGGACCCCACTTTGATCCATGCCAGGGAACAGGCCACAGTGTTAAACTGTGAACCACAGCACCCTGAGGTGGACGTGCAGTTCCCCCACTTTGCTTAGAATCATGACTTGTTGTACAGAGTAACTAAAGTCAATTATGAAGTGTTGGAACAACTGGTGGTACCCAAACCTTTTAGGTCTAAAGTGTTACATTTGGCTCAAAGTCATGTACTTGGGGGTCACCTTGGAGCGGTTAAAACTCAGGAATGGATTTTACAGCATTTTTTTGTATATCATGAAATTAAGGACTACTGTGAGTCCTGCCCCACCTGTCAAAGAACCGCTCTAACACACCATTTTTGCAGTCCGCTGGTACCACTTCCAATTATCGAGGTTCCCTTTGTTCACATATCCATGGACTTGGTGGGCCCCTTACCCAGGTCAGCTAGGTGACACCAATACATTTTAAGTGTCCTTAACTATGCCACCAGGTATACGGAAGCGGTCCCTTTAACCAGTTGCCAACTGCCCGCCGTGGCTTGACGGCGGAAACTTGGCTCAATATCGCAAACCGCCATCACCTGATGTTGGCTGCAAGATCACGGATCGTGTGTAGGGCAGACTCTATGTCCATTAGGCGCGATGCAGTGATAGAACGGGGAGCGCTAATGTCCCTGCTAATGTAATGTGATCGCATGCTCCCTGTATATGGGAGCCGTGATCACTCTCCTCCCCAATACGCCGATTGCAATTTTTCTTACCAAAAATATGAGGAAGAATATATATCAGCCAAAACCGATGAATAATTTTTTTTTTTAATATATATATATATATTTTTGGATATATATTTTAGCAAAAAGTAAGAAATACTGTTTTTTTTGCAAAATTGTTGCTCTTTTTTTGTTTATAGTGGTGATCAGAAATGACGCAGAGGTGATCAAATACCAGCAAGAGAAAGCTCTATTCGTGGGGAAAAAAGGACATCAATTTTGTTTGGGTACAACGTTGCACGACCACGCAATTGTCAGTTAAAGTGATGCAGTGCCAAATCGCAAAAAGTACTCTGTTCCTAAAGGGGGAAATCCTTCAGGGGCTGAAATGGTTAAGAAACTGTTCTTCCAAGGTCATCACATGGGAGTTGTTTCAGATGTTCATGAGAGCAGGGCTCCCATCCGAGATCTTGACGGACCAAGGTACATCTGTAAACTGTTTAAAATGAAACAGTTGCGGACTTCGGTGTACCACCCACAAACTGACAGGTTAGTAGAACGATTCAACCAAACCATAAAGGGGATGCTAGAAAAAGCATTTGCGGAGGATGGTTGTGATTGGGATTGCTTGTTGTTTGCCATACGAGAGGTACCCAAGGCCTCCATGGGATTTCTCCCCCTTTGAGTTGGTTTATGAGAGACACCCCGTGGATTACTGGATATAGTGAAAGAGATGTGGGAACAAGAAGCTTCCCCGTATCGGAGTGTGGTAGAACAGATCACACAAATGCTGGATCGAATCACAAAAATTATGCCCATAGTTCGGGAACATTTGCAGGCTTCGCAAAATGCCCAAAGTCGTGTGTACACCCAATCTTCTAAGGTTAGAGAAATTAAACCTGGGGATTAGGTGTTGGTATTAGTGCCTACCGTAGAGAGTACATTTCTTGCCAAGTGACAAGAAACTTGTCACAGTCTAGCCTGCAGTTTTCTCTTTGTGAAATTCTTACCTCCTTGCTGCAATGGTTCTGCTAGATCTGTGATTCCATTCACATGTGCTGCTGGCTTCTGTGTTTACCTGTGGGTGTCCTTCTGGTTTGCCTTGTTTTACTTGTATTCTGTGCATGACTACCTGTGTACCAACCCCAGCTTCGTCTACTGTTTTTGCTTGCCTGCTTCCCACCCTGACTTTGGTTTGTTCTCTGGATTCTATTTTATCTCCTGCCATCTGTACTCTGCACATGCCTGTGCTCTCCACATTGCCAGCTGTGGTGTACCCGGGGCCCATGATCTGGTTCCAGTTTGCTGCAAGTCCATCCTCGCCATCAGGGCCTTAGTGAAGAAGCAGGCTGAGACTTAGACTCTGCACCCTGGGGAACCCTGAGTTGGCTTTCTACAATGGATCACCTCACTACCATTGAAACCTGACAGAACCTGAATTACATGTGCTTAGGGAATAGTTTGATGAGAATTTAGAGAAGGGCTTCATCAGACACTTAACATCTCCTGCTCTGTTCGTTGTTGAAAATCCGTGCATCAACTACAGGGATTCCAATAAAATCACTATTAAAAAATGTTATCCACTTCCCTTAATCGCTGAAATGTTGGAAAGACTCCGTTCTGACAAAGTCTTTACAAAACTAGACCTAAGGGGGGGGGCATATAACCTTGTCCATATTCATCAAGGAGACGAATGGAAGACTGCCTTCAGAACCAGATATGGGCATTTCAAGTTCTTGGTTATACCTTTTGGCCTTTACAAAGCTCCTGTATCTTTTCAGCACTTCATTAATGATGTTTTTTGAGATCTGTTGGACCAGTTTGTGGCTGTATATCTGGATGACATTCTCATTTTTTCTGACTACTTGGAGGAACATTGCAAGCATGTTTGCAATGTCTTTTAAAGATTAAAGTGTTTGTTACCCCAAAACTTCATATTGCTGGTATGTGCCTGCTGTATCATGTGCTTGTATGATAAATTATCCTGTTCTCTTTGTATTGCTTCCTTTATGTGAAATTCCTGGTGTTCCTGCCAGTCCCTCTGCTTTCCTATTAAAAACTGACCACACTAAGCAGGAGAACAGACTGTGGTCAGAACTCTAGCTGTGCTGGGAACTCAGCCTGCTCTCCTTTTAGACTCCATTTACACGGGATGCTATTTCAACCTCCCCTGAATGATCTTTTTTGACAGCTAGAAGCCGGCGTCTAAAATGGCCGCTTTGCCGTGTTTTGCATGCCGCGTTTGCGCCTAGGAGCGTTTTTAAAAAAAAAAATAATATTTTTTAAATGGGAACACCTTTAAATGAAACGGTCCTAGACACGAGTTACTGTGCTTAGGCACATTTAGCGGTTTCATAGACTGGTTTCAGAGACTGATAAGGTAAGGAAATGTGACTATGCCTGAGTTCAGATTGGTGCTGGAATGCAATGGTGCGAGTTCAGCTGAATTCGCACCATTTCATTCCCGCATTTCAGTCCCGACTTTAGGTGCGATTTTTAGAGACATCTGTGCGGGTTGCTGCACAGATGTCAATGGAAATCGCACCTGAGATCGGCAAAAGAAACTACTTTTGGAAATCGGTGCGGCGTCGCAAATGCAGCGTCGCACCGATTCGGATGGTGCTATTTCTGGCAATTGCCACCAATTTGGCATGTGATTTGACATGTCAAATCGCATGCCAAAACGCACCAATGTGAACCAGGGCTGACCCAGAGTTTTGGAAGCAATTGGTACACAAACGTGTACAGTACGATTCTTATAATGATGCTAGAATTAAGCTGTAGTTGTTAGAAAATAGGACACATTAAGCAGATCAGTTAGTAAATCGTTAAATAAGAGTTGAGCAGTTATATAGGGTTTTTCAGAGGGAACAGGTGATGACAGAGTAAGGGAGAAGAAGAAGCAAAATTGAGAAGGAGGAATAAGCGATTTATAGCAAGGAGTGTAGACCTGAGGGCAGCCCAACTACATTAAGAACACTAAGCTGCACTGGGAAAAGATAAGACCGCTACAGGAACGGAATGTAGCTGGTCGGCCGTGACTGAGTAACGGGATCGGGAAAGGCATGATAGATTAGATGGAACAAAGAGTACAGGAGTGAAGTACTGAAACTGCAGAGACTAACCAAGGTATGATCAATGGGACTGAAAGAAGAAAGATCGGAGCAAGATTGCCGGGTGGGGGTGATATATGAGAGTGAGTAGGGCAATAATCTGGAAGAAGGAAGCGGGGATGAGAAACAATGTAAAAATCGAAGGTAACTAAAAAGGAATGTGATCTAGATTTAATTTTTAAAATTAGAAAGGCGTTTTTTTTTCCAAGGAATTTTCTGTGAAGCTGCTCGGGCCCCCCCTACTGGCTGGGTCCGGTACAACAGGGCTGGTTGTACTGGCTTATCAGCAGTCCTGGATAAACGTCTAGGGGAGGGAGCTTGTGTCTGGACGTCACGATTGCAGCCATCTGGATGATCGGTGTATGAGCTCTGACCAACTCGCACGGCTTGAATGTGCCTTTCTTGTAAGTGTGCTTGATCTTTTTTTAAATAAATTGCTTTTAAAACAGAGAGCACTAGATTTGCCTTCTCTCTTGTTTCATATACACCTGAGAGGATAATATCTCCCCTGTCTAAGGGGTGAGTCCCGAGCTGGAGAGGAGCCGATTGTTTGTGTGGATTCATGCCAGTCGCTGTATATATCCCATGATGGGGATGAATGCTGTTTTATATCTTGGATAAGGTGAGCAGTATAAGAGACTGGTGGTGGATTCACAGCACGTGCACTTTATATTGAGAATCTTTCTGCACAAAAGGTCAGATGTCATATAAGTAATTAGTACTTCACGTTTACGTTATTACACGTTTTTACTGTAATCTATTTAAGGAGTGTTTTTTTTAGTATTGGTATTCTTATATTTCCACGATCACGATTTATCACGTTTATAATTTTTTATCTCATAGATATTTAGTTACTTTGTTGTCAGAGTTATTCTTTACAGAAGACTGGAAAACACGTCTTTCTAAGAGTTATATTTCACGTGCACGACACTTAGGTGGTGGTCAGAGAATATGACGAGTGGAATAGGTTCTATATTTTGTCGTAAGTAGGGG
>BLSH010283458.1:87091-99250 GCA_018402905.1 Glandirana rugosa
TGAAGTAGTCGAATCTCGCGTCTCGTCTGTATTTCCCAAGGTATAGACCTGGGCTGGAGAACCCCTATTGAGTTAGCTCCTGCGTTTGTGGGATGAAGGGCCAGACAGTGTTGTTTTGTCAGGTAAGGAAGCAGTGGCAATGGGAGTGTTAACCCATGATCCACACTTGCGTCAGGCAATGCGAAAAGCTCGAGATTTTAGTGTGAATTTTTCACTGCTAGATCTTGTGAGAGATGGAATAGTCCGAGTATACACTAGTCCTACTGACTTGGAAAATACCTACTCCTGGAGATCAATAGGAGAAGGTATTTCCAGGTTACATTAGATGGGTTGTATAACCGGATTAAATACGTTTCCAGAATGGATGGGTCCAGATATGGAACCCTTTATGTCTGCTCTGCGCTCTAAGCTGATGAAGTCTGCGCCATTTAATCTCAGGGCTCCTTTATTGTCTTTGCTGGGAGGCCTGGGATTAAACAGCAAAATTCATGAAGCCACTACCCTCTTAAGCCAGTTGGGGGAGCTAGAGGAGACTAAAACAAAACCTTTCAGGCCAGTAGATAAGGTCAAGGCTAGATAGGAAGAATACAAGCCGAAAAGAACAGAGAAGAAAGGGAATGGGGTAGAGAAGACAGGAGATGAAGAGAAAACCAGGCTAGTTATCTCTAGGAAACAAATGTGGGTGGACCTACTAAAGGCAGGAGTACCTAAAGATGAGATAGATGGGATTCCTACTGCAGAAATGCTAAAGAGGTGGAAACATTTTGCGGGGAAAACTGCCAGGGTTAGAAACACTACTCCTAGTGAAGATCACATCAGCCTAGATTTGGATAAAACAGAACAGACCCCTCCTGTTAGTCCCAAACCAATTCCCAAAACTGCATATGAACCCAAACCCAAATCCCTTTATCCTGGGGAGGAGTTAGAGAGACTCAGAAAAGGGGATTGGGAGGTTTCTTATCCTTTATGAAGGGAAGGTGGGTCTCCTGTAATAGCAGTGAGGGCAGTGACAGCAGGAGACCGATGCCCATATGCACCTGTCACTGTATGGTGGGGGAAGTCATCTTTGCCTACACATGTGATGGCTTTAGTTGATACTGGAGCTGAAGTTACACTTTTGCAAGGAAATCTTTCCCATCACAAAGGAGAATTGATTTATGTAGAAGGTTTGGGAGGGCAAACCACACCAACAGTTAGGACACGGGGGAAATTGGCTATTGGCAAGGGACTAGGATTTTGGACAAATGTTTTGGTATCAGAGTTACCTGAAAATATTCTTGGGATGGATGTACTTCAAGGTCAGTCTATTCAGACTGAATGGGGTACATTCACATTCGGGTATCCTGATAAAGCGTATCTGGTTAGAGCGGTGAAGGCTGTGGTCAGAGGTCATGCGAAATGGACCCCTGTCTACATTCCTCCACCAGAGAAGCCAGTCTGTCTCAAGCAGTACAGACTTCCTGGAGGCCACAAAGAAATTGGGGATACTATTCAAGAGCTGTTAAGAGTAGGGATCCTCAGACCTGCTGTAAGTCCTTTCTCGTCTCCTGTGTTCGAAGTAAAGAAACCTGATGGGACATATAGAATGACTGTGGATTACAGAGGTCTAAACAAAGTGGCACCTCCATTGAAGTCAGCTGTACCAGATATGATCTCAATTGTTGAAAAAATTGCTAAAGAGGCAGGAGAATATCATGCTGTGATAGATTTGGCTAATGCTTTCTTTTCGATTTTGATAGACCCAGAGTGTCAGGACCAGTTTTCCTTTGTGTGGGATGGCCGCCAGTACACTTTCACTGTCCTTCCGCAAGGCTATCTTCATTCTCCAACGATTTGTCATGGACTGATTGCCCGAGATTTAAGTACGCTGAATTTGAAAGTTGCTGTGTTTCACTACATTGATGACATCATGATCTCTGGAACAAAAGAAGATGTAACTGAAGCACTGCACCTGCTGACACAGCACATGGAGAACAGAGGGTGGGCTATCAACAGAGACAAAGTCCAAGGACCTGCTACAGAGGTGAAGTTCCTAGGAATGATGTGGACTGGGCCGCAGAGGAAAATTCCAGAGACAGTTGTGCAAACTATCCAGGCGCTGTCGCCCCCTACTACCAAAAAGGAGGCACAGAAGTTCATTGGAGTTGTGGGATTCTGGAGAGCATTCATCCCACATCTTGGACTGATTCTAAGGCCTATATACAATGTCACAAGGAAAAAGACTGAGTTCTCATAGGGTTTAGAGCAGCGGACCGCATTCCTTGCTGCTAAAGAAGCCATTTTGCAGCATCAGGGATTAGGACCCGTGAGACAAGGAGTACCATTACAGCTGGATGTAGTGGAGCAGGAGGGTACCATATCTTGGAGTCTGTGGCAGCCAAATGAAAAGAAAGGACTGAGAGCGATACCCATTGGATTTTGGTCCAAACAACTGACAGGGGCACAGACGAGATACACGTCCCTAGAGAAGTACCTATTTGGGGCCTACATAGCACTTCAACATGTAGAGACAATAACAGGAAAGGACACAGTCACCATCCACACTGCATTGCCAATATCAGGATGGGTGAGAGATAATGGACTGACCACTAGGGCAGCTGTAGCCCAGAACCAGACACTGATGAAATGGAAATGGTACCTTCAAGAAGGAGGGGGCATTGCAGCTGGGGATGTCAGAGACATTTCAAAACAGTTGGCAGGGCTTGTTACTTATACCAGCACCCAGCCAGAAGAAGAAATTCCTATGCTGCAGTCATCCCCATTCTAGAGGCTCCACCCTTTGAGTCTCTGTCAGAAGACATGAAGGAGTCAGTATGGTTCACTGATGGTTCAGCCATAGTCGCCTTGTCTGGGCGTAAATGGACAGCAGCAGCCTACAACCCAAGTACAGACACAGTCCTGCAGGAGACCGGAATTGGAGGGTCCAGTCAGTATGCAGAGTTGAAAGCTGTAGTGATGACTCTTCAGGAGGATCCTTCTTCCCATGTCACTATCTACACTGACAGCTGGGCGGTTTTTAAAGGACTGACAACTTGGATGCCCACGTGGAAGTCGAATGATTGGATGATTCATGGAAAGGTGGTGTGGGGAGGCAAGGAAGTCTGGGACTACATCTGGAAGGAAGCTTACTCCCGCACCATAAAAGTGGGGCATGTTGACGCACATGTGCCCTTGGTCCCAGACTTTGAAAACTATAACAGAGTGGTAGATGAAATTGCCAAAGTGAAAGCAGTTGTGCCAATTGATCCTGTTTTGATGAACTTGGCCAACTGGGCCCACAAGCAATCTGGACATTTGGGGCAGAAAGCAACATATGAATGGGCACAGCAGAGAGGATTGCCTATATCCATGGACATGATAAAGACTGTAATAGGGAACTGTACAGTGTGTGGAGAAGTGCGACAATGGCCATTGCAAAAGTACTCCACTGGGTCGATTAAAAGGGGATAGAGGCCTGCAGAGATCTGGCAGATTGACTTCATCGGTTCCCTGCCCAGAGGAAACAATGGACTGAGATATTGTTGCACTGCAGTGGACACCTATTCAGGACTTTTGCTTGTTCATTCTTGCAAGCATGCAGATCAAGCCGCAATGCTTCAACTGCTCCAGAAACTTGTCGTTGCTTATGGTTGTCCAAAGCAAGTCCAAAGTGATAACGGCTCACACTTCACTGGATCAACAGTACAGCATTGGGCAAAAGACTCTGGAGTGTACTGGTTGTGCCACATCCCATACCATCCACAGGCAGCTGGTTTGATTGAAAGATACAACGGGCTATTGAAGGACCAGATATGCAAGCTTACACCCACACATACACTAAGGGGATGGGATCGGGTCCTCACACAGGCAGTCATGTTGTTAAATTCTAGGCCAATAGCCAAAAGCACACCATATGAGAGGATGGTAGGGACTGAGGTGCAGATTCCACAGCTGGAATGCAGAGTGCAGTATTTACATAAGGTTCCTGAAAGAACAGGGCTTAACAGGTACCATGTTACTGCTTCCCATGATATAGAAACCAAGAGTGATGTATCTGAAGCTGAAGCCTATCTAGGAATGAGAGGGAATCTGGCAGGAAGGTTTGAAGTTATATTTGCATTGGCAGATGAGCTTCAGAATAGTGGCTGGGACTCTGATTGGTTAGTGGATACTTCTCAGCAAGAGTGGAAAGTGAGGCTATATAACATCAAACCTTCCAAAATAAACAGCAGTGATCTTCTGGGAAATATCAGTATATTTCCTCTCCTCCCTATTGATGTTCTTTGGGAGGGTCAGAAGTTGATACAGGCAGGTGGCAAAGTGTTGGTCAGAGATCCAGGCAAGAAGCTAGTTAGAGGAGAGATTGTAGCTGAAGGGCCGGGGTCTACTATTTATGTATTATTAGAAGGAACAGATAATCCGCTTTGTTTTCCACTCCACAGGCTGTCTCCTATTTGATACATGGGAAGACCAAAGAAAAGTGGTTACATGATGGACAGAATGATGGAAGATCACAAGAGCTGTGGAGAGCAAGGCTTTTGATGTATTACAAGCCCGGACTTGTTTCTAAAGAACTTAAAATTGGATGTTCTAATGAACTTTTAAACAATGACTGAAACACCTTCTTGGTGACAGAAATATGGGAGGGGGTTGCATTCAAGAAAATTAATGTTTAGTATGGGTTATTAGTCTATGTGGAGTCTGAAAGAAAAATCAAGGGCGGAATGTGTTGCGTTTGATATAAAATATATTTTATATAAACAAATGATGTATCTATCAGACTCATTTTAACAGATCAGGCTTGTTTGAGGATGCTTCTCAAACGAATGCCTTGGTAACACAGGCTGTCCTGAAACAATGGACATTTGTCAGTTGACTGTTAAGGTTAATGAGTTTGTTACCATTCTTGTTTTACAGTTTGACAGTTGTCTCTATAGATACTGTAAACAATTGAATGTTTGTTATGGCAGAGTGCCATCTTGAGGTAGAATTTGGGAATACAGGCATTTAGATATTTTATCGGTTAGTCCGTCGTCAAGGTTTGTAACCATTGTAAACAAACTGAGCCCATATAAATGTTGCCAGAACAGCAGAGAAGAGCTCGCTCACTCTCACCATGGATTAGCATCGAAAGGGTCATCATAAAGAAAAGTGCCTGGTCTCCAGAAGATCGTTGTCAATGGAGATCACGAATACAGTAACTGAAGCTAAGTAACATTTAAGTGTATTTCTATTGATACAGACTATAGTTTGTTTGTTGGCTAGGTTGTTAATTTGCTATAGAAATCTGTCAGTCTTGATTTGTATTCCTAATATTGTAATAGTTTTGTATGTTACAGCATTTTTGTTCAGTAAAAGCTCATTAATACACAAAACCGGTCTGAACTTCCTTGCTTATACCGCAAAGTAACCTTGCTATTTAGACGAAAGCAAAACAATTGGGGGCTCGTCCCGTGATCAAACAATTGATAGACATTTGCCTTAAGCAAAACACTGGTTGGTTACCCGTGGTTTGCTCCGGGAGAAGAGAGGGGCTCCTTTGGCTCCTGGGTCCCTGACGGGAAGTATCAATGCATATGGTTTGCCCCTGAGGGGAGGCTATTGCCACTGGTATCTCTGCGGGCACAAATGGGGACCATACCCTTTGCGGCCTGGAGGTATAGGCAATTGGATAGCTTCTTTTGGTCGTTGGACCCGGGGCTAAGACCGTATCGTTCACTTACTGAGTTTGAATCCCTCTGTGTGGACCTGATGGAGCCTAGGCATCTGCTGTCGCAGATGTATGGGCTCATTTTGAATTCCTTGGACTCGGGAGCACCATACTATATTAGAGAGTGTGAGAGGGAGTTGGGGTTGGAACTCATGCCACCTCAGATATATCGGTTGATTAGATTTACCCACTCGTCCTCATTGTCCTCCCGGATTCAGGAAACCTCATTCAAATTCCTAGCTAGGTGGTACAGAACCCCGTCCAGGCTGGCCCAGATGTTTCCATCCACTGATAAGTGGTGTTGGAGGGGGTGTGGCCAGCAAGGTTCGTTCCTCCACATTTGGTGGACGTGCCCTATGATAAAGGATTTCTGGGAGGCCATTACCCCCTGGATCCGCAAACTGACTTTGCGGAAAATCGAATGTACCCCGTTGCATTTCCTATTCCACGGTATGCCAGCCTCCTTCAAACTATATAAACGCAGTGTGATCCCTCATCTGCTAAATCTCACTAAGGCGCTCATACCGAGGTTTTGGAAGCAGTCCAGGTGCCCGACCCTTCAGGATTGGAAAAGGGAGGTTGATACTATCATGGAAGCGAAAAGGTAGATTGCTAGGGCCAAAGACACCTATGATAGGTTCAGAGATATCTGGGCTGGTTGGCAATATTACTCACCTGAGATTCCAATGAGTGTGACCCACGTGGACCCGTGCGACCCAGGTGTGGGGTTCTCCTCCCTTTTTTTCTATGGCATAGAACCCTCTGATGTTTTTTGAAGGCATGCCTGGTGATAATTCTTGATCTGGTGTTGTCCTTCCTCCGTCTCCTTAACCACCCTATCTTACCCCCCCTTTTTATTTATTTTTTTTGTCTTTCCTACCCCTCTTGGGGTTTTACCCCCTCTATATTGTAATATGACAGGGGTGTGGGTTGTCTCCGATGCGGGGCTGGCTTATTCTCCCCCTGGTCTAGTAGAGGCCTGGGGGAATTATGTATGGGCTGTGCCTTTCCCGGGCCCACCTTCCCCCCCTTTATGGTGCCCAACTTGCTGATGGCGTGGGGGGGGCGGGTTCGGGGGGCCCGGCCCAGGTTGGAGTCTGTCGTTACGGACTTATGTATGGCCCTGCTGTTGGACCTTGTTTGCAACCATACTGTTTTGTATTACTGGCCCTGCATGCGCAGTATCTCAGTGGGAGCTCGCTTTCCCTCAGGTTAGCATTGGGGTATAGCTATCCCCCTTTTGACCTGGACTCGTTTTGTATTTTATTTTTTCTAATTTATTTATTTTCTCTCCCTGTTTTTCTGATGTGATTGTTTTGTACTGTCAATTTTCTATTTCTTGTTGTTTTATCGCATTTTATATACTGGATTTTGTGAAATCTGATTAAAACTTGATTATGCAGACTGAATCACTTGCACTATATTATTCACTGAGCTACTCACAAGCTTTTATTTTTTCAATGTGCATTATATAACTGTTTATGATATGTTTACGGCACTAAGTCACTTCTGATATGTATTTGAATCTATTTACGGACTGAGTCACTTAAACAAATAATTGAGTACGGTTCCATCACACATTTCTATAATATTTTTATGATATCACTATTTCAATTTTTTATTTGTGTATAATATAAAGTATCTGGCACTTTAATGTACTGATTGTGTGATACCCTGTTTCATATTCATCTCATGTTTTAATTGTGTAACATACCTAGGTAATGCAGCAGTCGGTTCACTATTGATATATAGACAAAGTATATTAAGGGATATCACCCATCAATACAGTCATCCCACACTTTTGTTTGTTTTCTGGTAGCGCAGGGGACCTCACATAATTTTGTTTACCTTCAGAGGTATACTGCGTGTAGCCGCAAGGGGGTCCCTCTCGGCATTTCGGCTTCAGGATCAGGTACGTACTTGTGAGAACTGGGCTCAAAAGAACCGCCAGTTTACATTCCGGGAGTCCAAAACACTCAAGCGGACTTCCTGTCCAGGAACGAACTGGATAACAAAGAATGGTCCCTTCACAAGGATGTATTCGATTCGATCCTTACCTTGGGGATAGCCCCAGAAGTCGACCTGTTTGCCTCAGCCTGCAACTATAAACTGGACAAGTATTCTGCATGGGTCTGGGACCCCCAAGCATATGGTATAGATGCTCTCTCAGATTGATGGAGGTTTTGCAGGGCCTATACCTTCCCTTCGGTGCCACTGATATTCAAATTCCTCCGAAGGCTCAGGTCAGAGATGGTGGAGATCATTGCAGTGATTCCCTTTTGGCCAAACAGGCCATAGTTTCCGCTCTTCACGCTCCTCAGCTGCAGGGACCCAGTTCCTCTTCCATGCAGGGCAGATCTTCTGTCACAAGGGGCGAACCTGCATCCCTGCCCTTTGTACCTGCACCTCCATGCTTGGTCGTTGAGGGGGGAAGGTTAAAGGCCCTAGGCTGCCTCAAGAGGCCATTCTGGCCCTTCTGAATGCAAGAAGGGGAAGCACTAATAGAGTCTACGAGCGGATTTAGACAAAATACTCTCATCACATGAGCTCAAGGCCCGGCTCACCAAACACCACGGATGCCCCCAGTTTTCTACAGTCTGGCCTCGAACTTGGCCTTTTGGTCAGTTCCCTATGGGTCCAGGTGTCCGCCATCTCACTATTTACTGGCATTTCCTAGGCAAGAGACTGGCTCATTCGGCAGTTCTTTAAAGGGGCAATCAGGCTTAAGCCACAGAGGAGACCAAGGTTCCTTAAATGGGACCTCCCTCTAGTTCTGGATTTCCTATCACAATGTAGCTCTGTTCTATCAGAGCCCCTATCAATTAAGGAGTTAACCATGAAGTGGCAGTGACATCAGCAAAGCGGGTGTCGGAACTTAAGTTCTGCGGAACCCTTCTTGACCTTCTTTCCCGACAGGGTAGTACTTGTTCCTATGCTTGGATCCAGGCCAAAGGTAACCACGGTCTTCCACAAGAACCAGGAGATCATGCTTCCCACTTACAAAACAGCAAACTGCGGGGAGGTCCATCCCCTGGACGTAGGACATTCTATAAAAAAATACCTGGAGGCCACGGCTCCCTTTCAAAGATCCAAACATCTCTTTGTACTTCTCCAAGGGAAAAACAAGGGCTTAAGAGCCTCGGCCAGATCAATCTCAGCCTGGATTGTGCAGACCATACAATGGGCTTACATGGTGAAGGGCATGGCACCCCCAGAGGCAGTGACGGCGAATTCCACCCGAGGTATCGCGACTTCTTGGGCAGCCTCGCGCCATGTGGAACCTGACGTAATTTGTAGAGCGGCTTCCTGGTCGTCCATACACACCTTTGTCTCACTACTGTGTTGAACCGGCTCCTTTGTTAATTTTCAGTTTCAAGTTCTGTCAGTAGACAACAATAATTCAAAATTTTTCTTTGCTCAGCATTTCCCACCCGTGTGTGTAGTGAGTTATTTCCCACACGTATGCTGCCATTGAGTCTGTCAGGAAAACTGAAAATCAGATACTTACCGTAATTTTCCTTTCCTGATAGACTCCATGGCAGGAGTCCCCTCCCAATTTCAGAGTAGGCTATTCACGGAACACGGCAGTCAGTATGGAGCAAAGATTTATGGGACAGGGGTCCTATAAGGAAGCTGGGGAGGCGGAGCCACCCACATGTATGCTGCCATGGAGTCTATCAGGAAAGGAAAATTTACGGTAATCATCTGATAGTTAATTTTCCGTTATATTAAAAATATCAAAACTATAAATAAATGAATAAGATAGAAAAGTCACTAATAGAAATGTGAGAGATCCCACTCATAATTTAACCCATTCGGGATCCGTGTGCACAGATAATAGATCCAAAATGCTTCTCACCTACACAACAGTCTAATACTATTTCCCCCCCTCTGAGGCTTCCTAACTCTCTCAATCTCTTGTCTATGTAAAGCAGCGAGATGGCCCCCATGTACACCATTGAAATGATTAGCAACATTAGTGGAATGATTTTTCTGGCTATTATAGACATGGCCATGGAGACGATTTCGCAGCCTTCTTATCATCCTGCCAACATATTGTATCCAACAGAATTTGCAAGTGATGAGATATATAGGAAGGCTGACCGAAGGTCAGCCTGAGTTTGTAGGAGGAGTCTGGCCACATATAAGCCAGCCTCCTCCCCCAGGTTGCACGCCATCATTTCCTGTGTTTCCTGGGGAGGTCATAGGATTTCATCACTTCCTGTGAAGCGGCTCGGCAAGCCGCGAGGCAAGAGCTGTGCGGCGGCATGGACTTTAAGGGGGATTTCAGCGAGGGTTGGGTAAGTCGGGCCAGGCGCCGTTACTTCTAAACGTCCACGCATTGCATATATATATATATATATATATATATTTTTTTTTTTTTCACATGATCAATGGCGGCAAAGCGATCTGCTACATCACCCCGTCATCTCTGTGGGTGCTGATTGGCCGCTGTCTGCAGCAGCAGCGCACAGCCAGAGATGCAGCGTTCCCTGTGCCCGGTCCTGGTACCAGGATCACCCGCCGTCAAGGGGCAATGCTGCCGAGTTCTATGTCATCAACACAGGAGGCTTCCATCATTTCTCTGCGGCTCCCCTCACTACATACCGCCAGTCAGTGTCAGGTGAGGGGATGCTTATGTGCAGGATCCTATCTCAAACAACCAATCCATTAACCACTTGTATACTGAGGCAATGAAATAAATAAATATACCAGCACTGGGAAATTTCCTTAACCCCCCCCAACGTTACACACACAAGCAGGCATCTGCTGGCATAGGGACAGCATGGGGGCCACTAGTGCAGGTGGTTCTGGGATAGCTGGGGGAGGTTGGCCTGAGTTTCCTTGGGCGGTCAGCAGCAGCAGTCTGCATCACCACAGTCTGTCAGTCTCAGTCAGGAAGACAATGTACGGTGGGTAGCACAGCTGTCAAGGGTTGGGATCCAGGCACATTCAGGCTCCCAAATCAGCCGCTCACAATGGCTTGGGGGGCCACCATCACTGGGCATGGTGCAGGGCTGACTGGGGCACTTCCGATGGGTCCTCTCTCTTGGGGGGGGGGGGCAGTAGCACGCCACGGCATGCTCAGCATTACTTGACATCCCTCCAGCACGTCTAGGGGTCATAGGGAGGAGCTTGGGGCATGTTATGACATGTCATGTCGTTGTGATTGTTGGGGTTTGTCAACAGGTTGGGGGGGGCAAGCCGGTCATTCACTTTCAAGGTGGGGAACCTGTCAGTCTCATGGCTGCGGGTGCACATGCTGTGGCAGGCACATGGTTGCACGGACAAAGGGAGGGACTCATTTCTGGCTCACAATCATGGCTCTCCTTCACCCACACAGGGGTCTCCGGGGAAGTGAGCAGCAGGACATTTCATATATATAAAAAAAAGTGTCATTTCTACGGTTGCACACAACTGTCCCTCCGCCCACTTCGGGGCCATGGAGGAGGGTTATAGTTTTAGCTTCAGCTGGTCGCATTTCTCATAGGCATGATCAGCATAAAAAAAAATATATATATCAGGGGGGACATTTCGGTTTCTTACATTTCTTGGCTGTCCCTTCGCTCATTTCTGGGCCACGGAGAAGGGCAACAGCACAAGCATTTCATTTTTCACATGATGGGTAGGCTCGGGTTGTAGCTCTTCATTTTGTTTTCCTCAGTTTTGGTCATCAGCGAGTTCAGGTAGGTCGGTCCATTCAGTGGCAGACAAGAGTAGGTTGTTAAGGATAGAACGTGGAGGTTGCTTTCTGGATCATCATCGACGCAGGTCAGTATGTGCGATAGTAATTTCACTCTCCATGCACTAAAGGGGCAGGTCACAGTGGTCATTTGGGTACAGAGCAGTTAGGGGATTCATTTCATGGTTGTCCCTTCGTTCAGTCTGGGCCACGGAGAAGGGCAGCAGGAGATCATTTCAATTCTTACATTTCATAGGCAGGTTTCGGGTTGTAGCTTTCTCATCTGGTTTCCCAGTTCTGATCATGGGCCAAAATCAGGAAGGTGGTTAGTGAAGGGGTAGTTCGGGAGTACATTTCATGGCTGTCCCTGGGCAGAGGCAGCTCTCTAATTAGGCAAATTAGGCGGTCGCCTTAGGCCTCGCACTCACAGGGGCCTCGCTGCCGCCTAATTTGTCTTATAAGAGATCCCCCCTGCTTAGCGCCGAGTCCGTGCTGATTGATCCCAGGGAAAACTGGCTGCGAGTGGGAGAGTTTGCCGTGTGATCAGAGCTCACTGAGAGCTCCGTTCACAGCCAGAGAGACGCTCAGCTGAGCTCATCAGAGCCACTGCTGACCCCTCCCCCTGCAGCCCGCACACAAGACAGGAGAGAGCTGCTTCTACTCCTCCTCCTGTGTCTGCCCCGACCACACTCCCCGACAGGCGGGAAGAGAATGTCCCGTGACGGACAGCCCCTCACACCAGCCCCGTCTGTGTCCTCCTCCTCATCTTCGTCGAGAGAGGACAGAA
>BLSH010283458.1:165386-178212 GCA_018402905.1 Glandirana rugosa
AGACACCTATAGACCATGCCCATACGAGGGAGGAAAGGAGGAGAATGAAGGCCGTCACGTGACTCCGACAGAGGGTCGTCCTACGGGTGTGCACTAAAGCCACAGGGGGTGTTATTCCTTTCTCCCTGGTTATCACATTATTGCAAATTTTACGTCTAAATAATTTTTTCTCATTTGTATGATCAGCCTCAGTGCACTGCCGGAAGTAAGAGGAGGAAAGGAGGGAGCATACCCGTACCAGATATCCACAGATATATACCAGCAGAAGGTTATTTCTGCCTGCGAGTTTGACCCACTAGCGATAGTGAGTCCTGGATCTCTGGTAAGAGTACCCAAACCATCTTTGAGCACATCGGGTGTGTGTACCTTGGTGATGGATTATTAAGCTTGAGTGCTACTCCAACACATTCTGAAGATTTTCACTTGATTCACCCTATATGGGACTTTTGGGACTTTATGTCGGATTATATTAATTTATCCAAAGGACACTTGAGGGATTTTTCAAAAAGGATTGATTTATTTGCAGGTCACTACCTGGGATTTTTCAGTTCCTTATCACTTTATGTGTTATATAAGTGGTTACTTTGTGTTGTTTTTTATCATTTTGAAATATGCACATATGTTTAATGCACGTATTTAATTAATTCAATCTTTTCAGCGCAACTTTAATTTTTATATGTGACGGTATGTGAGGCAAAGTCATAGATGGATGCTATGTGTCACCTCGTATGCATTAATTTGGAGTGGACTAAGGTGGAATCCTGCTCGGGTTTTACCAGCCACCGTGGCAGGGTTGGTTCCGGACCAGATTTTGTGGTCCACTGAAGTACACTCTCATCTGTTTAAATAAACCAGGAAGAGAGCAAGTGATGGCTCTACCCTGGGACTCTGAGAGCGATCAGCCAGAGAAAGCTGACACACAGAACTTTGCCTTATGGACGAAATATAAGGTTTGCACTAAAAACTTTGTTTTGTGGGTGTCTGATACAAGCCCTACACTGCTCAGTAAGGAATGCTGATGTTTAGTTAGAGCCGGTGGCAAGGATTTATTTTGCTGTTTTGTTGCAACCATTTACCAATAAATCTGGCTGCAAGCCAGATTTAAGAAACTGCTGTCTAAACTGTCTTCATCCCAGGGAAGCTGATCCCCACAAGAGCTAATCCTTCACAATAGATAGATAGATAGATAGATAGATAGATAGATAGATAGATATATAGATAGCCTTTAGTATAACTTTAAAGGTAAATAAAAGTATCAGTGCTGCCCATCAGACCCAGTTGTCTTTTCCTATTGCAGATTAGAAATTTTTTGGCAGAGCCTGGTTGGTTGGGCAACATACATTTCTCTCCTCCAAACTCTATAAATCAATCCCAGTGACACAGTGTAGAGCCAGGAGAGATACAGACATCTTGCACTGCTGACCTCAAAGTGTTTTCCCAGCCTAATACACAACGGAACCCTTTCATTAAGGATATATTTATATGGGGTGTTTCATGTGTAAGCATGAGAAATGAGCAGCCTTGTTACTTGTTGATTAATTGTCACATCCTGCAATAAAGATATTATCAATGCTCCAATCAACAACATGAAGTCAGAACAGACTCCATTCTCCATCTTCCAGCTGCATACAAGCAATCCTTCTGATCGACTGCCTAAGGGAAGCCACTCGCTAGGAAGTAACTCATTATTGTCCATGCGTAAGTATTTCATTTTTCTTCTCAGCTTGGAACCCCCCCGTGAAATATAATATCGTTGGCATTACTGTATACTCGGCCCCTTTAATGTCAGGGGCTCAAGGCAGTGTGCCTGTTAATTAAACCAGTGTATGCTGATGTTTACTGTATGATCTCACATTTTTTAACTTGGCCGCAGTTGTACTAATTTTGGGAACAGTAAATGTTTTTAAAGATACCAAAAGAAAAAAAAAAACACAAAATGAGAAGAAGATTAAAGCTGAAGTTTCATCTGCTTATATTTTGCCTTCTTTGGTTCCTCTTTTCCTCCCTCATCAAAATGCCAATAAAAGTTTTTAATAAAACCTTTCCATTTTAATTACAAAGCTTGTTTTAGACACAGAGACACCATTACTAGGTTACTCTACTTCTCTATGCAATGCATAGTGACACCATAACTAGGTTCTTCTACTTCTCTATGCAATGCACAGTGACACCATAACTAGGTTCTTCTACTTCTCTATGCAATGCACAGTGACACCATAACTAGGTTCTTCTACTTCTCTATGCAATGCACAGTGACACCATAACTAGGTTCTTCTACTTCTCTAAGCAATGCACAATGACACCATAACTAGGTTCTTCTACTTCTCTATGCAATGCACAGTGACACCATAACTAGGTTCTTTTACTTCTCTATGCAATGCAGGCAGAACATGGTTGGTGGGAGTGGCCAGCAGGGTGCTGTACATAGGTTCCTGAAAACATCACAGCACCCTGCCTTGGTAGTCCTCTCAAGAACCTCCAGCTCTGATGCAATCAGTGGGCTGATTCTTGGAAGGAGTTAGGCAAATATAAAATTGCCTTGATGGGTGTGTAATACTATCCCCATAGGAATTGCTGAAGTTAGGGTTCCCCACTGCTGCACATCCAGTCACATCGTATTTCCTTCTTTCATCCGGACACAGAAAATTCATCTTTGGCTTGTTTTATTGGGGGTGATAACCTGAATAGGGTAAGGGATTATGGGATGCCCAAGGTGGCAATAAACAGAACTTCAGGGACAACTGCCTCCCTAATTAGACTCCTCTTCTTACTTCCTCCTGCACATACTTGGATCCTCTATGTACAGATCCTGCTGGCTCACTTCCGAGGATACTAACAGTATATCACTAGTTTAGTAAAGGCACATTACAGGCAGGACCTCTCAGTCTCTTGACAAAGTACAGAGTTGGAATGAGCAGCATAACACATCTCCCTCTGCTTCCTGTGGCCACTGATCCCAGTTCCACTTGCTTTCAGAATGTTAGCCCACCTGGATGCCACCAGCCGCACCTGGCTGCTCTTCTTCACAGTCCTCCCGACTGATTTTCTGCCCCAGTCCTGGCCGACTGGCAAACACACACACACATGGAGATTCCCCAGGGCAAGGTTAGATGAAGACTTGGCACATCACTGTCTTCAAGAGAGCACTGCTACAGTTGAGAGTCTCTCCACTTGTCTGTCCCTGCACCATGCTGATCTACTCACTGCCTCTCCATGCTCTCTCTGCTGCCTCTCCAGCTTGAATCCCTCCAACTGCCTCCTGTGGTGGGATCCTTCCAGGCCAGCCTCCCGAGCTCCAGCCGGAGGTAAACCCCCACGCCCCTCCAACCTGATGGGGGTCCCTCAAGGACCACCAATATCCTCTCCACAGCACTGCTTCTATATCTTTCACCCAGCTCCCTTGCTGGCATGGCCCATGCCTATTTATGGGTTTCCCAGTCCTCTGCCCGGCCCACTCCTGGGGATTGGCTGAGGGCCCATAAATTTTCAAGGCAGCTCCTCTTCACCTCCACCTACTAGTTCCAGAACATTCTCCAACATTCTAGATATCAGGGGGAGGCACCAGAGAGCTGCCAGTACGAGTCATCCAGCCCTGGCTGTTAATAACCCTGACCCATATTCAGTGGCTCAAGTTTATCCCAGAGCCAGACAAATGCTTTTACCTGCACTACACTTCCAGTAGCACACACTAGAGGGTGCTACAGGTGGGGGGCAGGATGGAGGAGTGGGTGTAGCTAGGCAGACTGCATTTGCATGCAGACCACCATAGGTAATTCTTTCATGATATTCTGAGCCTCCATTATTGAATAAGATGAAATACACTAAATAAAGGGGATGGATTGGGACAGTAAGGCCTGGGGAGGAAAGGGCTAGGTCACGCTGAACATCCTCCAACCTTAAAATGTGATGGGCTTTATCTGACTTGCGGCGGCTTCAAATGCATACTGGGAGAAGCTCAGAAAGTGCAGTGAAGTCACAGAAAGCAATTTTAGCACAATTAGGCAAAACTAAAGATGGCCATAGATGTTTTGAAGCTTGGCCGGTTCAGCAGGGACCGGCCAAGATTCAAACCATCGATGGGCAGGCTGAATGTACCCAAGTTGATCCACTCAGCAATGATCATGTCAATGAATGTAAGGTAAGATGGAAAGGAGATGGTAGTAAAACGTGAGATGACAATGAAAGATAAGATAGTGAAGAGATGGTCGTTGACAGAAGGTAAGGGGATATATGACAAGGTGGGAAGGAGAGGGTACTGATAGTAGGCATGTGCAGAGTGAAAAAATTTGTTTAATTTTGTTTTGTTTCAATTCGTATTTACATAAGTTCGTTTAGTTAGATTTGTTTCATTAATTTAATTTGTTTTCGGAATTCGTTTCATTTATTAATTTTCTAATCGATTAGAAAAGTTTTCAAATCAGTTTTGAATAGTTCTCAAATTCAAAAAGTTTTCGAATAATTTTCAAATTCGAATAGTTTTCGAATCCTTTTCCAATTTCCAAGGAGAATGGGGTGGAGTGAAAAGTGGAGGAATAGAATAGAAAAAGATAGAATACAATAGAGGGGAATATAACAGAAAATGAAAGATTATAATGTGGTAGAGTGGAACAGAGCTGTTTTACTCTGTTGTATTGTAATATTTTGCTTTCTGTTATATTCATTTCTAGTCTATTGTTTTTTTTTCTGTTCTATTCCTTTTCTATTCTATTTTGTTCTCTTTGGAAATTGGAAAACGATTCAAATTTGAGGACTTTTCGAATTTGAATTTGAAAACTATTGGAAATTGAAAACTTTTTGAACCTGAAAACTATTAGAATTCAAAAAGTGTTATTTTATATAGTCCTTTTAAAGGTGGCTTCTCAAAGAGCTTTATAGGAAAACACAAAAAATACACAGGATAACAGGAAATACACAGGATAACAAGATAACATACATAAGGGATAAAGGGACAATTAAGTGAAAGCTTGTCTAAAGAAAAAAGTTTTTAGATTTGATTTGAATGAGTTTAGAGAAGAGGACTCTCTGACATTCGGAAATGAATTCCATAGCTTTGGAGCATAGCAGGAGAAGGCTTGGCCCCCCATTGAGTGTAGGTTAGTAGGGGACACACACAGCAGACCAGAATTTAAGGCACCGATGTTACAAGGGGGGAGTACATTGAAAAAAGTTCAGAGAGATAATGGGTTGCCAAGCCATGAAGAGCCTTGTAGGTGAGCAAGAGGATCTTAAAGTCTATGCCAAACCTGACGGGTAGTCAGTGCAAAGGGTTCAGGATATGGGGTAATATGATCACTTATATCAGACCTAGTCAGGATTCTGGCTGCAGAATTTTCAACATATTGGAGCTGATTTATGATGGATTTGGGTACACCAGCAAGTAGAGCATTGCAGTAGTCAAGTCGGGAGGACACAAATGTATGGATCAGCTTTTCAGCTACAGTGTATGAAAGCATGGGACGCAGCCGAGCAATGTTTCTCAAGAGGAAAAAAGATGTTCTGACAACATTTTGTACATGCGGCTCAAAGGTTAGACTAGGATTAAATATCACCCCTAGATTTTTCAATTTGGACTGAAGCTCAAGTATAGTGCCATATTTTAATATTAGAATTTAATCAATGCATGCATGGCTAGCCTTAAGTAAAATAGGAAGGAGGTGATTGTAGAGGGAAGGGAGGGAAATGAAAGATAAAACAGGAAGAAGATGGTAGTAGAGGGAATGGAAGGGAAGGGAAGGGGGAATGTAAGATGAGAAAGGAAGGAGATGGTAGTGGAGAGAAAGGAGTAGAGCGAGGGAACAATTGTAGAGGGAAAGCTAGAATAGATAAGTAGAAGAAAAGGAGGTGAATGGAAAATAATGTTGAGAAGGGAAGGAAGTAGAATGAGGGTGGGCACAAGAAAATTTAGAGAGATAAGTAGTAGAAGGAAGGTAATGGATGGTAATAAAGGAAAGGTATTGGAAAGAGGGGATGAACATGGAAGAGAAGGTAATAGAGGGGATAGCAGAGAAGGTAGGGAAAAGAAATTAGCAAAAGTAACAATAGATAATGGTTAGTAAGGGAGCACAGTATAAGGAAGGGATAGTAATGGAAGCAATGGAGAGAAAGGTCGTAGTAGAGTGAAGGGTGCATTAAAGTCAGTGGTGAAATAAAATTGGTGGTTTGCAAAGGTGCAATCAGCTTCAAATGGCTCATACATTTTACAGAAGCTCCTTTAAACTATCCTGAACCCATTCCTGTACCAAAAAGGACCCTTATTAACCTCATTATTTTACTTTTTTTGCAGAACATAAGAGCAGACATTGACTAAATTAACAATATAAAGTGACAGTACACAAATATCAATAATATAGCAAAGCACAAATACAAAGGACAATACTAAGGGAAAAAACGATCTCAAACATACTGTTAAGTAAAAAGAAAAAGAGTGGATTTTTTTTTATTACCAAAAGCCCTCAGTCAGTTAAATTGAGACATTCTGCTCATCCCTATTAGCTGTCATTTTTTTAGCATTTTTTCCTCTTTTAGTTTTCTTTTTTGTAATCCAGGTTCTCATATGATAATTTGTTTGCATAGTTGTATTAACTCTGTTTTCCAGACAGAAGACCTGGAAAGGCCTCACACAAGATTCAGAAGTTTGTGGTAATGTCTGGGTCATCTTACTCCGGCTCGGCTGTTTGCTTTAGTGAATTTTGTGTCAGAAGGACACATGTGGAGTGTTTGTACAGGGAGCGGGCAAGGGAAGGAGTCACAGGTGCACATATGGCAATGCTATATTGTAATTTCAGCGTGTTTGCATCATTTTTCTCACTCTGAACGACTTCCAAAGAACCAGTGATAAACTTGATTGTCTTGACATGTAAAAGACAAAGAAAATGTTTAAAAGCTGCACTCCTGGGTCAAAAAAAATCTTTACCCTTACAGCGGCCCCCCCTCCACACTGCAAGGGTTAACTGATCCTTTTGTTTAAAGAATGATTAATAAAGTTATATACTTACCTTATTCCTTGCTACCCTGGCAACTGGTGCTCTCCGCCACTTTCCAAAGCGCCAAGTTGTGGGTGGGCCTTGGCATCCTCTTATACAATAAATGAGAGCTGCAACCAGTCAGGCAGGAAAGGGAAAATGCATTGGGGGCTGGTCACACAAAGAGAGGTAAAAGTGCGGAACCAAGGAATAAGGTAAGTACACTATATTACCAAAAGTATTGGGATGCTTGCCTTTACACTCTTCTAGATTCTTTTATAGATAGGCAACTCCTCTCCTCATATTAATTAGTGGTTCCAAATTAATAATAACTAGTGCACTAGGGAACAGACATTAAAGATACACTCAGCATCTTTCCAAATAACTGTTCTGTTTTATTATGATGCAATTGAAGGTTCTTATACACATGATTATGTAGGTATCACATTAATATTACAATTGTACATTTATGGTAACAAGGGGCGTAACATAGGCAGGCTAATTCTAATCAGCCATGCAAACATTTACTGAAAACATTATTAGTGCTGTGTGCACAATGACTGCAGTGTTCAATACATACAAAATAGAATACAATTATATACAGAACTTACAAATTTCCTTTACAACATGCACATGAAGTTAATGACATTCCAGTCTTAGTCCGTAGGGTTCAATATGGAGTTGGCCCACCCTTTGCAGGTATAACAGCTTCAACTCTTTTGAGAAGGCTGTCCACAAGGTTTAGGAGTGTCTATGGGAATGTTTGACCATTCTTCCAGAAGTGCATTTGTGAGGTCAGGCACTGATGTTGGAGGAGAAGGCCTGGCTCGCAGTCTCGGCTCTAATTCATCCCAAAGGTGTTCTATCGGGTTGAGGTCAGGACTCTCTGCAGGCCAGTCAAGTTCCTCCACCCCAAACTCGCTCGTCCATGCCTTTATGGACCTTGCTTTGTGCACTGGTGTGCAGTTATGTTGGAACAGGAAGGGCCAGCCCCAAATTGTTCCCACAAAGTTGGGAGCATGAAATTGTCCAAAACGTCTTGGTATGCTGACGGCTTAAGAGTTACCTTCACTGGAACTAAGGGGTCAAGACCAACCTCTGAAAAACAACCCCAGACCATAATCCCCCCTCCACCAAGTGATTTGGACCAGTGCACAAAGCAAGGTCCATAAAAACATGGATGAGCGAGTTTGGGATGGAGGAACTTGACTGGCCTGCACAGAGTCCTGACCTCAACCCGATAGAACACCTAACACAGTCTATTTGCCTTTAACAAATCAACTATGTAACTATAGCACTGAACTTATTCTCTCTGGATGAGAAGGCGAAGAGAAGAAACCCCTTAATCTAAAATTAGGAAGCCGATCCAGAGCAATGATGTGCCATTAATGATTGATTGTTTCTAGATTTTGTTCTTGGTAGAAAAGTGTATGTATAAAGTGCATACAAATATTATTTAAGGTTCAAACCATTTGAATTAAAATGAAAAAAAAAAAGATAGCATTCCCCCCAACCGTTTTTCTTCCAAACATATGTTCACAGAACCTCAAACTTTTCCAAAAAAAGTTATCTTTATAAGTAGGAGTGGAGACTTAAAAACATTTTATCTTTATAAAATAAAATTGAAAAAAAAAAAAGAAAAATCACAGTATCAATTTCTGTAAAAGTTGTGTGCATTCTACATTTTCATCTTTTCTTGGTATGTTTGAAGAAAATTTTTATCTCTCAGTCTTTCTTTTCTTTTTTTTTCTGCTGGCAACCACCTCAACCACATAATCATTTTCTCCAAAGAATTTTAACTGTTTCATGTACTGTATACACACATTAAGTAAATAGGATTCCTTTATTTATTTTGAGTGCAAATACTTAGCCTTGTGCTTTTTATCAAATTCCCTCCAATGACAAGCTCTGAGTACTAACATTTATGTTTCCGTTGGCCAATTTGTTGCCTTCACACAAGAATTTAACTGATCAAACATTCTGGATTGCTAACTTTTAAAGAAAAAAAAAATGAAGCGTATGTTAATTACTCAGTGGTGTAGTTTATGGAACCTTACAAAGCACGTACAGTGGAGGCATGAAAACATTGAAAAAGTTAGCCGCTTGCCAGCAACAAAGAGGAAAAAAAAAAAACTTTTTTGCAAAGACAATTTTTTCAAATATCTCTGATGCGTCAATGACATTTCCCAAAAGGAAGTGGCTAAATGCCCAAATGAGAGTGATCTGAGATTAAGAAACAACACAGACATCTTGAAGGCAACTGAGTTTCAAGACCAAGACGAAGGCAAACTTAGAGCCCCCGGGGCAGTTTTCCAAAGATGTCTACTCTCTTTGCCAGCCATCTGTGTTCGTTTAATGTCTCAGCTTGTGTGTTAAGGTGGAAGGAGGGCACTAAGCACATGTTCTCATGTTGCAAGGCAGAGTGTGGGCTCCATTGTACAGTAAAAAAAAAAACCTTCTGCCTGGACCTTCTCAAACAAGGCATAATAATCGGCCGGTCCCAGTAGACAAGCAATTTCACCAACACCAGCTGCAGGAGAGATGTTCAGTGTATTTTTTATTCACAATGAAAGATGTTAAGCAGAAAATTTCAGGAGCACACTTGTTCTGTAAAACAAAAGAATGCATGAACGAAATAAAAAAAAAATAAAAAGAAATAAATAAACATAGAAAACAAAATCTAAAAATTAAAATTAAACTGATAAAATGCTGACGGGGTCCAGAGAAATATCTCTGGCATTTATGCATTAACAATTGATCTTTTATAATGTTAAAAGTAAAATGAAATATTTTTGCAGTGACATTTGTTTTAAAGGGTGTTTTGCATAAGACACATACAAATATTTTGTAATCGGGGAGGACTGGGTTGGGGGACAAGAGGGCATTTGCCCCCAGGCCAGTGCTAATTAATATGTTATATTGGGCTGGTGGCACTGAGTGGAGATACTTCACCTTATAAGACCCGTGATTATGTGTTGGGCAGAGGTAGGTCTTTCAGCATCGATCTCCTTCTATAGTTCTAAGAGACAGAAGCATAGTCAGGATAGCTGGAGTCAGCGGCATGCGGGCAGTGGGGTACTAGGGCATCAGACAGGAGCAAGGTCACAAGTAAGCCGAAGTCAGGAACCGATAATCAAAAGCATAAACAGAATCCAAGGTCAGGTCAGTGGTAAGCCGGGTCAGCAACAAATATCAAGCAGGGCACAAAGAAACAGCTGAAGACCAGTCAGCGCTGAGCAGGAGTGAGAGTGCCCTTTAAATAGGCTGTCTGGTGCCAATGGAAACTGTGCACGCGCTTCCGTGCATTATTTTGCGCATGCGTATTGGCTCAATTGCAAATATTTGTTCGCCTGTGCACAATTCCATTAACCATAGTATGCGCATGAGCACATGCACGTGCCCAACATATCACAGTAGTTCTCTTACAGCCACAAAGGTTCACTGATGGTCACTCATGGACACCTGCATTTACACGCACATGAACTTTAATGGCATCCCAGTCTTAGTCCATAGGGTTCAATATTGAGTTGGCCCACCCTTTGTGGACCCTGTCTTTATGGACTTTGCTTTGTGCACTGGTCCACATCATTTGGTGGAGGGGGGATTATGGTGTGGGGTTGTTTTCCAAAGGTTGGGATTGGTCCATTAGTTCCAGTGAAGGGAAATCTTAAGGCATCAGCATACCAAGACATTTTGGACAATTTCATGCTCCCAACTTTGTGGGAACAGTTTGGGGATGGCCCCTTCCTGTTCCAACATGACTGCTCGACAGTGCACAAAGCAAGGTCCATAAAGACATGGATGAGTTTGGGGTGGAGGAATTTGACTGACCTGCACCTGACCTGAACCCGATAGAACATGATAGAAGTGGAGACTGCGAGCCAGGCCTTCTCGTCCAAATCTGTGCCTGACCTCACAAATACGCTTCTGGAAGAATGGTCAAACATTCCCATAGACACTCCTAAACCTTGTGGACAGCCTTCCCAGAAGAGTTGTAGCTGTTATAGCTGCAAAGGGTGGGGCAACTCAATATTGAACCCTACAGACTAAGACTGGGATGCCATTAACTTTTATGTGCGTGTAAAGGCAGGTGTCCCAATACTTTTGAAAATATTGTGCATTTTCCCTTCATGTTTAGAACTAAACAATAAAAAAAAAATAAAAAAACCTGTGGGAGAATCTCTAGGCTCCTTTTCACATATTTACAGACTAAGCTTTACTGCTCTACAGAAAACCCTGTTATTTACAGTGCTCAATAGCTCAAGCTTAGATTTATGCCTAACTGAATAAATGAAAAGAATGACACATCCCTCCTTTATCACCTTTCATGTATGGCCATATGAATATGTATTTATAGAGAGACAGTTTGATGGTAAGCAGATACTGCTGTGCTTTCTATTTAGAAACAATATACCTCTCTTTGACATCAGTGATATAGGTGAACTCTGTATTAAATGTTTATATGTAAATCAATTTATAAACCTAAGCTTAAAAAAACTCAATTGCCCCAAAACATTATAAGTTTCCTTTAAAGAACAGTATTTACAATGTCATAAGAACAGAATAACATAACCGCTGGGTGTCTTCTCATACCTAACTGAACTATTCTCAGTAGCTTGTAATCTAAAAAAGCTTGTCCTAAAATATCAATTTACATAGTCCAGCTCTTCCCTAGAGGCAGCTGTACCATTAATCAGAAGGACATCCTAAGAAGAAGAGCGAGTAAGGAACATACTGTACATTCTGCAGGTCTGTTATGTAAAGCAAGGCATTCCTTTGCAGGTGGTTAATCATTGCCCATCCCTGCAGGCACTGTGTGCAAAAGTTTTAGGCAGGTGTGAAGAAATGCTATAAAGTAAGAATGCTCTCAAAAATATATATTTAATTGTTTATTTTTATAAACTTGCATAATGCAAAGTGAGCGAACAGAAGAAAAATCTAAATCAACTCAATATTTGGTGTGACCACCCTTTGGCGTCAAACCAGCAGCAATTCTTACACTTGCACACTTTGTACACTTGCACAAAGTCAGGGATTATTTAGGATTAGAGTCAGGTGTACAATTAACCAATTATACCAATCAGGTGGTAATGGTCATCAGTTTCATATGTAGGTTGAAATATAGTCATAACTGAAACTGAAACAGCTGTGTAGGAGGTGAGGAACAGCCAAACTCTGCTACTGCAGTGTTGTGGGGCAGGGTTTGCCCTGCATCCACCCTGATGTGGTGCTAGGTGAGCCGGCCTTATGTCCATGTCAGAAGCCGATACTCCTGCACTGCACCTTGGGGATTGTAGGCCATTCGCCACTCCACGCACTGCATCTTACGACGCAGCGGGCGTTCATTTGTCCACCTGCGTCCGCTTAAGTGGCGCTGTCCTATGGACCGGTCTGCGGCTATGCACATCTGATGCTGGTTGCGGATGGCCTCAAAAGTGTTTGTATGTACCCTCCTTTGGCTATAACTACTTGTGACCTTTCATCTAATGTGGCAAGGCCATTTTATTCCATATTGATGCGCGGTGAATTCGCCTGCGTCCACCTGTTTACTTGCGGGCGACGCAGCATTCTACGTCACGCACCTCACCGCTTACCGGATGTTAGGGGTTCCACGTCACGTCCTCATAGCCGAAGACTGTACCTGTATTCCGGCCGAGTGGATCGTGGTGTAGTCCCACCTACGTCCCGTTTGGGACGGGGTGTTGTGACGTCATCGTCTCAAACCGACAAGGAGTGGAGGATGTGTCGACAAAGTCAAAGTCAATACTGATATAAAGTTGGATGTATACTTTGACTACTGGTAATGGTGGACTAACCATATTAACCAATTAACATGTGGACTGAGATTAGGATTTATTAGGGAC
>BLSH010283458.1:192233-216490 GCA_018402905.1 Glandirana rugosa
TCATGTGGGGATTCACTTTTACAGGTTTAACCCGAGTTAATAGGTAAAAGAGAGGGGTAACAGTACACTGAGCAAGCACAATGTTCCAGAGTCCACACTTACGCCCCGTCCACACAATTTAAACCACAAATCATCTTTAGAAGAGGCTTCCTTCTGGGACGACAGCCATGCAGACCAATTTGATGCAGTGTGCGGCGTATGGTCTGAGCACTGACAGGCTGACCCCCCACCCCTTCAACCTCTGCAGCAATGCTGGCAGCACTCATACATCTATTTCCCAAAGATAACCTCTGGATTTGACGCTGAGTATGTGCGCTCAACTCCTTTGGTCAACAATGGCAATGTTCTGAGTGGAACCTGTCCTGTTAAACCTCTATATGGTCTTGGCCACCATGCTGCAGCTCAGTTTCAGGGTCTTGGCAATCTTCTTATAGCCTAGGCCATCTTTATGTAGAGCAACAATTCTTTTTTTCAGATCCTCAGAGAGTTCTTTGTCATGAGGTGCCATGTTGAACTTCCAGTGACCAGTATGAGAGAGTGAGAGCGGCAACACCAAATTTAACACACCTGCCCCGCATTCACACCTGAGACCTTGTAACACGAACGAGTCACATGACAATGGGGAGAGAAAATGGATAATTGAGCCCAATTTGGACATTTTCACTTAGGGGTGTACTCACTTTTGTTGCCAGCGATTTAGACATTACCTGAGATCTAGTCTTTTGATCTCCTACAGCCAAACTTTCTATATGCACTCTAGACAGCGGTGGCTGGTGCTCAATTCTTCTTCTATGTTCTGTGTACTGTGGGAGACCAGATATAGTGAATGCAGAGTCCTGGGTTTAGTAACACTTTATGCTTGTTTTGCCGTTGTTTAGTGCCTCAGTATAATGTATGATGTGGACATATGGAAAAAAATGGATTTATAATTAGGTCAATCCAATTACAAAAGGAAAATACCTAAAGAACACAGTGTTCCCATGGACAAACTAATTGCACAAGGCACCGTGTCTGTCTGTGAGTAAACACCCAAAAACGCCTTGACATATTACAGTGCTCGTTGGGACTTGCACCTGTTGTGGAGGTTCACGGCATGACGAAAGTCAAGGATGATAATCACCATAAGGTTTATAGGACAGTGACATCCAAACAGCTAAACACACAGGTAAAACCAGCTACCTTCCTAAAGACTTATGTGCTATGCAGGGCTGCTGTTAGAAATCACAGAGTCCCATACAGCCTACCTGATAGGGCCTCCTTATCCTGGTTGAAAGTGACTGAGGACATAGATTTATCAGTCTCTTTCTCTGTAGCCTCTGCTGCACAGAAGAATGAATAGGAAGCATTCCAAGGCTTCCTGCTCATTCACAAACCGAAACATAGTAAACACAGTTTACTATGCTTTAGTGATGAATGGACACAGGAGTGGTTGGTACCGATCGCTTACTGTGTTCATTCAGGAAAGGAAAAGGCCAGTAAATGACTTATTTATCAGTCCCGTCTGCTGCTTTCCATCCTGAAACATCTCCCTGTGTGCCCACAGCAGCACACAGAGGAGGGAAGACAGTAGGACTATAGGGGGAAAGGGACACATGGGGGGGGGCCCGACAGCAGATGGCAGGGGCACATGTGCTATAATCAATCCTCCTGCAGAGCAGCCAGAGGGGGTAAAGAAGAGGAGTGCCAAGGCTGCTGTTAGAAATCACTGGGACCCATACAGCCTACCTGACTGGACCCCCCTCCCACCCGAAAGTGACATAGATTTATCAGTCCCTTTCTCTGAAACCTCAGCTGCACAGCTGAATGAATAGGAAGCGCTCTAAGGCTTCCTGCTCATTCACAAATGGAAGCATAGTAAATGCAGTTTACTATGCTTCAGTGATGAATGGGCACAGTAATTGGTACCAATCACTCACTGTGTTCATCCAGGAAAGGAAAGGGCCAGAAAATGACACATTTACAGACCCCATCCACCCGCTCTCCATCTTGAAACATCCCTCTGTGTGCCAGCGGCAGAAAGGGAAGCTGGCAGTGCTGCGGGGAGGGGAAGGGGACCTCGACAGATGGAAGCCACACATGTGCTAGAACCAATCCCCCTGCAGTGCGGCTAGAGGGAGAAAAAGGGGAGAAGCTGGCAGCGCTGCAGGGGGAGGCAGAAGAGGATTGGTGTCTGCAATAAGACAGTACAGCCAGCCCTCTTTCTCAGCAGGTACCTGGGCCCCACTTTTGAACTGATTGGGCCCGGGCCCAGTACAGGAGGGCTGGCTGTACTGCCTTATCAGCAGTTCTGAGAAGCGGGCAATGCTGCAGGGCGAAGCAAAAGAGGGTTGGTGTCTGCAATAAGACAGTGCAGCCAGCCCTCTTGCTCAGCAGGTGCCCAGGTCCCACTTTTGAACTGATTGGGCCCAGGCCCAGTACAGGAGGGCTGGTTGTACTGCCTTGTCAGCGGCCCTGGTGCTATGTGATGGTATAACATGAGGGGGGAAACCACTTCTCACACCCTGCAACTCTGCAGACAAAAGGGGTGAAGAACGTTCACTTTACAAGGTCATTTTTCACTTGGTGAATTGGATAAAAATAAGAGAAAATTCACTTTGTAAAAAATTCCCATTTGTATTCGAATTTCTGCTTGTACTTGACCAGATGATTGAAGTCAGTACAGCTCCACCTCATTTACTAACTCCTTGGTGCAGAGCGAGCGCATATTTGCACGCAATAGCATCAATAGCGCTGTGCCAAGAGCACGCATCCTGCGTGCTCCCAACACAGTTACCGGCGGCAAATGGAGAGCTCGCTGATCATGTGACTACCATGACAGCCAATCACAACGGTCACATGACAATAAGCCCCACCCCACCTCCCAGCATTCTAAGCGCCTTAAAGGGCCTGTTCACTTAGCTTAGCCCCTTATAGCCGGCACATGCCGGCCCTTTAAGGGGCTAAGCTACGTGAACATGATGAAGCTTTTCCTAACTTCAATCATCTTCATCTGCTTATTTTTATTCTCCTTGTCCATGATTGCTATTCTTTGCATAGTGAATTTTCACCTATCTTCACCTAATGCCGGCCATAGATGATGCGATTTTCTTTCCTGCTATTCTCTGTATAGTGAATTTTCACCTATCTTCACCTAAAGCCGGCCATAGATGATGCGATTTTCTTTCCTGCAACCTGCGGAGGTATTGTGTTCTCCTGGCGGAGGGGATGGGGGGCGCAGGGAGCCGTCCCTGCTGGGGGAACACAGTGATAATTGCTAGCGACTATAGCCGCTGGCAGTAATCGCATCCTACAAATCCAACGTGTTGGTTGTACCCAAGTTGATCAATGGATCGATATGGGTACAGTCAGCCTGCCCATACTAGACGTGTGCATGACGAAAAAATGTATTTCCTTATTTTGATTTGTTAATCTAGTTATTTCGTTTTGTTAAATTCGCCTAATTCGTTTAATTCGTATTCAGGATTGGTATTCGGAATTTGTATTCAGAATTTGTTTCATGTCCTTTTCTAATTTTCTTCTAATTTTTTTAGATTTGAAACGTTTGAATCGATAAATTTTGAATCGGTCGAATCGAAAATATTTTCTCTTTTTTTTCGATTCAAATGCGGTAAAGTGAGCAAACAAAAGAAAAATCTTCATCAAATGATTACAATAACTCTTTAAATCACCTTTGGCTTAACCAAAACAGAATTATTTCATAATGGCACTCTAATAACACACAGTCTTTGATTTCAGCAATGTACAGTTAAATATTGACTGGAGTTTGATGTAAAATTTGATTTGAATTTCAGTCCGAATTTAATTTCGTTATTCAGAGCATTTGGTAAAATTTGCTTATATTGTAATTCGGGTATTTGGATATATCCGAATCTCCGAATAATGAAAAATTTGCCCGAATATTAATTCGGAATGAAACAAACCGCACATGTCTAGCCCATACATGGATCAAATCTCAGCTGGTTCCTGCTAAACTGGCTTAGACTCGAACCATCTATGGCCGCCTTAAAGTGATTGTAAAGTCAAATAAGTATAACTGTCAGCCCCTCTGTTCTACCAATTGTCACTGTAAATACCTTATTTCAGATTGTTTCTGGTCGGTCACGTGACCTTCGGCCACTCACCCCCCCTGATCTAAGGGCAACAGCAGGAGGGGCCAAGATCCCCCTCTGACGTCAGCCGGGAGGTCACGTGACCACTGTGTTCTCCTTATGCCCTCCCGCTGTTGCCCTTAGATCAGGGTAGCAGAGCGGCCAGAGGTCATGTGCCTGGCCAGAAATTAACTGAAATAAGGTATTTACAGGAACAATTTTATTAAAGCATGTACACATTGTAGGATCGCTTAGTAGATTAGAGGGGCTGGCTGATAGTGGCAGAAGGGGAGACGGCCAGGGGAGACAGCTCACACACACAAGAGGTGAGAGGCAAGACGGGAGGTGGATAGAAGGAGAGAGGAGAGCAGCAGGATGACGGAGGCACGTAAGCTGACCATTGTAATCATGGATCAGCAGCCATGATTACTGTGGTCAGCACATTGGGGGGGGGGGAGGGTCGACGACACAGGAACAGGCAGGATCAACCAGGTTTTTTACAGCGTAGAGAGGGACAGATTAGACAGCACAAGCACTGTGCTGTTTAACCTGTCATAAACCCTTTTTTTTCAGGGTTACAACCTCTTTACGTGAAAACTTTGAGAAACTTTGAAACGTGAGCATGCACTAATGCAGCCTCTCTCAATTATTTTACCCCAAAGGAACCCATAAAAATATTTTTTAAAAAAGCTAAAATTAAAGTGGTTGTAAACTCTTACATATACCCAATGAAGTGGCTATCCTTAGGTGATACACAAATCCTCCAACATAAGTTGTACCTGTTTATCTGCAGTCTTCTCTTCTCTACATCCATTCAAATTCCTGAATTTATAAAAGTTTTTTTAAGGGGCCATGGAGAATGAGGGAACATTTATTTATAAACCTTGTCTGAGCTGTCTGAAAAAAAGGAGGATGAGAGCTGACATTACACTACAGAGCTCAGTGAGAATTCTGAGAGCAGATTCACACAGCACAGGAAAAGAGCGGAGGCTGTCAATTACAGGCTGTATGCTGGAGCTCCCTATCTCTCGGTGTCAGGAAAACTTGTCAGAAGTGATTCATGCTGATAGCAGAGGAAGGAGGCAGCAGACAGAAATGACACTCAGGGCTCTTAATTGAGACAAGTACACACTATAGAGGGATATGCTTTGTTCATATTTTATATCTGAGGTTTACAACCACTTAAATTTATTGGGGTCAGTGGGAAGAATGCGTCTGACAGTGGTGCCCAGATGCTACCCTTCCAGACCACTTAGAGGACCATTGCTGTCATACCATTGGCTCAATCAAGTGGGGTTGGAGCCTATGCAGGCTCCATTAGATAGGAAGGATGCTAATCAGCCACAGCACAAGGAACCTCTAAAAACCTCTGGAGCAGTGGCGGCTGGTGGTATATTTTTTTGGGGGGGTGGCAATCCCCCCCGTTCAGTCGATCTGTCCCTGCACCTACCCCATCTAGGTCGCGGGCTTCCTCCAGGCAATGGGCCTCTACGTCTGCTCCTTCCTCGGCTTCATGGCTGTGCGGCTTCCCCTGCATCTCCTACCTCCTCCTCGGCGGCCAATAGGATCGATTCTCCTCTCAGCCAATTGGGTCTCAGGACCCACTTCCTGAGCTGGGATTGGCTGGGAGGAGAATCAGGAAGACAATAGTGAATATTAATTTGCTATTGTCAAACAACTGGGTGGGCTCACTGCGCCCCGAGCCCAGCCTTTTTTTAAGCCAATTAGTGCATCCGGCTCTAATCATGTGCTTCTAAAAAAATAAAACCTCCCTTTGGAATCCATGCGTCTGGCACCCTACATGTAAATTAGGGGCCATGCGCATGGATTAGGGGGGCTGCATCCCCTATGGACGGGCCGCCGCTGCTCTGGAGGAACCTTGATTGAGAATGGCTGCACTAATCCTTTGGTAAATCATTCCCTTTGTGTCACTGTGGACTATAATGAACATCACTACTCCGGTAATACCAGGGATGAGCTCCCTTTAGCCTGGAAACTGTGTGAGTTTTGCCCAGAGTCAGGCTTTAAAATGAACCTGTCAGTAGATTAACACAATTTCAAAACAGGCTACTTGTAAAAAGTGTAACTGTCATCAGAAAATGAAGTCCTGCTAGATCACGCCAGGCTGGCCCCTTTTGCAGGTATAGCCATATAAAACATTAAAAATACATTCCTATACTGTTTAAAATCCAGTAATACACTCACCCTGCTCTTCATATGCCCAGTTGCTCTAAATGTATGGTATTTTTTGGCATTGTGCTGAAATAAAAGCCACTAGAGTTTGATCTGCCTAAAGATTTACTGCTGCTCAGGGGCTCTGGGCTTCAGCAAAATGGCTGCCTCCAGCAAGAAGAAACAGGAGCAATGCTGGAGGTGATTTACAGCACACAGTAATTTTGGTAGCATAATTATCAAAGGAGAATGTACAATATATTGTCAAAAGTATTGGGACACCTGCCTTTACACACACATGAACTTTAATGGCATCCCAGTCTTAGTCTGTAGGGTTCAATATTGAGTTGGCCCACCCTTTGCAGCTAAACAGCTTCAACTCTTCTGGGAAGGCTGTCCACAAGGTTTAGGAGTGTCTATGGGAATGTTTGACCATTCTTCCAGAAGCGCATTTGTGAGGTCAGGCACTGATGTTGGATGAGAAGGGCTGACTGGCAGTCTCCGCTCTAATTCATCCCAAAGGTGTTCTATTGGGTTGAGGTCAGGACTCTGTGCAAGCCAGTCAAGTTCCTCCACACCAAACTCACTCATCCATGTCTTTATGGACCTTGCTTTGGCACGCTCTGTGATCAACGCTGAGGATCACAAATTGAGGTAAAGAGAAGATCAGTGGCTCTTTATTATGTGATCAGCTGTGTCCAATTACAGCTGATCAAGGATGTAAACAGAAGCCAGTTATCGGCCCTCCTTTCCACATGCTGACAGCATGAGGAGAGGAGAGCCGATAACCAGATTCTCTAAAAGGGACATCTACACTGATAATCAGAGCACTGATTATTAGTGTCATGATTATCAGTGCAGTCCCAACATTGCCCACCAGTGCTGCCAATCAGTGCATCCTCATCAGTGCAGCCTATCAGTTCCCGTCAGCGCCACCTATCAGTGCCCATCAGTGCAGCCCATCAGCGCCACCTATCTGTGCCCATCAGTACAGCCTCATCAGTGCAGCCTCATCAGCACACATCAATGAAGGAGAAAAATTACCTGTTTGAAAAATTGTATAACAAACTATGAAAAAGTTTGGGTTTTTTTCAGAATTGTCAGTATTTATTTGTTTATTTAGTAATAAATAAGAAACCCCAGTGATTATTAAATACCACCAAAAGAAAGCTTTATTTTTGTTAAAAAATATGATAAAAAATGTATTTGGGTACAGTGTAACATGACCACACAGTTGTCATTCAAAGTGTTACAGCACTGAAAGCTGAAAATCGGCCTGGGCAGGAAGGGGGTATAAGTGCCTGGTAGGCCAGTAGTTAAATGGTGGCTTTTTTGGGAGGACAATGGTTTTAAATTGGTTGTCAACCCGTGACAACCACTTTAACCTACAGGTAAGCCTAGAATAAGTCTTACCTGCAGGTGCCCTGCATATCTCACAAACCTGCACGGTTTAGGAGATATGCAGTTTACTGAGATGTGCCCACATCACCAGGCACATGCGCAGTGAAGAAACGGCCTCCTTGCCGTTTCTTCACTGAGATCATGCCGAGACTGGCGGCTCCCGTGCGCATACAGGACTCCGGCCAGTCACAGAGCCGGAGTCCGCGGCCCTGGAAGGAAGAGAGACGGAAGATGGACGCGGCTTGGTGCAGGGACATCGCTGGCTTCCAATGCAGGTAAGTGGCACATAATGGGCTTGTATGCGATGCATAGTAGCCCATTATGCTTTTACATTCCAGGGTAACATAGAGGAGGTAAACCCCATCAGGGTTTACTTCCTCTTTAAGCCTAAAATGGGAGCAAATGCCACTTACACCGATTGGAATGCTACCAGCTCTCTGAAAAAAGGTAATATTTTCTTTTTACTGATGCAGAAAATTAATTATGGTGCAGTGGGAATTAATTTTATTTCATCTGGGGAAAAGTGTATACATTCCATTGTTTACTCCATTGTTCTTGGTTTCTGTGAGTAGGCACTGGTGACTGGCAGTACCCCAAGGGGGATTAGAACATTTTCTCACAAAGGCCCCATTGTGAGCCGTGTCCTCGCTTGCACTGCATCTGTCGTGTCTGAATCCTCCAGCAGAAATCTCAGTGCACCAGCCTGAGGACCCCAGAGACTGCCTTCCGAAAATCCTTCTTCTCCACCTCCAGAGGATTCATTAATATCATTTCAATTTCCACCTGGAGCCTTGGTGGGAAAAAATGTTGAAGTCCCTTTGTGTGCTGCTATTTAGGTGAATGGACTCAGCGGGGAAGTTCAGTGATTTTTTTTTTTTGTAAACAGTTCAGAATTTTTACCCTTACAGTGTTACTAAACCCAGGACTCACTATACCTGGTCTCTCACAGAACATGGAAATGCAATTATTTTACTAAATATAGCCTGCTAAATACCTTTTCTCATCAGCAGTATATAGCAGTATTTTGACTTCTATCAGTGTCTGGTTAAAGCTTGTGGGAGGAGTTTTCATTCTCCTCTCATTGTCCTATGAGCCTGCAAGAACCTTGACCCTCTGTGTGTACAGTGCTGATTGGCCCTATGCTGATCAAATGCACCCTTCCCAAAGAAAAAAAAAACTATCTAGCAATTCACAGCAAACTGAGCATGTGCAGAGTGCCCCCAAGGCTCTGTTCTATCAGGAGATAGATTGGGGACTGGGGAAGAAGGGGGAGGATCAGAGAAGACAGCATCAAACAGCCTTTTTATAGAATGCAGAGGATTAACCCCTTTGGTTCCACAAGGAGGGTATATGAAGCATGCTTTACTGCATATACAGACTGATTTTACTGTTGTGGGGTTAGTAACACTTTAAGTTATTGTCGCAAGAATGGACTCACCTCATCTTTAACCACTTCAACCCCGGAAGGATTTCCCACTTTAGGACCAGAGCACTTTTTGCGAATTTTTCACTGCATTGCTTTAACTGACAATTGCGTGGTCGTGCAACGTTGTACCCAACAAAATTTGCATCCTTTTTTTCCCACGAATAGAACTTTCTTTGATTTGATTGATTGATTTGATCACCTCTGCGTCATTTCTGATCGCCGCTATAAACAAAAGAAGAGCGACAATTTTGCAAAAAAAAAACAAATTTCTTACTTTTTCCTAATATACAAATCCAAAAAAAATATATAAAAAAACATTTTTTTTCCATTGGCTTTGGCCGATTTATATTCTTCCTCATATTTTTGGTAGAAAAAATCGCAATTGGCATTTATTGATTGGTTTGCGCAAAAGTTGCTGCGTTTACATATGATGAGAATTCATTTCTGGGGTTTTTATTTAATTTTTTTTACTAGTAATGGCGGCGATCTGCGATTTTTAGCGGTACTGCCATATTGCGGCAGACATGTCGAACCATTTTGACACTTTTTTGGGACCATTGGCATTTATACAGCGATCAGTGCTATAAAAATGCACTGATTACTATGTAAATGCCATTGGCAGTGAAGGGGTTAACCTGGAGGGGGCGCTCTAAGGGTTATCTGTGTTCCCTGGGCGTGTTCTAACTGGGCTGGGCTGGCTGGGTGAAGGGGGTGATCACAGCTTTCATATATAGGAAGCCTGTGATCATCACCCTTACCCCTCTGTCAGAACGGAGATGCTCACAGTGCGGGATATCGCAGCCTCCGTCATATGACGGCGGTTTGCGATATCGAGCAACTTTTTAGCCGTCAGAATGTGGTTGGCGGTCGGCAAGCAGTTAATTAAATTTACATTAAATTTACATTAAAAATTTTAAGGATTTCAGTGGAATTCCAGGCAAGGCCTCCTAACCTAGTTATGTGCTCATCAAAAATTATGAAAGATATTTTAAAATAATGAAGAAATATTTGTAGTATAACTAACACTTTCTTATGTTTTTCCCTTCACAACTGATATCAGACTTCCTTTCACACGATTGACCCGATCGGATGTGCCTGACCGTTTTTCATGCGAACCTGATCAGACCCTCCATTCTCCTCTATGGGCTGTGAAATGTAAATGTATGCGCTTACACCTGGCGTTTACACCCGGCGGCGTGCGCACACTCACAATGCGGGATATCGCAGCCGCCATCATATGACGGCGGTTTGCAATATTGATCCACTTTGTCGCCGTCAGACTGCGGTCGGTGGTCGGCAAGTGGTTGATTAAATTTACATTTAAAATTTTAAGGATTTCAGTGGAATTCCAGGCAAGGCCTCCTAACCTAGTTATGTGCTCATCAAAAATTATGAAAGATATTTTAAAATAATGAAATAATGAATAAAATATATATTTGTAGTATAACAAACGCTTTCCTTATATGTTTCCCTTCACAACCGATATCAGACTTCACACGATTGACCCGATCGGATCTGCCTGACCGTTTTTCAGGTGAACCTGATCAGACTCTCCATTCTCCTCTATGGGAAGTGAGATGTAAATGGGTGTGTGTTTACACCCGACTGCCTTGAATCTAATCTGTCAAAAACAAACGGAAGGGGATCCGATCCCCTCTGTCATGCCCCTGCCCATTAATGGTTCAAATCGCTGGCAGTTTCTGCTGAACCAGCCTATACTCGAACCGTGTATGGATGGCTTTAGGCCCCTTTCACATGAACATTACGATTGGGTCAGCCTGTCCGTTTTTTTTAGGCGGACCCAATCAGAACCTCCATTTTTCTTTATGGAGCAGCGGGTGTCAATGAACATGTGTCCATGTGCACCCACCTACATCCAATCCGATCCGCCAGAAAGATCAGATCGGATAGCAGTCGGGTGTAAACGGACAGGCGGTCCTTTTACATCCCAAATCAAACATATACTCAGAGGCGTAACTAGAACCTTCAGGGCCCGGGTGCAAGAAATTAGGAAGGGCCCCCCCTGACCTCTGGCCAGGGCCCTTCCCTCTTCTTGCTGATCCTGGGGCCCTTTACTCCTATCACGGGTCCCTTTATTACGGTCCCACAGCGGGACCCTGGGAACAGCAGAAGACAAATAAACTGGATAGGAGGGGCGGCAGGGGCAGCATATAGAGGAACCAATCTCCTGCATTAGAAGGAAAATGGAATAAATAAAACTTCTAAATGCCACCCTCGCCATCACTCCTATCCAGATGTACAAGGGAAGCACATGGGCCCCCTGGAGCATGGGGCCCGGTTGCAATCGCAACCCCTGCAACCCCTATCGTTACGCCCCTGCATAAACTCCTTCCTGCGCTTGATGAGATGGGTTTCTCCAACCAAATAAACAAAGCTAGTGCTTTCCAGCTTCAGATAAAGTGTCGCCTTGCTGCCACTGGTGAACTGGGGAAGTCCAAACACACTATAGGAAAAACACAAAAAGACAATGGCGCACTGGCCTAGCGCATTATCCTCAGATATGTATTTATTAAAAAGGTTTAAAAACATACACACAACCGAGCCTGTAAGATAGGCATATCATAGCAGAAGACTTTGTGTCCATGGTCACACATGCCACATGGATGATGTCTCACACAGACTGGCTGACGCGTTTCAAGGTATGAACCTCAACCTCTTCCTCAGAGCCAAGCATACTCTGTCCAGACCACAGATTTATACACCCAGAAGTGACATAGTGGGGAGGATGGTCCCACGGGGCCCCACCAAGTTTTGGGTGTATGCCCGTGAGGACTTTGCATTCTCCAATCATAGGTCATCCTATCTAGCTGTGTTAGGTCCCACTGCATCGCATACGAGATGATATCCATACTGTAAATGCCCATGTATTAGTGTGTACAGTAAGCCACACACTCCCCCTGCACGCTAATCATATACGTGTGTCCATACAGCCATAGATCCCTAGGTGTGGAATGTCCCAGGTGGCTCTACTCACCCCCGCAAGCTGGTCCGATATGAAGGGGACAGTGATGCCAATGTGGGCGCCATCGCCGGAGGGGAAGGCTCCCTGCCTGTGATCACAGCAGTGTACACAACCTGGGCCACTCCCGTCCGCCCCAAGTATCTCCAGTGGTATGATCTATCCGGACACTACGAAGACGGAAGTCTCTGTGCGTTCCTTTTACATCCAACTGCCCATAGAGCAGAGCGGGCTGTGTCTGTGTCTGTGTCTGCTGTGCATAAGCGGAGCGGACACGGACCGGCCATTCACCCTCTCCGCTCTGCTCAGCGGGTATCAGTAGCCAAAGAGTGATAGTGAAAAAGGGTGAGGTTCTATCTATAATGTAAGCTAGTCAGGCACCACTGCATTGCACAATGTTGCTGTTCTTGCATGTTTTCAGGTACTGGGACATAGAGGTGTTTTAAAGGCTTAGCTCACCATTACCAAAAAAGCTCCCTATGCAGATAAGGGGCATATGTAGATACAGTATAAACAAACTGTTCAGCTTTGACCAAAGTTAAACAGTGCCCCTGCTATAGGTGTACCCCATCCTGCCTTGTTGGTCCACTATCTCCTCTGTCACAGGATTGCTGAGCCCAGAGCTACTGTGGCACAGAGAGTGTAGAGGTTTGAATAAGCTTGGATCCTCCCACAGATGGCATCCTCTCCTTCTGCCTCATTGCTAGGATGTTGCTAAGACACTCCCAACCAGTGGCAGCTGGTGTTAAACTTTTTTGAGGGGGGGGCGGCAAACAATCCCCACCCCCAGGTCTGCACTCACCACTCCACGGTCCCCCCGCACTCACCCCTCCACGGTACAGTCCCGCCGCACTCATCCCCTCTGCAGCTTCCTCAGCTTCTCCTCCTGACCAACCCGATCCTCCTCCTGTCCTGATTGGCCGGGAGGAGAAGCCAGAAAACAATAGCGAATATTGATGCGCTATTGCCAAAAGTGGGTGGGTTTGGGGTGCAGTGCTCTGCGCTCCGAGCCCAACCTTTTTCAAGCCAATTAGAGTTAATCACGTGCTTGTAAAAAAAAAAAAAACGAATACAAAAGTATGAGACCTGCGCCCTGCATGCATCCCCCATGCAAACTAGGGGGGGTGGGGCGGCGCCCGTGCACCTCTAATGGACCATCTGCTCATGCTCCCAACAGATTCAAACTTCTCTCTCTGGGTGACAGTAACTCTGAGTTCAGTGCTGCTGTGATGGAGGAGATGCATATATGCAGAGGTTTGAGATAATGTGGGTGAGCAGTCACAGCTGGGAGTGTCCTAGCAACAAGGCATGACAGGATGATGCCATCTGTGGGAGTTTTTTTTTTTTGTAATATATTTTCAATATATATTTTTTTGTTAGTTCATAGCTGATCCACATGTATTTTAAAAGGTTTATTGGTAAAATAATATGTTTTTTATATCATTTTTATAAATATTTGCAACCTAAAGTGACACCCCGGTAACAGGAATTCTAGTAATAGCTTGCAAAGGGGACACGCCTTTGTACCACTTATTCACACCATCCAAAATTGGCTTAGCCAATAAAACTTTTTCTGTTGAGGGAGGCCGCTCCGCTTCGAGTATATAATGTTGACAGGAACCCAGAAATGATGTCCATTGATGATGCCTACAGAAAGGCGAAATGCGTTGGTGTAATTTCTGGTACGCAGTTCCGTGGTTGTCACTTCCGGTTGCTGTGGAATGTACGCTGAACAACGCCATTGAGTTTTGGTGCATGTTCATGCGAATTATGATCTACTATTTTGTAAGTACAATCTGTATTGCTCAATAAATTCTCTATCCTACAATACTTCACTATTGTGGCTCCCTCTTCTCTCATCCCAATTTCTGACTGTCATTGGAGCTTATTGGAATTCGTGGGTTATTGAGGCCAAAAACATTCGTACCCCAGGCTTGCCAGCAAGGAGTATTCGATCATATTAAGCTTGACCAGACCCCCAGACTGAAAAGCTGGAAGTCATGGTCCTCTGGTGAGTAGGGACATATGGGGGGGATACCCCACACGTTTGAAGCACATTGGAAGATCTCCAGCACTTTTTCAAGCACAAGCGCACTTCTTTATGATCATTGGACTATATTGGCACTATATTCACTTTAATTCTTATGAACACTATTGTGGTGTAATATTTTAAGATTTATGCAAGCGCTATTTAATTTTGTTTACATGTTTATTACTTTTGCCACTTGAATGTGCCCTCTTGTTAAAGGGGACTTCCAGATTCCAATAAGCCTCCTGCCCGCAGACCCCAACAACCACAGCCCAGGGATGTCGGGAAAAGGCTCTTGTCCCCATCAACATGGGTACAAGGTGCTTTGGGGTGGGCGGGCAAGTGCCCCCCCTCCTGAACCATACCAGGCCACATGCCCCAAAGCACCCACCCCCCATGTTGATGGCACGTGGCCTGGTATGGTTCAGGAAGGAGGGGGCACTCACTCACCCCCCCTTTCCTGACCTGCCAGGCTGCATGCCTGGATAAGGGTCTGGTACGGATTTTGGGGGGCCCCGTGCCATTTTTTTTTGTGTGCCATGGGGTTCCCCTCCAAATTCATACCAGACCCAAAGGGCCTGGTATGGACTGGAAGGGGACCCCGCACCATGTTTCTTCTTTTTTTTTTAAACAGCGCTTTTTTTATTGTTCAGCTGCCAGGGGGGAAACCCATTGACAGCTGATGACTCATCGGTCGAGGCGACTCCATCGCTATGTGTTTGGTGTTGTATAGCTTCCTTGGGATAAGGAGTGTAGACAGGCTCCTCAGCCCACACCTGGAGCACCTGCAATGGAGGAATGGCACCAGTCTGTGAAGTGCTGCTATTAGGTATTGCTCTTTCAACAAGAAATTAGTGATGTCACCATACTGGCCGTCCCCGCTGGGAGAAGACGGTGATTATTGCTAGCGGTTATAGCAGCCAGTAGCAATAATCGCAAGTAAATTTTGCAGGCTGGTTGTTCCCAAGTTGATTGGTATATTTAGCCTGCCCATACACAGTTCGAATCTCGTCCGGTTCCTGCTGATCTGGCCAAGATTCGATCTGTCTATAGCCAGCCTAAAGCCCCTTACACACGGGACAGACTGTGGCTGTGATCCGCTTGCTCATCAGGGGATCTGTCTGCTTATCCAGAGCGGATAGACACAACCCCCTCTCTGCTCTATGGGCGGTCACATGTAAACCTGTCCGTTTACACCCGACTGCCATCCGATCCAATCCGTTGGATAGCAGGGGAATGGATCCCCATCCTTCTCTTTTTGGTGGATCAAATCGGATTGGATGTAGGTGGGTGTAAATGGACATTTACACATGCCGCTCCATAGAGAAGAATGGAGGTTCCGATTGGGTCTGACTGAATTGATCCCTACAATACAATAGATAAATAAATAAAACTTGACAGGGATTTTAACTATTGCCTACTCTATCCTACAAAAAAGTTTTGGATTTACATACACATATTCTGTGAAACCTGAAAATTCTCCCTTACAGTGGGGCTGTGCAAGTGTTATCTGCTCATATATTCTGGGGAGAGTAAAGGCACTTTTACTTACCCAATCCTTCACTCCTCCAGCAGACAGTGGGCGTTATTCATACCTCCCAACATTTTGAGATGGGAACGAGGAACACCAATTACCAAAAGTATGTAGGCATAGGACACACCCCCTGTCACGGCCCCTTAAAGGAGAATTATAAAGTAAAGATTCATTAAACCCACAAATATTTTTTTTACCTCTACTATTTCTTTATACTGGCATTGGACTTTTACAAACACAGCAATTTAGAAATTGGATGAAAGGTTTAGCACTGCGAAACACTTTTTGAAAGATAAATAGTGCATTTTATATACAACTACATAGATCAGACCACAATGAGGGACAAATGAGGAGGAAAGAGTGACCAAGGGACATTGTTCCAAATCAGGGACAGTTGGGAGCTATGGGTTATTTACTAAAACTGGAGAGTACAAAACCTGGTGCAGGCCTGCATAGAAACCAATCAGCTTCCAGGTTTTATTATAATATAAAGACAAAAACAGCCCCCCAAAGTCTTTACTCAGCGCTGTAGATATTGCAATATCTCTTCCTTCAACTTTATAGCAGCTGCTGGTAAGTAAAAGCAAAAAAGTCTACAATGAACAATGTACTGAACAAAACAGTCTCTGCAGCAGCGCTAGTGTGTATTCATATAGAATCTTCTTGCAGTGTGGGACATGCTGCTATATAACTCTTGCCACCACCAGATAATCACCACGTGCGTGAGGACCGAGTCCCCTTAAGATTTGCACTCACCAGAACCTGGTGAGTGTCTCGCATAGGGTATCTATGACAGCAGGTATATCGAGCAGGTGCCTCGGTCCTTTCTCCGTCTCCTAAAATGTGCTCAACTCCACTGCGGGTTTCCCTCACATGTGTAAATAAAGAAGGGACGGGATGCCAACATAGCGTAAAACCGTAACGTTTAATGCACACCCATCACACCCATAAAATAACACTCACATGAGCACAGTAAAATATCGCTGTCTGTGTATGAGCTGATAAAACAATCACCGGCTAAGAAAACCCGATCCTACCGGTACCCGCCCGATACGTCCTGGAATTTCCTTGTTCGGGATGTCTCCTGTCAGCTCAATCCGATGCGTCACTTGGCCCCGCACTGACGCGTTTCGTCATATCCGACTTCGACAGAGGGCGCGGGAACATACACCAGGATCCTGTTTGTGGACTTCAGCTCTGCCTTCAACACCATGCTCCCTGCTTTGCTCCAGGACAAGCTCTCCCAGCTCAATGTGCCTGACTCCACCTGCAGGTGGATCACTGACTTCCTGTCGGACCGGAGGCAGTGCATGCGGCTGGGGAAGAATGTCTTGGACACCATCACCATCAGCACAGGAGCTCCACAGGGCTGTGTACATTCTCCTCTGCTCTTCTCCCTGTACACTAACTGCTGCACCTCCAGCCATGAGTCCGTCAAACTGATTAAGTTTGCGGATGACACCACCCTCATCGGGCTCATCTCAGACGGTGATGAGTCAGCCTACAGGAGGGAGGTGGACCGGCTGGTGTCCTGGTGCAGTGCCAACAACCTGGAGCTCAATGCCCAGAAGACAGTGGAGATGATCGTGGACTTCAGAAAAGTCACAGCCCCCCTGCCCCCCCTCTCCCTGACAGACCTACCCGTCACCACCGTGGACTCCTTCCGCTTCCTCGGGACCACCATCACCCAGGACCTCAAGTGGGAGCCCACCATCGGCTCCCTCATCAAGAAGGCCCAGCAGAGGATGTACTTCCTACGGCAGCTGAGAAAAGCAAAGCTGCCGGTGCAGATGATGGTGCAGTTTTACACGGCCATCATCGAATCCATCCTCACCTCCTCCATCACCGTGTGGTACGCTGGAGCCACAGCCAGGGACAGACAGAGACTGCAGCGCATTGTGCGCTCTGCAGAAAAGGTGATCGGCTGCAGCCTTCCATCCATCCACGACCTGTACGTCTCCAGGACTCGGGGACGAGCAGGTCGGATCACAACCGACCCTTCTCACCCTGGACATGGACTATTTCAGCCACTCCCCTCAGGCAGGAGGCTACGGTCCATGCGGACCAGAACCTCCCGCCACAAAAACAGTTTCTATCCATCTGCTGTGGGACTCATGAACACTTAACACTTGACACTTTATACACTGTAATTTTTGTACTTTGCCACTTGACACTTTGACACTGTAAATTTTTAATTTGCATTTGCACATGTCCCAGTCTAAATAGCCTGTACAGTTATCTTATCCAACCCTGTAAATCTTGTGATTACTTTTGTATTTATTGTGTATTTTACTTAGTATTTTTTATTTTTTTGTATTTTTTGTTATTCTTCTTTTGCGCCAAAACACCAAGACAAATTCCTAATCTGTGAACCTTGTTTACAGATCATGGCAATAAACCTTTTCTGATTCTGATTCTGATTCTGATTCTGATTCTGAACAAGCTGAAGTTAGAAGCTGATTGGTTACTATGTACAGCTGCTCCAGATTCTAGGTGCTCCAGTTTTAATAAATCAACCCCAGTGCTCCTTGATGCTCCAGCAGTGGACTATCACTTGGCATCCTGGCATCCAATGCAGGGTTTGCCTATGTTTCTATAAACTCAGAGCAAATATACACGCACCATGCATATTCCAGATGGGAACTGATCTGAGAATCCCAATGACAACCCTCAGCCACAATGCCATGTATGATGGTCAGGGTAAGATCAATTCTGATTACATGCTACAGGTTGCCTTTCTTTGCACTTTTCTGCCAAATGACTTAGCTGAGCCAGTTCCTAACTTCAACTTTCAATGAAGTAAAACTCATTATCATCTGTAAAGATTCCACTTGCACAATAAATATAAACCTGATAATTGGGGGGGGGGGGGTGCAAATAACCTCTGAAATTCATTGGTTATCACGTCTTAATCGATTGTTTTATTGTGGGCAAAAAAAATGAAATCTGGACCAATTACTGCAGCTTTTCACATCATATACTTTAAATCAGGGATATGCAATTAGCGGACCTCCAGATGTTGCAGAATTACAAATCACATGAGGCATAGCAAGACTCTGATAGCCACAAGCATGACACCCAGAGGCAGAGGCATGATGGGACTTGTAGTTTTGTAACATCTGGAGGTCCGCTAATTGCATTTCCCTGCTGTAAACCAACCTCCCCAGGGACCCTTGTGGGTCTCCACTGGGCAAGAGAGCTGCCGTACTATAACAACGGATGAAGGGATCTGCACATAACCTCTGAAATTCATTGACTATTAAATCTTGAGTGTTTTATTGTAACAAAGATTATTTCTTAATATATAAGATTAAATGATATAATTTCTATTGTTTTGTGCTTTAATCTTTTTACATTTTATAAGCTGACTTCCTCAGGGATCCTGGTGCTCTATAACAGTCATCTGACTCTTTCAGAGCCTCCACAAAACTTGAAGTCCAGTAGACATGTGCAATTAGTTTCCTTCCAAATTCGCTTTGAATGAATTTCGACAAATTCATTAATTCGGAAATATTTAAATTAACGAAACCCATTTAACAAATTTTTACGAATATTCATAAATTCGAAAATTCGTAAATTCGAAAATCTGAAAATTCGAAAATAAGAGCAACAATTCAAAAGAACAAAAATCTGAAAATTCGAAAACCCAAAAAACTAACTAATAATAACTAAACTATTACTAACTATTAAATTACAGGTATTGGAATTTCCTTTCAAATTCGGCTGTAACGTAATGAATACAAATATATCCAAAGTTAAGAATTATCCAAAATAACGAATACCGTATCTAAACAAATGGAATGTAAAAAATTAATAATAATAAATAGCAATCATAATAATAACTTTTTATTATTATTAATATTTTTTATTATTAATTCCTTCCGTTCCATTTGTTTAGATACGGCATTTGTTATTTCGGGTAATTCGTAACTTCAGATAAATTTGTATTTGTTACATTCTCTAACAGCCAAATTCCAAAATTATTTAAAATTTTTGGATTTTCATTCTTTCGAACTCTTGGATTTTCTTTCTTATTTTCGATTTTTTGCAATCTGCAAATTTACGATTTTTCTAATTTACGAATGTACAAATGTATGAATGTTCGAATTTACAAATGTACGAATTTATGAATTGCGATCATAACGAATGACCCAAAAAACGAAAAAAACTAATAATCCCGCAGCAGGGCCCCATTCACAAGTTTTTCTGCGGGCCCCCTTTCAGCCATCTTCAGGCCTCCCCATGGTGGTGAAATGCCAGGGCCCAGTCACAATTGCAACCTTTGCAATTCTGATAGTTCCCTCATTGGTGTCAGTAGTTTTTAATTTTTATTTTAATTGTATTATTTTTTTACCATTTAATTTTATTTATTTTACAATTTTATTTTTATTATTTTTTACAATTTTTTTAGGAGCTTTGTTGGCAGGGCTTTGATGAGATATCGGGGGTCTAAACAAACCTCAGCTCTCAATCTCCATCTGTGTAGCCTCAGCTGGACAGAATGAATGGACAGGAATAGCTGTGCACCGAGCCTCCCATTCATTCAGAAACGGAAGTATAGTAAAAACAGTTTACTATGCTTCAGTTATGAATGAACCAATTGGTACCAATCGCTTACTCTGTCGATTCAGAAAAGGAAGGAGCCGGTAAATGACAAATTTACCGACCCATTCCCATCTCTCCATCATGAAATATCTTCTACAGCAGCTGGCAGGAGAGAGGAGAGGGAAGACAGCAGCTCTGTGGGGGGGACCAGGGAAGCACACAGGGACCCTGGGTACAGCAGAAGACAAGCAAACTGGATAGGAGGGGCGGCGGGGGCAGCATATAGAGGAACCAATCTCCTCCATTAGGAGGAAAATGGAGGAAATTGGTTCCTCTAAATGCCGCCCCGCCATCCCTCCTATTCAGGTGTACAAGGGAGGCACACGGGCCCCCTGGAGCATGGGGTCCAGTTTCAGTTGCAACCCCTGTAGTTACGCCCCTGTGCTTTAGGATTTACTGTTGCTGAAGGGGGAAGAAAGCAACAGGAATGACACAGACCGTGCTGAGATAGGGAGGGGGAAAAAAAAAGCAGGAGAGGTGACAGGACCAACTCTGCTGCCTGAGAGACACGAAATAGTTACACACACAAGGATTGTGTTTTATGTTATCTCCCTGATTTTCTTTCTCACTGTCAGCCTGTGAACTTCACTATAAGGCCTCATGCACACAGGACATTTAACCACTTGACCACTGGGCACTTCCTAACCAGACCAATTTTCAGCTTTCAGTGCTCTCACATTTTGAATGACAATTACTCAGTCATGCAACACTGTACTAATATGAATTTTTTGTCCTTTTTTTCACACAAATAGAGCTTTCTTTTGGTGGTATTTAATCACTGCTGGATTTTTTATTTTTTTTCACTATAAATGAAAAAAGGCCAAACATTTTGTAAAAAAATGCATTTTTCTTTGTTTCTGTTATAAAATTTTGCAAATTAGTAATTTTTCTTCATAAATTTTGGTCAAAATTTATACTGCTACATATCTTTGGTTAAAATAAACCCAAATTAGTGTTTATAATTTGGTCTTTGTGAAAGTTATAGAGTCTACAAGCTATGATGCCATTCACTGAAAACTGATCACACCTGATGTACTGACGGCCTATCTCATTTCTTGAAACACTAACGCAGGAAAGTACAAATACCCCCCCAAATGACCCCTTTTTGGAAAGTAGACATTCCAAGGTATTTAATAAGAGGCATGGTGAGTTTTTTGAAGTTGTAATTTTTTTCCCACAATTCTTTGCAAAATGAAGATTTTTTTTTTTCACGAAATTGTCATATTAACAGGTTATTTCTCACACCCAGCATATGCATACCACAGATTACACCCCAAAACACATTCTACTACTCCTCCTGAGTATGGTGATACCACATGTGTGAGACTTTTACACAGCGTGGTCACATACAGAGGCATTCTAGGGACATAAATTACACATCTCATTTCTTGACTAGTAAATATAAAAATGGCGCTAACCCCGCAATTCAAAGGGACAGGTCACCACCTGTCCACTCGAATATTAAGGTAATGGAACTTAAAAGGTATGCCTACCCTCAAAGCGACAAGAATCAACACAAATGAGGTGAACACTAAATGCAAACAATAAATAGTGGTGATGATGTAGACTAAAAATAAATTAATAAAATATCAATTGTAAAAGTATTCCGGGGGAGAAAAAATATGTGAAGACCAAAGTCCTGAAAGTCTGTGCTCCACAGAAAAAGTGTTGACAGGTAATATAAAGTATGTACAATAAGGTGAAAACCAATAATACAGTCCAATTTTCCAATGTGAAAATATCATGGTGACACTGATGACGTGACCATGAATTTCTCCAAGAAATTATGAAAAGTGGTGAACAGTGTATGGACATGAAAGTTCATCCAGTTGATCCAATAACAAGAGGAATCAAGGCTTACCAGAAAGTAGATATATTCACGCCAGAATATATAAGGGGTTGGGGGGTCTTCCCTCTTCAAACCGGTCTCGTCACACAATCCCAGGGGGGTCCAGACGTTTATGGGGTGGCAGCGCGTCACACAATCCCATACGACCTTGGGTCAGGTGCAGCTGTGGTCTCCAGAGAACGACCTCCTATCCACTGGTCACAAGGAGTGCGACACCGAGTTCCGATATGTAAAAAAGGGGGAAGGACTCTCCGTAGTGTAAATACTCTCAATCACGAGGTATAGCTGTAACAAGGTGAATTAGTATAGATGCAATGGATATTCACTTATGATTCTATAGCTCAAGAGGGAAACAGATACCACCCGTACCACCTGAATACGATTAAGTTTGGTCGTAGTACGGCCGCTTCCCCATCTGCATAACTCTCATTCTAAAGCCTAGCGCGGTTACACTACTTTTATACATCATTTCTTGACTACCTCTTGCACTTTTGAAGGTCCTGGAGCACCAGGACAATGGAAACGACCAAAAAATGACCCCATTTTGGAAACCAAACACCCCAACTTATTTTCTATTAGGCATAATGAGACTTTTGAACATGTCATTTTTTTCCACAAGTTTTTGAAATATGTGGAAAGAAAATGAAAATGCATTTTTTTATGAAAATTCATCCATTTATACAATATTTCTAACACACAAAATGTACCTAGCAAAAATGACACCCCAAAATATATTCTGCTACTCCTCCTGAGTATGGTGATACCATATTTGGGAGACTTTTCAGCAGCCTGGCCACATACAGAGGCCCAACATGCAGGGAGCACCATCAGGTGTTCTAGGTGCATACATTTCAAATCTAATTTGACTACCTATTACACTAATGTGAGGCACTGTAGTGGCATGGATGGTCACTGTAGTGGCACTCATGGGCACTGTAGTGGCATGTATGTGAACTGATGTGGCACGGATGAGCATGAACGAGGCATAAATGAGCCATGGATGGGGGTAGATGAGCCGTGGATGGGGATGGATGAGAATGGATGGGGATGACTGAGCATGGATGGGGAGGCCTGAGCATGAATGGGGATGGCTGAGCACAGATGAGGATGGCTGAGCATGGATGGGGATGACTGAGCACGGATGGGGATGACTGAGCACGGATGAAGATGGATGGGTGAGCATGGATGGATGGGTGAGCATGAATGAGGATGGATGGCTGCGCATGGATGGGTGAGTGAAGACTGGCATAGAGCAGTGCTGTGGGCACTACAGATCCCGCCCACATCTCTGCTTCACCCGATCTCTCCCCTCTCCTCTCACACTGTACCGATCGGTACGAAGAGGGGAGAGATAAGCCGGACATTTGACAGTGATCACATGGTAAACAGCGGCTGTTTACTGTGATCCGTGATGAGCCAGAGGAGCCGCAGGAGGTCACGGATACTCTCGAGTGCATGCCCCAGGGGGTGCGCAGGAGCGCAATTCTGGGTGGATCAAAAACGTCCGAAAAAGCTGGTTATCCTGTGTTTTTGAGCGTTGTTCGGCATTTATGAGTGTTTTTACAGCTGAAAAACTCCTCTCCTCTCAGAGCCCACCAGTCTTGGGTTTTTCTTACAGCTCAAAAACGCCCCAGCCCAAAACCGTTGATAACAGCCTTTGTGTGCATGGACACCGAGGACAACATGATGGGGAGTTTATTGACAGTAGAAAAAAACATCTCAAGCCAAAAACAGCTGTAAAAACATCCAAAAATGTCCTGTGTGCATGAGGCCTAAAGCTTCTGTTAGTCTTCCTCTCTAGCTAAACCAAGACATACAATCACAGCTGGAAATGTACATCATTTATTTAAAGAAAGTGGAATATAGTTTTTGAGATGCAGGAGAGAGAGTTTCCAATAAGGAAATGACTGCTCTGGGCTTCAACAAAAATGGCGGCCTCCAACAAGAAGAAACAGGACCAATGCTGGAGGCAATTTACTGCACACATTCATTTCGATAGCATCATTATTCATGTGGAATATATATTATTTTGTTAAAAAACAAGAATTGTTATGAAGCTGTTAGGGGTAAAGTTCCACTTATTTAGACATTCAAAGTCTCATCAGTAACCTAAAGGTAAAATTTGATTGTGCTTTCCTATATGTATATATATATATATATATATATATATATA
>BLSH010283458.1:218520-251313 GCA_018402905.1 Glandirana rugosa
GCTTCTCTCAGAAGGGGTCTGGATTATAAGGGGAAAGCCAACAACAGCAGATAGACGGTAGTTTGCACCCCCCCTCCCCCCGATTACTCAGCAGTGCCCATGGGATGGTGCTTGTAAGCCCTCAACACAATTTATCATATGACTTCAATAAGGGGTACCCCTCTGCATTATGCCACCTACACAGATTGGACAAACTAAGAGACAATGCCCAAAAGTTAAACGGGGATTAGAAAACTCGGTGGACGATCACACTGGAACAGATGGTCCTCGAAAGCAAGTTTTGGCAAACTATGAGAGAATGGGGAAATTTAGGGTTACCTACTATTAAAATATAATGTTTATAATGGTTTACTGTACTTATTAAGGTTCCGATATTTCTCATAGTTTTAAACTTGATTATCTGATTTTCTCACCTTCAGCATGCAGTTTTGATTGGTCCCTCCCTGGGCATACCCCTCCTAGAGATGTGAGGACCTCTTACTCAGGCCTCATGGAGGGGGTGGGTTCATGAGGATGGGGTAATGAAACCATCTGAAGGGATAACTCTGGTGTTTTAAATGTAACCTGAGTTTTTCCATAGAGAAGATTGATTGTGGGGCCCTCAATGCTCCTTTACAATAAGTAGATGATCATAAGTTTAGACATGTTGGTTCTACTACTATTGTTTTCTTGTTATATTACATGGTTTTTGCATTCATTCATGTATATTACAAACGCATCAGCTTGCTCTGTACTTTAGTAAAATGCTTGTGCACAGCAACAAAAGTTTGCAAAAAGCTACATAAATACTTGTTAACATACCTCCTTGTTTACATAACTCCTTGTTTAGTAGCTGAATAAGATGGGTTGACTGCATTAGGGCATATGAAAATCCTGTCCCAGCTATACCCGTCCTTACTTGCCATCAATAGGATTGATGGTTTCAAAACTCATCGTACGACTCGAGTTCTACACACTGGGGCTCTTAAATGAGTCCCCCCTCTGGAAAATAAGAAACAATGAGCCTGTTTGGGCTCCAATGGTCCCTGTAGCAGAGGTCTCCCCTGGCTTTTCCTACTACAGGACCCCTAGAATGCAGAAGATACAGACATTATCTAGTGTTTTCCATCCTCTCCACCTCAGAGAGACAGGCTTCTCTCCAAACTAATCCGAAATCCCTTTCCTCTTCCTTATCCCTTATTCCCTTACATGTACGAACCAAGTGGAGAAACAGGTCTATATATCCACTTCCGGTGATACCCTTTCAGGAGTCCCAGGTGTTGGGCCCCTAACCTAGGGAAAAACCAGCTTTCCTCCTGAAGCCTAGCCAAAGTAACGGTACATATCGGGGTTCTACCCCTCATTTCCTTATCCTCTTTTTGCTGTTCAACCCAACTTCTACATCACTCTCCTGCTTTCTCTTTCCCTACATCCTCCTGCCATTTGCCCTCTTCTCCTGAACCAGATTTAACAGCTTAATTTTCAGTACTCACTAGCTTGTGCCTACTACAATGAGTCAATCAGCTCCTCTATCCCTCAAAGTGCTTTCACTAAATATCAAAGAGCTTAACATTCCCGAAAAATGTAGCAGTCTTCTGACACATTTCAAGGAAGGAACGATCTCCCGGTTATTTAACAAACATTTTCCAACAGTATATCAGCATATGCAGCTGCCGCAGATTTAAAAACAAAGGGAGTCCCAATTGTGCTCGCCAAGTCATCCGCAATTGCTGGACCCAGAGGGCAGATTCCTCTTCCTGAAGGGCATCTGGCAAAATAAGAAGGTGACCCTGGCAAACGTGTATTGCCCTAACGCCAAGCAGATCTCTTTTTTTCAGAAAACCTTGTTAAAACTAGACACGTTCCAATCTGGTCTCTTAATCTTAGGGGGCGATTTCAATATGGCGCTCAATCCGACTTTTGATACCTCCACAGGAACTTCATCCCTCTCTTTTTTGGCTCTACATCAAGCAAAACTATCCCTTGCAACGTTCACACTCCATGACACCTGGCATACCCTAAACCCTACAGAGAACGACTACACCTTTTTTACCATCCACACAATCGCTATACAAGACTCGATTATATTTTCATCCATCAGGCAGATCTGGCCTACCTACAGGACGCTACAATAGAGCCAATAGACAATAGAGCCTGTTCAATGTCCCTGCCACTTGTAAGCCCAATAATCGAACATACCTAATAATAGACTTTCTAGATCAATACAGTCTGCAAGCCCTGTCTGAAGCAGACGCAAAAGCTTTGGAAGCCCTATAGCCAGAGGAGTGGGAAGAGGCGCTGAAAACCACAAAACCAGGCAAATGCCCGGGTCCTGGGGGTTTCTCTGCCCAATATTATAAAAGCTTCACTGAACATCTGGCCCCACTATTTCTCAGGGCTTTTAATACCTTGCTCATAACCCCAAACCAGTCAACCAGCCTACTAGAGGCATATATATCAGTGATACCCAAGGAAAATAAAGATTTAATCAATGTGGCCAACTACCGTCCAATTTCCCTCCCAAACGTGGACGTGAAACTGTTCTCCAAAATATTGGCGAACCGACTGTCTTTTCACGTCCCTGCCTGGGTAAATTTGGACCAAGTAGGCTTTGTATAGGGCAGAGAGACAAGGGATAACACAACTAAAGCCTTAAACCTTCATCACTGGCTGACCTCCGCACACAATGAAGGCTTTTTCTTAGCTATGAACGCGGAGAAGGCGTTTGACAGAGTGGCCTGGGACTATAAGGAGGCGGTCCTGGAAGTTATAGGACTTAGAAAGCAAATGCGAGCCATCATGTCTTTATACACGCACCCTACAGCGCGAGTAAAAGTCAACGTCCACCTGTCCAACGCCTTCTTCATCCATAATGGTACCAGACAGGGCTGTCCACTGTTTCCCATACTTTCCATACTGATGTTGGAACCTCTGCTTCGTTGCATTAGAGCAAACCCAAACATCAAAGGCATTGAAGTCCGTACAAGAGAATTTAAGATTGCTGCTTTTGCGTATGACATTTTGCTATTCCTCTCCTCACCGCTGATGTCATTACCTAACCTCAAATCGGTTATCAAGCAGTTTAGACTCCTATCAAACTTGATAATACTCAAGTATTATCAAAATCTTTTGCTCTGAATCTTTCCCCGCCACCAGACACAGTTCGGCAATGCAAGTTGAATTTCCCTTTCCAATGGAAGTTAAATGCGATTACCTATTTAGGGATACAACTTATGGCGGATCTATCTGACATATATAACAGCAACTTTTTGCCAGAACTGAATGCTATAAAACAGGATCTGCGTTGATGGAATGTCCCATCAATATCTTGGTTTGGACAGGCTGCTATTCTCAAAATGACAGTTCTCCCTCGCCTGTTATATAAACTACAGACTCTCCCGATATGCCTCCCACATCCTTCTTTAAAATATATAAAGGCATATAAAATAAAAGATAGGTGCTGCGCTCATAAGTGATCACAATGAGGCAATTAAGCCTTATAATTCATGGGTAAACATGATAAACTTTAATGTTTCAAAAATAAAGTGAAATGCCTTAGATTGTAAGCTCCTTGAGGGTAGGGACTGATGTGAATGTACAATGTATATGTAAAGTGCTGTGTAAATTGATGGCGCTATATAAGTACCTGAAATAAATAAAATAAATAAAATGTTGTGAACAAATAAAATAATGTGAAAAATGAATAGCAATAAAGTGAAGGATAATTATATTTAAAAGAAAGTCCCACACAGTCCAAAATATCATTCAAGCTGAGCGGTGGTCTTCGTCAGCTTCTGGATGCAAGAGGTGAAACAACCAAGCGATAGAACCTCATATGACCAACAGATGGAATGGACTCTTACTGGAACAGTTGAACCCACTCAATCATATGACTGATGGATCTATCACACTTGTGTGGATCAAGCCACAGGAATACTCCAGACGGCAACGTGGTGCTCCACCTTGGTGGACCACCAGTACCGAATCAGAGTAGGCCCAAATTCATCATTGCCCCACTGAGGATACCTAGGGAGCCTGATAACAGAGGGCCAATGGAGGGGAACAGTTATTACCGCCAAGATGATTCCAAACCGCCTACTCGCACTACCTACCCGAGAGGACTCCCTAGGTCTGCCCCTTCTTTCTACGATAACCAAGGATGGTCCTCCCCCAGACCCCATAATAGACCACCCATGTTTCGTAACATTAGAGTGCAGAACGATCAACGAGGGGATTGTGGCGGGTCGAGATATGATTACTCCGACTACCATGTTCCCACTCATAATAGATATTCTGCGTGGGATGAAGAATATCAATCAGATCCCTATCCCTATATGATGGAACTTAGTGATGAAAGAAATCAGTCACCTTACAACTACAACCACAGAGACCCCAATTTTTCTAATAACTGGGATTTTCCCATGGTCAGACCGAATCCAAACACAGGTCAAAACACAAGAGGGGAAGGAGAGGAAAAGGGCGAGTCCAGAAACAAACGAAAAAGGAAACGGTAGGCTCAGGGATCTTTAACTTAAGCAAGGCCATCCTCACAGCCCAAGAAACTCTAGTGTTGGATAAAGGCCTCTAGTTCGTACCCCCAGTTAAACTAGATACATTTCACACATTTGTTGACATCCAGAAATACGTTAGAAAATTAAATATAGATATCTGTTGTCCAATCCCATTAGTCAATCTGCCCAGACGGATTCTGGGATGTTTAAATAGTGGGGTTTAACCAACCCGTTGCTGTTTAATCCTCCTGTCCCCATGTCATAATCAGTTACTGTCTTCTGAGATTTGGTGTGCAAAGATCTAGAGGCATTGTTCCCTATAAGATTGCATGGTGACCATATGGTTGCTGAAGTTTTGTGCCAGTTGTGCAGCCATAAATCTTTGGTGATACGGCCTGCAGACAAAGGAGGCGGCATAGTCGTCCTCGATAAATACGACTATGAAAGAGAGATGCTGAATATTCTGGGGGATCGGAGCACCTATAAGATTTTGGCCTCTGATCCCACCAGAAAATGCAAGATAGATCTAGAGGTATTAGTCAAACGTGCCTACCAGAGCCAGATTCTTGACAAAAAAGAAAGGGCATATTTAGTTCCAGTGGCTCCATGTATACCCACCATTTGTTACCTCCCAAAACTGCATAAAAGTATTACCAACCCGCCTGGCCATCCTATCATGTCAGGGATAGACTCGGTGACCTCTAGGATTGGGAGGTATATTGATTTTTACCTCCAGCCTTTAGTTGAACTTATGCCGTCCTTTCTTAGCGGCACGAAGGCTACTATTCAGAAGTTGTCCAACTTAGAGATCCCTGATTAGAGATCCCTGATGGCTGCTTACCAGTGACCGCTGATGTCAGATCTCTTTACACGGTCATCCCCCATCATTTAGGCCTTAATGCAATAAGACATTTTTTGAACCGTTCTCTAACTTGCAGTCTGAACAACAAGAATATATATGTGAACTTCTTTCATTTGCCACCCAGCATAACTATTTCTGGTTCAATGACCTGTTTTATTTACAGATTAAGGGGGTGGCTATGGGGGTGAAATTTGCCCCCAGCAATCTCTTCATGGCCAAATGGGAGGAGGATGTCATCCATGCCCAGAGGAGACCTGAACTCTTACTCTGGGCTAGGTATATAGACAACATCCTCCTCCTATGGACTGGAGATATTGACAACTTAAACCAATTTTTGGGGAGTCTTAATGGCAACAATAGGGGTATTCACCTCTCTTTCGAAGCTAGTCCCACCAAGGCCCAATTTTTGGATTTAAATATCCGGGTAGTTGATAATAAGATCGTTACCAGTACTTTTTTCAAGTCCACAGATTGCAATTCGTACATTCTGACGGACAGCTGCCATCATAGGAACTGGCTTCATGCTGTTCCTAGAGGCTAGTTCCTCAGGCCCTTTCGGAACTGTACAAATGCGACTGCATATGATCTTCAGGCCAGACAATTACGGGATAGGTTTGTCGACAAAGGTTATCCCGTGTCTGATTTGGATGAGGAGATCTTCAGTGTCAGAAATATTGAGAGAGACACCTTTTTCCAACCAAAATTCAGATTTCCTCGGAAGGACCCGAAATGGTCCTTCTTTACAACTTTTTCTAGCCAGCATAGGCAGATAGCCCAAAATATCCAGAGACACTAGAACGTTCTCGGGAATGACCGAATCCTTGGTTCCCTCCTCCCTGAAAAGGCGGATATTATTTATAGGGGTGCCCCTCCCCTACGCTTGAAAATAGCTCCGAATGTCATTAACCCCCCTACCAGATCTACCTTCTTCCATAATTTGAAAGGTTTTTTGCCATGTAAGAAGATTAGGGTCTGTAATACGTGGGGAGGACCACACAAACTTTTTCCAAACGTGTTAGAGAACACATTGCGAACATTATTGGTGGGACCAAAAAGCATAGCGTTGTTAACCACTTGCCGACCGCCGATTGGCATTTGACGGCGGCAAAGTGGCTCTGTAAGGCGAATCGCCGTCATATGACGGCGGCCGCCTGATCGCGCACAGTGAGCGCGCGCCGCCGGAGGCACGCCCGCGCGCTCACTGTGTCCGGGGAGGGCCAGGGAGCGGGTGCGGCGGAGTCGATCTCCACCGGCCACCCGCGATGCCCCCCCCCGGAGTGAAAGAACGGAGGTCCGTGTATGTAAACACGGACCTCTGTTCTGTGAAGGGGGAAGGGCTGTGATCACAGCCTTCCTGTACATGGAGGCTGTGACCACTTCCCTTCCCCAGCTAGGGCAGTCCCCCCACAGTTAGAACACGCCCAGGGAACACTTTTAACCCTTAGAGCGCCCCCTGCAGGTTAACCCCTTCACTGCCAATGGCATTTACACAGTAATCAGTGCATTTTTATAGCACTGATTGCTGTATAAATGCCAATGGTCCCAAAAAAGTGTCAAAATGGTCCGACATGTCCGCTGAAATATCGCAGTACCGCTAAAAATTGCAGATCGCCGCCATTATTAGTAAAAAATAAAAAAAAATAAAAACCCCAAAAATGAATTCTCATCATCCGTAAACGCGACCACTTTTGTGCAAACCAATCAATAAACACCATATAAAGAATAAAAGTCCGCGCTCACTAAAAAGATCTAAATATTAAAATTAGAAGTGAAGTGTAACATGGGCTGCTCGCAAACAACAACTAATCCAATTGTCCCAATAAATACAAAGAAAAAATTGCAGCGCCCCAATGGTGTAATAAAATTCTTGGATTATTGATGGAACCAATGTATACGTATTTGATGTATTTTGTAAAATAATATAGTTCCAACGTGGGAGACAAAAAGGTAAGTCTCAATCTTCTGGTATCCTAATATGTCAGGGTAATCTTACCAACATCAGGGTGATCATGGAGACCGGGGGTATTCTGATAAATCCAATATATATAAGGATGTATGCTTACCAGAATCCCTTAGGCCATGCGCAGATATCAAGATGAGCCGGTGGGTAAGTGCTCAGACGTCATCTGGAGTCCTGGTGAAGGGTCAACAAACACCCGGTATCCAAGAAATGGTGGTCCGGAACCTCACTGATGTCATCAATGGTCGAGACCAGGAAAAGGCACGGATCAGACCACAGGTATCCAGGAAATGTTGGTCCGGAACTTCACAGGTGTCATCAATGGTCGAGATCAGGAAAGGCACGGGTCAAACTCCCATCACGGGCAGTAGTCTCCAACTTTTCACCACGATTGCTCCCAAGGGTTATTGGTGGATGGTATTATGCCATAGAGTGGAGACAAAAGCCGCAATAGTGTAATACCGTAAAAAACTATTTTATTGCAAGAAACTGAATTATACTCACAAAATATAAAATATAGAGAGCTCTCAAAGTAAAAATCGTGACAATCAATAAACACCGATTGCGATTTTTTTTATCACAAATATGAGGAAGAATATAAATCGGCCAAAACCGATGAAAAAAAATGTTTTTTTATATTTTATTTTTTGGATTTGTATTTTAGCAAAAAGTAAGAAATTTGGGTTTTTTTGCAAAATTGTCGCTCTTCTTTTGTTTATAGCTGCGATCAGAAATGACGCAGCGGTGATCAAATACCACCAAAAGAAAGCTCTATTTGTGGGAAAAAAAGGACGCAAATTTCATTTGGGTACAACATCGCACGACCGCGCAAATTGTCAGTTAAAGCGACGCAGTGCCGAATCGCAAAAAGGGCTCCGGTCCTAAAGCTGGAAATCCTTCCGGGACTGAAGTGGTTAAACACTATGCTCGTCACCACCATAAAGATCCTACCGGCACCCTCTTCATGGCTATTGACCGCTATGTTCCACCATGGAGGGGGGACTCTAGGGTGAGGGGACTCTCTCGCCTTGAAACCTACTGGATTTATGAACTTCTTTCGTATTACCCACACGGAATGAATGTGGAGTGGAATGTCAATTCATTTATCAACAGTGCTTGAGACTCCACTCCACATTCATGAGATGATCTTCTACCATTTATGGATTGATTTCATCCATTGTTCTTATTGTTACCTTCTGTCGGGTCTTTTGGGGAATATTTATAACAATGTTTTCCCGTATGGGTTGGTGAGGTAAAAATGAAAATGTATTGTTCGGTTTCACTTATAGGCCCCATTAGGGTCTGTCATTTTGGGGCCCGGGGCGAGACCTTATACCTGCTATCTAGGGGGTTCTTTGCTGTACCGTATCCTGGACAGTTAAAGCCACCTGTCAGGATGGCCGTCGGCTTGATACCCCTCAGGAGAGGCATACCTGAAGATTCCTGCTCCTTTGCTGCCATTTGTGAGCATCTGCACGCGCATTCTTGTGCCGGAAATGGCCATTTAGGCCTTGCTAATGCTCAGAGCCGGTGCTGTCTGATCTACAGCATGTACCCGTGTTTTCCTGTGCCTGATATCTGTTCCTGATCCGTTACCGACGCAGCTTGTCCAGACCTTCCTTCTCTCTGCCTGCACCTGATCCCGGCTTCTCTCGACCATTCTTCTGCCTACTCCTCGCTGCCAGCCCTTGCCAACCCTGCCTGCACCCGACTCTTCTCCAGTGTCTGTGGCCATCCAGGCCTCCATAGCTTCCAGCTCAGCAAGTCTTCTGCAGCCTTTCCGGATTGCTACTTCCTGGCTGCATCTATTGCCCCACAGGTCATCTCTATCTCCAGCAATCCTACAGACTTCCAGCTGGTGGACATTACTTGACTACCACAGGCACTCATACCTCCTCGTGCTCCTGCAGCCGCTCTTCCACTCCCAGCGGTCTCTCGAACCGGGGTCATAGGAGAGGCCATCCCCTGCCGTCAGACTCACTGCCTGGTACGTAACAGTATCAGACAGCCATGGCTGAGTCTGCGAGGGGGACCTCTGTCCTACTTGAGGTCAACCAGCGCCTCACGGACCTCACACAGGCCATCAGGTCCCTGCAGGGCAAACATGCCCGTCTCGATAAGCAAGTCCTGACCTCCACTCCGGTCTCTACAACCACAACCAGCCTGGACTCTGTCATTACACTGCCTGCTCTGGAGCCACGGGTACCTACCCCAGAAAAATTCCTGAGATCGGACCACCTATAGGTCCTTCTGCAATGCCTGCCAGCTCTATTTCACACTCCAGCCCCTAACCTTCCAGTTGGAGTCTACCAAGGTGGGGTTTGTTATATCCTTGTTACGGAACCAGCCCCAGGCCTGGGCCCATCACTTGCTGGAAACCAAAGACGTCCGGTTGAAGACCCTATCCTCCTTCTATTAGGCCATGTCGCAATTGTACAATGACCCTCAGCGAGCCGCTACAGCATAATCTGCTCCCCATTCCCTCGGCAGGACGGCAGGCCCGTTGAAGACTATGTCTCTGATTTAAGGCGCTGGAGTGAGGATACCAGTTGGAACCATGCCGCCCTTCGGCACCAGTTTCGGCTGGGCCTGTCAGAGGGCCTTAAGGATGAACTAGCTCAGATTCCGAGTTCCTTGGAAGACCTCATCCAGCTAGACAGATAGATCGCCGTCTGCGTGAACGCAGGCGGGAGAAGCCGGCACCGCACAAGGCCTCCGCCCGGTCTTCCCTTTCACTTGAAGAGTGGGCACGCAGGCTCCAAGCCAATCTCTGCCTCTACTGTGGCAAAGCAGGCCATTACGTGCATGAGTGCCCAGCCAAACACCCAAAGGGGTTCTGCAGCTCCTCAATGGGACAGACACTACTGACGGCCAAACCGGCTCACCTAGCCCTTCTCATCTCCTTCCGACTGCCTGGAAGCATAGTCTCTGTCATGGCTATTGTGGACTTAGGGGCCTGTAGCTGCTTCATTGACCTGGACTTTGCAGCCAACCATGGAATTCCACTCCAACCCAAAGAACAAAGTTTTTCTGTGTTCTTAGCCGATGGGTCTCACGTCAAGTCAGGACTTGTATCTAAGGAGACCCCACCTCTGTTGGCCACCACTCTCTCTGACCACAGTGAGCTGCTACGGCTGGACGCAATTGCTTCTCCCCTATTCCCAGTCATCCTAGGCCTACCATGGCTCCAAGTCCACGACCCTTGGATCACCTGGAGTTCCGGATTAATCCAGTTCCAGTCCACATATTGCCGGTAACACTGCCTCCCTATACCAGTCCCGCCTCCCCCGAACCTAATGTGTCTGGATGCTGATCTTGACTCCCGTCAAAAAGTACCTCAAGTCTACCATGAATATTTGGACTTGTTTAGCAAGCATGGGGCAGACACGCTCCCTCCACATCACTCCTACGACTGCCCAATCAAGCTTTTTCCTGGGGCAGAAATTCTGTTCGAACGGATCTTCCCGTTGTCCGAGAATGAGTTAGTGGCACTGAAGGACTACATCGACAAGAACCTGCAGAAGGGGTTCATCCGCCCATCTACTTCTCCAGCCGGTGCAGGAATCTTCTTTGTGGAGAAGAAAGATCACACGCTTCGGCCGTGTGTTGACTACCGAGACCTAAATAAGGTTACGGTGCAGAACCGCTACCCTCTTCCCTTAGTGCCAGAACTCTTCCAGCGCCTACGCTCTGCCACCATTTTCACGAAGCTGGATCTAAGAGGGCATACAACCTCATCCGCATCCGGGAGGGGGGCGAGTGGAAAACCACGTTCCGCACCCAATTTGGGCATTACGAATATCTTGTCATGCCCTTCGGGTTGTGCAACACCCCGGCAACCTTTCAGTTTCTCATCAATGATATCCTCAGGGACTTCTTGGACATTTTCGTAATAGCCTATTTGGATTACATCCTTCTTTTTTCTTCCTCTCTGGAAACCCATCGAGAACATGTCAAGAATGTTCTCTGCCGCCTTTGCCAGCACAAACTATATGCCAAACCCGAGAAATGTGAATTTGAGTGTCACAGTATTCAGTTTCTGGGACTGATCATGTCAGCCATCCTGTCTTGGCCTGTGCCTACCGATAAAAAGGGGATCCAGCGGTTCATTGGATTCTCCAATTTTTATCATAAATTCATTCAGAACTTTTCCGCCATCATATCACCCATCACCCAGCTCACCAAGCAAGGGATCCGGTTCCACTGGTCCCCAGAGGCACAAACCGCCTTCACAACTCTGAAGGAACTCTTCACGTCTGCTCCACCCAGATCCAGCTCTTCCCTACATTCTGGAAGTGGACACTTCAGAGAGCGCTGTCGGGGAGGTTCTTTCCCAACGCTCTGGTCTCAAGAGCTTAGTCCATCCGGTGGCCTTCTTCTCATGAAAGCTTGCCCCGGCTGAAAGGAACTATGATGTGGGAGATCGGGAACTCCTGGCCATTAAGGCCACTTTGGAAGAGTGGAGATACCTACTAGAAGGGGCGGCTCATCCGATTCTGATCTACACGGAACACAAGAATCTCGAGTACCTCAAATCTGCCAAACGTCGCAGACCTCGCCAGGCCCAATGATCATTATTCTTCTCGAGATTCTTGTTCCACATAACATACCGGCCCAGATCTAAAAATATAAAGCCTGATGCGTTATCCCGCATGTTCGAAGATCCGAAGGAGTCGGCGACACCTGATACTATTCAGTTAGCTGGGAATTTCCTGCTTCTACAAACAGACCTTTTGCGGCAGCTAAAGCAGACCTCTACAGGAACTCCTGGCTCCGTTAGAGACACCTTGCAGGTCAGAGAAGGTCTTTTGTGGAGAGGGCACCAAATCTTCGTCCTGCAGAAGGTCCGAATAACCATCCTCGGTCTGTGCCACGATCATCCCCTGGCCGGACACTTCGGGATCCACAAGACCTTAGAGCTGGTGCAGCGCACCTTTTGGTGGCCTGACCTGGAAAAGGACTGTAAGGAATACATTAACTCCTGCCCCATCTGCACTCGAAACAAAGTTCCTCAGAACAAGGCCTGGGGCTTGCTTCGACCTCTGCCAGTACCAGACCAACCATGGGCCATGATTTCTATGGACTTTGTAGTGGAGCTACCTCCCTCGGAGGGCTGCACGGCCATCTTCGTGGTGGCCAACAGGCTGACAAAGATGGCCCATTTTGCACCCATAAAAGGAACACCCTCCGCTCCAGTGTTCATTAAGGAGATTGTCCGGCTCCACGGTGTTCCCATAGACATTGTCTCTGACCGAGGGGCGCAATTCACCTCAAAATTATGGAAAGCCCTATGCGGAATTCTGAAAATACCAAACTCTGGAGCAGTACCTCCGTTGCTTCTCATCATCTGTTCAGGATGACTGGGTATCCCTTCTGCCGATGGCGGAATTTGCATATAATAACTCTTGCCATTCTGCCACCAAACAGTCCCCGTTCTTTGCAAACTTTGGGTTTCACCCCACCTTCTTGCCAGACTTGATTCCCGAATCCTCTGTGTCTGCTGTCCAAGATACTCTGGACTTCTTTGTTGCACGCAACAACAAACTGCTGCAGGAGGCTATGTGCAAGGCACAAGAGGACAGCAAGAAAGTCTTTGATAAGAAAAGAAGGGGGGAATTCATTTTACAAGCAGGAGACTGAGTATAACTGGCTACAACTAACCTGAAACTGGCATGCCCATTAAGGAAGTTGGGGCCTAAGTATGCGGGGCCATTCCCTGTCAAAAGGAAAGTCAATGATATGTCCTACAAGCTGACCCTGCTGGAAAGCTTTAGAATCCATCCAGTGTTTCATGTTTCCCTGTTGAAGCCTGTGGTACCAGACTCTTTTCCCGACCACCTGCACCTGTAACAATTAATGGGGATGATGAATTCGAGGTGGAGGCTGTACTGGACTGTAGAAGGAAAAGGGGGCAAATACAGTACCCGAATAAATGGAGGGGCTATGGACCTGAGCAAAACTCCTGGGAACAAAACCTACATGCCCCTGATCTGGTAAATGCCTTTCTTCGCAGCCACCCACAAAGAAGAGGTCAACTGGGCATCTGGAGGCTGTCTGTAAGGGGGAGGGCAATGTCAGGAAGGCCGTCGGCTTGATCCCCCTCAGGAGAAGCATACCTGAAGATTCCTGCTCCTTTGCTGCCGTTTGCGCGTGTCTGCATTCTGGCACCGGAAACGGCCATTTAAGCCTTGCTAATGCTCAGAGCGGGTGCTGTCTGATCTACAGCGTGTACCCGTGTTTTCCTGTGCCTGATATCTCTTCCTGATCTATTACTGACCCAGCTTGTCCAGACCTTCCTGCTCTCTGCCTGCACCTGATCCCGGCTTGTCTCAACCATTCTTCTGCCTGCTCCTCTGTACCTCGCTGCCAGCCCGTTGCTAACTCTGCCTGCACCTGACTCTTCTCCAGTGTCTGTGGCCTTTCCGGTTTACTACTTCCTGGCTGCATCTATTGCCCCACAGGTCATCCCTATCTCCAGCAATCCTACGGACTTCCAGTTGGTGGACATTATCGGACTACCACAGGCACTCATACCTCCTTGTGCTCCTGCGGCCGCTGTTCCACTCCCAGCGGTCTCTCGAATCGGGGTCGTAGGAGAGGCCATCCCCTGCCATCAGACTCACTACCTGGTACGTAACACCACCGTAGTAGTATTATTAAAATTAGACATGCTTATATACATAATTTTCCAAACATAATTTATATTTATATATTCTTTCGTTTTTATAATTTCCGCTATTGTTCATTTCATTTTTTTTCCATTTACTGTTATTAATTGGTGGGTTTACCCTACGGTGTTTACCCATCCATATGTAATACTGCTTATGTTTATGATTGAATATTTGTGCGGTAGTGGTGGGTGGGGCGTGTAACAAGTCACTTCCGGGTCTATGTTGCGTCAGCGCCCGTGGTGAGCGGCTCGAGCGAGGCCTGGAGCTGTCAGAGAATGATCCAGCAGCGAAGGTTTTCTCCGTTGGCACGTAGGAATGCACTAGTACGCATGCGCGGAAGAACAAGAATGAACGGAAGGCTCCGAACGTTAGTGTGCACATGCGCACATCCGTTCGTACGCAATGCGGCAGATGTTGGAGCCCAATGCCCTATTTAAACCCGTGCAGAAGAGCCATGAGTTGCTGGATTATCTTCAGCTTCCTACTGTACATTGTGTTCCTGTTCCTGACTGATCTGATCCACAGTTACTGACCCCGCTTGCTCTGACCTTCCTGATTCCTGGCTTTGACCCCTGGCTTGTCTCACTACTCTGCACTCCGATTCCTGATCAGTGTTTGACCCTCGGCCTGGCTTTGGACTCCGCTTCTGGCAATCCCTGAACTAAGACTATTACTCTGCTTGATATCCTGTGCATGGCCTCCAGCTTGACCTTGATCCTGATTCCGGTCCTCTCTGCTCTGCTGTGTGTTCCAGTGCTTCCAGGGGACTTCAGCCCCGCAGCATGTCCTGGTTCCAGTAGAGCCATCTGAGGAGACTACGCACCCAGCCTGCACTACCGGTGACCCCTGCCTCTCCGGGCATAGCACTCTCTGTTCCAACTCCAGGGGGTAGCTGCAAGGGAAGCCCTCTCCACACCTTGGCCTCCAACCAGGTAACTGACAGGAGCGCATGTCCCTTGGTGCGGGCCTATCTGTATGGGCACTCACAACGAGGCATGAAACGCACGCCGGGATACTCTTGCTCCATGTGGTGGTAGGGGCGGAAGTCCTGATCCATGATCTGGATTTGCCCGCTTTTGCAATTTTGAGGGGGTCAGTATCTATTTAAGCTGCGATGGGGACATGGCCCCACACCCCAGATGATTTCCACATTGACAAAACGCGTCGGTTGAGGGTCGCATGTCCATTGCAGCTACTTGATGTTAACCTTTGTTTTGCCGGCTTTCTTTTATTTGCTGTACACCTTGATTTAAAATAAAAAAGGTGTTATTTTATTACACTATGTGAGCTTTTCTTTCACATGACCCTGGGAACAATGAATTTGGGCCTACTTTGATTCGGTACTGGAGGACAATAGCATTGACCCTTGGAGTGAACTGATACCACCGAGGTCGACCACCACATTGTCGTCTGGAGTACCCCTGTGGCTTGATCCACACAAGCGTGATAGATCCACCGATCGTATGATTGAGTGGGTCCAACTGTTCCGGTAAGAGTCCATTCCATCTGTTGGTCATATGAGGTTCTACTGCTTGGTTGTTTCACCTCTTGCCTCCAGAAGCTGACGAAGACCTCTGTGTCCACCCCTCAGGTTGAATGATATTTTGGACTGTGTGGGACTTTCTTTTGAATATAATTAGCTTGACTTATCCTTCACTTTATTGCTATTCATTTTTCACATTATTTTATTTGTTCACAATATTTCACTTTATTTTTGAAACTTTAAAGATTATCATGTTTACCCATGAATTATAAGGCTTAATTGCCTCTATGTGATCACTTATGAGCGCAGTACCTATCTTTTGTTTTATTCTTCGTGCATTACTGGATCTAATGTGCTGTTTGCAGCTGAACTCACCCTTTGCGCATTAATTCCTGTGTTTTGTTTATATAAAGACATATGTAGGTACTTTATGTGGGGAAACAAACCGGCACGGATAAGTTGGGAGAAATTGCTGCTGCCCAAATTGGCTGTAGAGGTTGGTCTCCCTGACCTCCAGAGATACCACTGGGCGATTCACCTGACACGTATAGTGGATTGCAAAGTACACATTTGATACAAAGACTGGGTATCCTTAGAATATTCTACCATAGAAGCGGTTCTAGGTTCAGTTCCCTGGCACTCTAAAAAGCAGATACCACCTAGGCTCTATGCGCATCCCCTCATAGGTGCCACTCTCTATGCCTTCAACAGAGCGTGCTCAACACACTCGGTATCCTCCAAATACTGCCCAATTACTCAGATTAAAGTAAATCCAGATTTCCCACAGGGCCTTTCCAAGACCTACGTGACGGCAGAATGGCCACTTGGGGAGATGCAGGTAAAATATTTCTTTCACGGAGGGAGGTTCTTACGTTAAGAGGCTCTCGCAGCCCAGTCGAACACTAAATCATTTCCAGTTTGGTCATGCGCTCAACTGAAACATTTCTTAAATTATCCCACCAGAAGAGAACAATTTACAAAACCCCCTACAACTTTTGAAACCCTGTGCTCCAGTTCCTCGCTTCAGAATCATTTGATCTCTGCATTGTATGCTCAAATGTTTAGAGACTCAAAAGCTTTTAGGCCCCAAATGAACTTATTGGGAATCAACTCTAGGCTTAGAGATTAATGATGCCACCTGGGAACGCATTCATTTGTACCTTCACAAAGGCTCTCTGAATGTGGCTACCCAAGAAAATAGGTACAAAATCAAAATAAGATGTTACAGGATGCCAGACCTGCTCCCTAATTTTGTACTAGTGGTTTCAGACCCATGTTGGAAATGTGGCATGGCAAAAGGCACATTTAACCATATATGGTGATCGTGCCCCCGGATCCAGCAATATTGGTGAAAGGTATATGATACGACAAAGGCTTGAGCCTGACCCCTCTAAAATAGTGAAATCCCTACACATGGGTTGATTTTTAGACAAAGAGAGCAGGTGATAGGTGGGAGAGGGGGGAGAGGGTAGATGGTAGGAGTATTTCCATCCCCTTTCCCCTCTCGACCCCCTACTGGTGCTTGCCTTACTGAACCTCAAAAGTTAAATCCACCCTCCCCCCCTTTTCCTCTTCTTTCCCTTCCTTTCCTCTCTTATCCCCTCGTACCCTTGCTCCTTTTCACCTCCCCCCTTTCAATTTGGTTTTTGTTCAGGCTCCCACCTGGGAGACGGATGGAAAGTTGGTCGGAGTACCCGACCCCCTTACAGGGAACTTGACAATTTCAGATTATCCCATTAACTTGAATAGCAGATAATAGGTACAGACCGTACTCCAGGAACGTGGGGTTTCAACAACAGGGGAATACCGTGGGCACATCCCCACATAAGTGGTCTATAGCAAGATGAGAAAAGTAGACTCGTGGACTGTTTAGAAATGTCTTCAGCTAACTAGTTCTGATATGCATTTTCGACAACGAGTATAATGTTATCCCTGAATTTCCCAGATTGTACCTGTAACTGCACCTGTTGTGATATAAAATAAATAAATAAATAAATTGTTTATGGAAAAAAAAAATGGGACAGTGTAAAAATAAAAAAATAATAGTAAGATAGGTAAGAAAAAAAAATTAAAAGCGCCCCCATCCTGCAGAAGCCAACGCATGCGTAAGTCACACACATATGTAAACGGTATTCGCACCACACATGTGAGGTATCACCGTGAACATTAGAGCGAGAGCAATAATTCTAGAATTAGACCTCCTCTGTATCTCTAAACAGGTAACCTGTAAAGGGGTTTAAAGCTTCACCCATGGAGATTTTTAAGTACCGTAGTTTGTCATCATTCCACGGGTGTGCGCAATTTTAAAGCATGACATGTTAGGTATCTATTTACTCGATGTAACATAATTTTTCAAATTTTACTAAACAATTGGGATATATATTGTGTTTTGTTTGTTTTGTTTTTTTTAATTCATTAAAGTGTATGTTTCCAAAAAAAATGCAATTGCAAAACCGCTGTGCAAATATCGTGTGACATAACGAATTGCAATGATCACCATTTTATTCCCTAGGGTCTCTGCTAAAAAAATGTATAATGTTTGGGGGTAAGTAATATCCTAGCAAAAAATACTGATTTAAACTTGTAAACAAAAAGTGCCAGAAAAAGCTTGGTCTTAACCACTTCACCCCCGGAAGGATTTACCCACTTCCTGGCCAGGCCATTTTTTGCGATACGGCACTGCGTCGCTTTAACTGACAATTGCGCGGTCGTGCGATGCTATACCCAAACAAAATTGAAGTCCTTTTTTTCCCCACAAATAGAGCTTTCTTTTGATCACCTCTGTGGTTTTTATTTTTTTGCCCTATAAACAAAAAAGAGTGACAATTTTGAAAAAAAAAAACAATTTTTTTTTATTACATGCTATAATACATATTCAAAAAAAATATAAAAAACAAACTTCTTCCTCAGTTTAGGACCATATATATTCTTCTACATATTTTTGGTAAGAAAAATTGCAATAGGCGTATATTGATTGTTGAAGGTTATCGCGCCTACAAATTATGGGATAGATTTAGGGACTTTTATTTATTTATTTATTTTTACTGCTAATGGCGGCGATCTGGGATTTTTGGCGTGACTGTGGACAAATCTGACCCCAGAGGACACTTTTTGGGGAGCAGTGACATAATTACATTGATCAGTGCTATAAAAATGCACTGATCAACGTAAAAATGACACTGGCAGGGGAGGGGTGAACACTAGGGGGCGATCAAGGGGTTAAGTGTGTTCCCTCAGTGTGTTCTTACTGTAAGGGAGATGGGCTGCCAGGGACATGACAGAGATTGCTGTTCCTGATCACTGGGAACAGAAGATCTCTGCCATGTCATCTGGCAGATCCCCGTCCTGCCTCTGTACAAGGCGATCGCGGGTCGCCGGCGGACATCGAGTCTGTCGGACCCGTGGGCACGTTCCCGCGGTGCGCGCCTGGAAATAGCGCATGTGCAAACCGACGTACGATGACGGCGTTTCGCGCAGCCGCGAAAACCCGCCGCATTAAAACTGCGAGGGCTGGTCGGCAACTAGTTAAAGTGGTTGAAATGTCTCAAACATTTATATCTTATACAGGATCTGTTTATTGTTACTAAACCAAAAAAATGTTTTGTATGCTTTGTTACTCCTCTTTTTGAGACTTAATAAAATTATTGAACAAGAAAAAAAAAATCACTTGTGGAATTTTTACAACTTTCTTGGTACTTTCCTCCCTATATCTACAGCAATAAAGGACCCAACAGAGGTTCTAATCTTTCCTCACTCTGAGTAACAAAAATGCTTTGAATAGAGTTCTAAAATCTTTCTGTATTTGCAGAACAGTGGAGTGAAGAATCTTTTTGAGTTTGGAAATGCAAGTGTTTAAACAATAAGAAAATTAAAGGAAAAAGGAAGACCATCTGAAAAGTATTACAGCTGTGCTCCGGCTTTCTGTAACTGAACAATAAAATGGTCAGCATTGTTGGCACTTTGACTTGTAATTCACAAGACAAAAGTTGGATGCGTAGGGAAAGCCCTCTGGGGTACTCATGAAGTCACTGACACCAAAAATAGGTTGACAATTGAAAGCTTTCGCCAGAGTTTATAAAAACAACTTATGCAACAAAAAACAAAAAAAGCAATATTAATTTATTTCTCAAATGCTACAAAATGTTATTTTGTATCTAACACCGTGAACTGTACTTAAAAAGATTAGGAAGAGCTTAGCTTTGGCAGATGGAAGCCGTAAGCCCCACCCATTCCATTCCAAAAAAAAGTCTGCTTACTACAAATAGTTTTAAGTAAAAGTATTGAATAGAGATGTGTGGTTCGTTTCAGTCCGAATTGAAATTCAAAACAAATTTTTTGTTTAAATTTGTTACTATAGTAAGTTGGGAATTCAGATGCATCCAAATTTCCGAATAACAATAGTAACAAATTTAAACGAATCTGAAATAATGAGACAAAATTTGAATTTGAATCGTTTTTGAATTGAATTTTAATTCCCAAAGAACATAAAATAGAATAGAAAATAAAGGAATATGATAGAAAAGAATAGAATAGAAAAAATAGAATATAATAGAGTAAAACAGAACAGAATACAAAAATAAAATGTACTACCAAATTAAAGAATAGAGCAAAATAGAACAGGGTCTGCAGGGATCTGTATAAGTATTGACACAAATTTTGTATACTTATCACTGTATGGAACACTTTAGAGCACTTTGTCGCTCTATTTTAAGATGTATCGTCATGTCACTGCTCCTATAGGAGCACCAATAAAGATGTATTTATTTTAGAAATTTTCATTGTGTATGATTTCATACGGTACCATTAAAGTCCCAAGAACAAATCTTTTGCCTGATAAGGGGGTAGTTGTGGCCATTCTTCCCCCTTCTATATTTCCTTAGAAACTAAAAGAACAGAATGCAATAGAATAAAAATAAAGGAATAGAATAGAATAAAAAATAGAGTAGAATAGAATAAAATAGAATGAATATAATCATGTTCTAAAACTTTGACTTTTGAATAGAATGAATTTCAAATTTGAATAGAAAATAAAATAAAATAATAGAATAGAATATGAAAAAAAATAGAATAGAATAGAAAGAATATAACCATTTCCCAAAAATTCAAATAGAATATATTTGACTATTAGAATAGAAAATACAAAAATAGAATTGACTAGAATATAAAAGAAAATAATAGACTAGAATAGAAAAAACAATAGACTAGAATAGAAAGAATATAACCATCTTTCGAAAATTAAATTTCAAATAGAATAGAATAGAAAATAAAATAACAGAATAGAAAATAATAGGATAGAATAGAACAGAACAGAATAAAATAAACAATAGCAAAGAAAAGAATAGAACAGAAAAAATATAACAATAAAACCGTTTTCCAAAATTCAAATTTCGAATAGGATAAATTTGAATAGAATAGAAAAGAATAGAATAGAATAAAAAGAAAAGAACGGAATAGAAAAAAAAACAATAGAATAGAATGGAATAGAAAGAATATAACCATCTTCCAAAATTTGAATTTCCAATAAAATAAATTTGATTTTGAATCGAGTTCAATTCAACCGCATTTGGAAAATTTGAATCGATTCGGATAAACAAAATTAATTCTGTAAACGAATTATACGAATTTAACAAAACAAATTTATGTAAATACTGAATCAAAACAAAACTAAACTAAATTTTTTTCGTTCTGCACATGTCTAGGATTGCCAAAGAGAGCTAAATGAGGAGTCTGCTAATAACAAAGAGCAGACAAGGGAAATATTGACCAATATTCCTTCCATATATTGCACCGATATTCAGCAATTAGGAGCACAGAGTAAACCGATTGCAAAACAATGCGATGAAAATGAATAATCAGAGGGTGCTTTTAGGGGCCGGTCTAACTTGCAGCATGGGCACTAAAACAGTAGCATGCAATGCACCCGCACCTTGGGGGTATTAGGCTACAATACAGCACATGCTGGGCCTTGTAGTGCTCTGCATTAGACAAAATGGGTCATGTGTGATTTTGGCTAAATTATGGTCCATTGCTTCCCATTTGAGAACGAATGGGTTGCTTGAATGCGATGCATGTTCATGGCGCCTCAATTCTATGCTAAAGAGCGAATGGGCCCTACAGGAAAAGTAAAAGTTGATATAATCAGTAGATGCAGAGATATAGGAAATCGCTGACTTTATATGCAAATTATGACTTTTCCTGAGAAAGCTGAGCGAGGATCCAACTTGGGATGGGCAGGGTGACCGAAAGAACAGTGTGGGAGTCTCCCTGTTGGCTCCTAAATATGATGAGCGGCTTCACTTAATAAAAAAGGAAAGAGAACAAGCTCAGCATTTTCAAAGAATAGTGCAGATTTGTGTTTCCGCTCTCCAAGGTTCACCTCTTATTTTTTTCATCATATGATGAAAGTTTGAATTACAACAGATTTTTGTGAGGACGCATGAAGAAAATAGATCACAGTGCAAAATAACTTAGGCCATTGGTAAACGTTTTTCTAAGTTTAGAGAAATATTTTATTTATTTATTTCAGGTACTTCTATAGCGCCGTCAATTTACGCAGCACTTTACATATACATTGTACATTCACATCAGTCCCTGCCCTCAAGGAGCTTACAATCTAAGGGCCCCAACTCACATTCATACATATACTAGGGCCAATTAACCTACCAGCATGTATTTGGATTGTGGGAGGAAATCGGAGTACCCAGAGGAAATCCACACAGGCACAGGGAGAACATGCAAACTCCAGGCAGGTAGTGTCGTTGGGATTTGAACCAGTGACCCTTTTACTGCTAGGTGAAAGTGCTACCCACTACACCACTGTGCCTTCAAATCGAAGGTTTATGTTGATGGAATGTATTGCATTTCAAAATGAATTAATTTACAAAAAATGGAGGTAAAATTATGTCCTCCCTTTAAATATATATAAAATAAGATTTGACCTGTATATTATTATTATTATTATTATAATGATGTAGATGATGATTATTATTATTGTTATTATTATTATTTTTATACATCTCCAGTATTATGTGTCTATGTTTTCATTTTATGCATTATAACAATATAATTGCCCCCCCTTCATTATACTATAAAGATAATAAGATACTAGGAATCAGCCAGAGCTCTGGGCCTTTATAAATGTATTGCATTGGCCATTTATTTAATTGATAAACTTCTTAAATTTCTTAGATCCCACATTTCAATATTTATATTATCAATTATATTATTTTAAGTATTATTATTCCTGTAAAATAATACATGTACAAAAAATAATAATTTAATAATAATAATAACAACAACAGTTGTATATACAATTTATACTTTTGTTTGTTATTATTATTATTATTTAATTATTATTGTGTTATTATTCATATTAGTATTATTATTATCAATTATCAATTATTATTATTTATTAGTATTATTATTATACAGGATTTATACAGCACCAACAGTTTGTGCAGCGCTTTACAACATGAGGACCGACAGAGGAATCAGAGGGCCCTGATCCTGAGAGCTTACAATCTAGGAGGGAGGGTCAAGCGGTACAAAAGATAATAACTGTGGGGAGGAGGTGATGGAGAAAATGAAAATACAGTTGTTGCTTGCAATTTGTATTTTTGTAAAGTAATGTATCTTTACACAAATAATAATTATTATTATTTGTGGAAATATATTATTTTACACCAATAAAAATACTTAAAATAGAATAATTGATAATATCCATAATGAAATGTGGGTACTAAAAAGTTTATTAATTAAAAAAATGTTTGAGGCCATTATTATTATTATTTTCATTGTAATTTTATTACACTTATAATTTGTATAATGACAGCAACAATTTGTTATTATTATTATTGTTGTTACTATTATTATTATTATCATTGCAATTTTATTATTTTTAATATGACTGCAACAATGTTTTATTATTATTATTATTATTACTACTATTATTACTATTAATTTTAATAAAATTTGCAAAGCTGAAAAAAAGATATTTATACATACCAAGATTTTGTACATTCGAGATTAAAATTAATCTGCCCACTCGGATTCATTCTGTATTGAATTGTATTGTATCTGTAGAGTCTGCCCTCATGTTGTAAAGCGCTGTGTAAACTGTTGGTGCTATATAAATCCTGTATAATAATAATAATCATTGACAATATTAATACTATGAATAATACCACAATAATAATGAACTAATAATAATAATAACTATAAATATTATTATTATTGCTGCTGTTATTATTATTATTATTATTATTATTATTAATAATATAATTGTATCATTAGTAGTAGTATTACTATTCATTCTAAAAAAAAATTGCAAAGCTGAAAAAAGACATTTATAAATACCAAGATTTTGTACATTTGAGAATAAAATGAATCTGCTCACTCTGATTCCTCTTATATTGAATTGTATTGTAACTGTAGTGTCTGCCCTCATGTTATAAAGCGCTGCACAAACTGTTGGCGCTATATAAATCTTGTATAATAATAATAAATAATAATCATTAACAATAAAAATATCAATAATACCACAATAATAATGAAATAATAATAATAACTATAAATATTATTATTCCTGTTGTTATATATTATTATTATTATTATTATTAATACTATAATTTTAGTAGTAGTAGTAGCATTACTATTCATTCTAAAAAAAAATTGCAAAGCTGAAAAAAGATATTTATAAATACCAAGATTTTGTACATTCGAGATTAAAATTAATTTGCTCACTCGGATTCCTCCTGTATTGAATTGTATTGTATTGTACTGTCTGCCCTCATGTTGTAAAGCGCTGCGCAAACTGTTGGCGCTTTATAAATCTCGTATAATAATAATAATAATAATATTTAACATAAACGAGTGGAAATAAAATGTATTTTGCTCTGGTATTCGCTGTTTCCGTTGTAAGTAAACATTATTATTTCACTCCTGTGAAGGTGAAAAATGTGAAATTTCAGACTTTTTCCCCAAGTTTATCACTTATGAAGGAGATTCTTGTTTCACACATTCCTCTTCTGACCATTTGTTTCCTTCTCTATTCATTTGTTTGTATGTTCAACAAATCGGAGGCTCTATTTGTTTTGATCCTATGTGGTGTCCAAAGAGACGCCGCTGCCCCAGTGGGCAGCACTAACAAGGTTCTCCTAATGAGAGATAAGCATAGCAATTAGGTTGTCAGCATTCGAATCATAAAGGTCTCCCAGGAAAATTAAAAACGAGGGGATTCCTATAATGGTGACTATTGACCTTTCAGCCCCCATACACATTTCTTATTGATGTTTGAAGGAGACGCACTTAGTCTGTCAGGCTAATGGCACAGATAATGAAGCGCTCTAACTATTTTGTTGTTTCAGTCCTAATTTTAGAAAGTTAAAAATAGATTATTAGACTGATTGGGATTAGGCTAAAATTAGCGCACACGCTCCCGGCAACAAATACGCCATTCTTACCTGAACACAGTCTACAGTTGTGGCCCAACCAAAATAAAAAAAAAATAAAAATAGTCCTCACCGAGTAACATTTTGATAAATTGCCCGACTAACCCGGCTGTCACTTTGATGGAGTCTCGGCCAATGACTTTATTGTTTTGGCTATTTGTGGTGCGTAATTAGTTAAGTTTTGTCATTAATTGTAAACAAATCCTTGAGATCGATATTGAAAATAGAGCTTTATTCCTACTGACCCCAAACACCTGGGAATGTTTTCCTTTTCATTTTCTTTAATTTGTGTTGTTGATGTTTTTATTGTTTTTGTTTTTTGGGTTTTTTTTGGTTTTTATTTATCTTGAGGCTCCATGCACACTGTATCTGATAAACGACCGTTTTTGGTCGTTTTTTTTAACAGCCCAAAAACGCCACTTTATGTTATCCTATGTGTTCATGCACACATGGACGTTAATTGTCGTTTATCAGCAGTGGCGTTTTTGGGCTGTTATCTGAATGCCTTGAATTGGCGTTCAAAAGTCGTTCTTTTGACCACAAAAACGCTAAGCGCTAATAAACGCCGGTATTGGCGTCCGGCGTTTTTTGCAGTCAATGGAAGCTAATGAAAAAAAAAAAAAAATACTCAAAACCGCAGACGCCGATAGCCGCTGCTTACAAAATGTTGCAAAAGAAGGTTTTCTAAGCAGTGTCTCCTGCCCGACGCCGAGAGAGCCCAGATAGCGTCCAGTGTGCATGGAGCCCGAGTTTGTTTTTAGCAACTTCTTTGTTCTGAAAACTCCCAGTTCATGATCAAGATGAGTATAAAGCAGATCCTGATGGAATAAACTGACCAAGAAAAGAACATTTAAAAATACTTAAAGTATAACTAAGGCTACTTTCACACTGAGGCGCTTTACAGACGCTATTAAGCTAAAAATATCGCCTGTAAAGCGCCTCAAAAATCCCCCTCAATCCACCCCAATGTGAAAGCCCTGAGTGCTTTCACACTGGGGCGGTGCACTTGTAGGACGTTACAAAAAGTCCTGCAAGCAGCATCTTTGGGGCGGTGCGCTGAGTGTTGTTTGCACCGCTCCTCTACCACCCCTGCCATCGAAATGAAGGGCAAGCACTTCCAAATCGGCTGCACACCGCCTCGGAAGCATGGTGCCGGCACTTTTAACCCATTTTAACCCCTTGTGGGGTTTAAAACGCTGTGCTCCCGACCAAAAGTGCGGCGATGTGGCGCCGGTAAAACTCTGATAAAACGAGCAAGGTTTTACCGCAACCGCAGCCACATTGCAGTGTGAAAGGGGCATAAAGGCATAACTTTTTTTTTTTTCATTTTATATAGAGTGGAGAGGGATTAGAACCCCTGTCAATTATTATTGCAGTCTGTACCCCCATTAGACTGCATTCACACCTGAGCATGTCGTTTTCAAGCAGAAAGTCGTGCGATTTTTACCGCGTTTTTGCCGCGATTTTGTACAGGTCAAAAGGTCACCAATGTAAAAACCAGAAAAACGCCCAAATCTGACCAAAAGAAAACATCCAGAACTTGTTTGAGTTTCAGGCGTATGGCTTCAGGCGTTTTCAGGCTTTTGGCTTCAGGCGTTTTGGAGTGGAGATGTGAATCATCTCCATAGAGAATCATTGATTTTTTCCCCTCCAGCGTTTTGTAACTTCAGGCTTCAAGCTACAAAATGCTCAGGTGTGAATGGGGTCTTATGGAGATTGAGGCTGCGTTCACTCAGTGACACATCTTTAAGCTTTTTCCGGCGTTTTGTAGTGCGTTTTGTCGGCGACTTTCTATCGTTTTTGCGTGTTTGTATGCGGCGTTTCACAGCGTTTGACATTTTGTATTAGCCAATGGGGAATACTTTATTCCCTATACTTTATTACACCACATTCACTAAGCTAAGGGAAAACTATCTTGCAAAAGTGCAAATTCCCCTGCAAAGTTGCAAACAGCCTTATGATGTGCATAACCAGAGACCTGTGGTATAACTTGCAGTGCAGCCTGCCCATTCACTTGAAACCATTTAGAACAATGCAAATGCAGCCTATCCAATCACTAGGTACCAAAGACATCCTATCTATTCATTGGAGATCAATAACAAAAGTGAGAATACATTTACTAGAGACCAGTGATATCACTGTTTATTCAATCTATCCAGTCACTAGATACTGGTGACATCAATCGGAATGCATAATTTCCACCCACTAGAGATCATTGACGCCATAAAAGACACAGCCTATCCATTCACTTGAGACCAGTGACATCACTGATAATGCAGCCTATCCATTCACTAGACTAGTGACATCACTGGTAATGCAGCTTATCCATTTACTAAAGACTAGTGACATCACAGATCCTGCAGGCTATCCATTCACTTGAGACCCGTGACATCACTGATAATGCAGCCTATCCATTTATTAGAGACCGGTGATATCACTGATAATGCAGCCTATCCATTTATTGGAGACCGGTGTGATTAGTGGAAACGTAGCCTAGCCAGTTACTAGAGGTTAGTTACAACCTTGAGAGTGTAGCCTAGCCTATCCATTCACCAAAGACCAATAACATCACTGGGCATGCAGGCTATCTATTCATCAAAGAATGTGGTGTTCCCTTGGTTTCTGGGCAAGCTGACTTATCTAGCAAGCCCCACCCAATTGGGATGCCGCACCAATAGAGATGGGGGAGCACCTAAGTGTTTTATATGACCAGCAAAGATACATGTAATAATATTATTACCATAGGAATGATAGCACACAATGGCCCATAGAGGCAAAGTACACATTCAAGTTTCTACCACTACATAGAATTTTAACTTCCTGAAACACATATATATCTTACAAAAATTGAGGTGTCACACCAGTGCTAAAAGGTCTATATATGAATTGATTCCAATAAAAGTCAGGGGGACCATCCAAAGAGTATCAAACATATTTTGGGAGTTCAACCACACGCCTTTCATCAAGGCTTGATTGAAAACAGTGCTAATGGACTGGAAGTGAACTGGACCTTTAAGACATCTGCTCTGGAGCCAGATTACTTACATCAACACCAAAACTTTATTATAGCCAGGGGGCAATCCAAAGAGTATCAAACATGTTTCAGGAGTCCAAAAAAATGCCCCCCTTATTCAGAGATTGATTTTAACAACTTCCTGAAAACAAATATATATCTAACAAAAATGTAAACTGAAGTGCCACACCCTTGCCAAAAGTCAGGAGGATAATTCAAAGAGTAAAAAAATGTGTTTTAGGGGTCCAAAAACACGCCCTTAACCACTTCCTTACTGGGCACTTAAACCCCACTCCTGCCCAGACCAATGTTAGGCTTTCAGCGCTGTCGCATTTTGAATGACAATTGCGTGGTCGTGAGGAGTTGTACCCAAACAAAATTTTTATAATTTTTTTTCCCACAAATAGAGCTTTCTTTTGGTGGCATTTGATCACCTCTGCGGTTTTTATTTTTTGCGCTATAAACAAACAAAGAGCGACGATTTTGAAAAAAGAACAATATTTTTTACTTTTTTGCTATAATAAATATCCACAAAAAAAATAAAAAAAAGAAAATTATTCATCAGTTTTGGCGAATATATATTCTACATATTTTTGGTAAAAAAAAATCGCAATCGGCGTATTTTGATTGGTTTGCGCAAAAGCAATTGCGTCTACAAACTATGGGAATAGATTGATGGCGTTTTTACTATTTTTTTTTTTTACTAGTAATGGCGGCGATCTGCAATTTTTATTGGGACTGCGATATTGCAGCGGACATGTCGGACGTTTTTGACACTTTTTTGGGACCAATGACATTTATACAGCGATCAGAAATTTAAATGTCCACTGATTACTGTATAAATGTCATTGGCAGTGAAGGGGTTAACCTGCAGGGGGCAGTGAAGGGGTTAACCATGTTCCCTGGGTGTGTTCTAACTGTGGGGGGGATGGGCTGGTCGGGACATAACAGATCTAACTGATCCCAGTGACAGGGATCAGTAGATCTGTTTTGTCCCATTCACAGAACGGAGAACCGCCGTGTTTACATCGGCGGTTCCCCGTTCTGAGGCTGCTAAAAGTGATCGGCGGGTCTCGGGCGGACATCGAGTCCGCCCGACCCGCGGGCACGCCCACGCAGCGTGCGGCGGCTGCGATTGCGCGCCACCGCAGGCTGCGAGTGCGCGCGGGGAGCACGCATAAGGCAGGACGTCCATGGACGTCCACCCGGAATTTCAGAGCCACGCTGTAGCCGTCTTTCGGCTATAGCGCGGTTCTGTACTGGTTAATCAAGGCTTGATTGAAAGCAGTGCGAATGGACTGGAAGTGAACTGGACCTTTAAGACGTCTGCCCTGGAACCAGATTACTTACATCAACATTAATGCTTTAAGATATTCAGAGGGACAATCCAAAGAGTATCAAACGCATTTGTGGGTCCAAAATCACCCCCTTCATCGGGGCTTAATTGAAAACAGCGGACTGGAAGCAAACTGGACCTTTAAGACATCTGCCCAGGAACCAGATTACTTACATCAACATCAATACTTTAAGAAAGTCAGAGGGGCAATCCAAAGAGTATCAAATAAGTTTGGGGGGGGGGCAAAAACACTCCCTTTAATCAGGGCTTGATTGAAAACAGTGTGAATGGAAATAGAAGTGAACTAGACCTTTAAGACGCCTGCCCAGGAATCAGATTACTTTAATGAACATCAATACTTTAGGACAGCAACACCAATAAGATAACCCTATGGGCCCAGCACTATTATTCCACTTTCCTTAACAAATATATATTTCACAGGAAAGCACCATTTGGAGACATTAATTTTTCCATCAACACCAACATTCCACAAATTTTCACGTCAGGTTAAAGTGTAAAATGGCCGTCACCCAAGTACAATAGGTTAGCTAGAACACATTTGTGAAATCTCTTGAGTTCCTTCATGTTGCAGAAACTTTTCCATGTGTGCCGGTGAATGTAAAAACAGTACATTTCACGCTGGATCAACACGCACTTTTGCTTTTGCAGAGGTCGTATAATGGGGAGCAACAGACAGATTGCTCCACCACTCAATCAGCTTTTATTTAGATGTAGTTGCCAGCTTAAGGTCTTAAAGCCTAATGGCAAAGAAATGCCAACCCGTGGCACATGTATTGAACAATTAATATGGAGCTTTGAAGTTTCCTGATAGCCAAAGCTATGAACACATCAATGGCCATTGCCGCTGACCTGCAAACTATTCGGTTTCATTTCGGCTGTCCGGCCGTCCTCTGTTGTTTTGAAGGTCCTGGACCTCAACTCCAAAGTCTTCATGGGCTGCTTCTGCATCAACGACTGTCTGCAGATCAAAGGGGACGGCCTGTCTGCAATGTCAGGGTGAGTGACAAGCCGGCAGTGGCTAATTCCAAGGACGAACCCTTCAATGTGAAAATAATGATACCTCTCCTTCAGTGAGATCGGTGAAATCAAAGTAATAGTTTAAAACAACTTAATTCCATCCTTTAGGGAGCAGTCCTGCTCAAACCTATCGTAACTTAAGAGGATTTTCTTTCCTAATTGCTTCCTGTTTAACCATTTATATATACATATTTTTTTTTTAGAATTTTGTCTTATGTTTCGTTTGCCTTTTTTTTTTCATATTAAAGTTGGATGAAAAATCAATATTCTGTAGTTATATACTTTTTTTAATAGTATATAATATATAATAATATTTATATTTTTAAAGTACTTACATATCTCACATAGATTATATTTATGTCTTTGCTCATTTTGTAATATATTTATTGGTGTTTCTACTTCTTTGTTCTTTCAAGTTTCTGCCAGCTATTGCTCCTATAAATTCTGAGGACACTCTATTCCTCCTTAGCAATTTACCAATTATAATTTGGAGAAATTGCACATAAGCAAGTCAGTTTCTTTAAAATCAACTTAAACCCTAACTGAATTAAATTTAGAAAAGTACTATGGGGTTGATTTACTAAAACTGGAGCGTGCAAAATCTGGTGCAACTGTGCATGGCAGCCAATCAGCTTCTAACTTCAGCTTGTTCAATGAAGTCCTCATGAACACGGGACGTTATAAAAAACAGGTTGCAAAGCCACTACTGACGCCAGGAGAAAGCGGCTGTAAAAATGCACGTTTAGTAGCTTTTTGATTCGGCATTAATGCGCGTTTAGCTGCATTAGCATTTAGCAGCCTTTCTCTTTCTCTTCTATTTTCCAGTATAGAGCACAAGTCGCATGACATGTCAAAATAAATGGTTCCCTATGAGAGCCGTCTTAACTGATTAACAGAATATGTTTTGGGGTGCCATTTTGTAATACATGCTATGTGTTAGAAATATTGTATAAATGGACAACTTTGTGTAAAAAAAAAAATGCGTTTTCATTTTCTTTCCACATTTTTCAAATGTTCAAAAGACTCATTATGCCTCATAGAATATACGTTGGGGTGTTTGCTTTCCAAAATGGGGTCATTTTTTGGGCGTTCCCATTGTCCTGGTGCTCCAGGACCTTCAAAAGTGCAAGAGGTAGTCAAGAAATTATATATATTATATGATGGTGCTCCCTGCATGTTAGGCCTCTATATGTGGCCAGGCTATGTAAAAAGTCTCACACATGTGGTATCGCCATACTCAGGAAGAGTAGTAGAATGTGTTTTGAGGTGTAATTTGTGGTATGCATATGCTGTGTGTGAGACATAACCTGTTAATATGACAATTTTGTTTAAAAAAAAAAAAAGAAAAAAAATCTTAACTTTGCAAAGAATTGTGGAAAAAAATGACAACTACAAAAAACTCACTTGGCCTCTTACTAAATACTTTGGAATGTCTACTTTCCAAAAAGGGGCCATTTGGGGGGTATTTCTACTTTCCTGGCTTGTTAGGCTGGCCATACATGGGTCAAATTTCGAAAGAATTTTCGCTCGAATTGCGCACTATTAGTGAACTGCAGCAACAGTCAATTTTCGTGCGGCAATCAAATTTGAGTAATCGGGCATGTTGGAAATTTTTGGAAAAACAAATTATTTTCTAATCAATGATGGGAGAATCGTGCGAGAAATATAATAGAAAAAGAATGCACATGAGTGCAAGAAAAGAAAATTCTTGGAAAGAAAAGAAGATTCCCGGGCACGAAAATTATGTAGCGACATGAGGTGAAATTGAAAATCAATGGTGGCACCATCAGATCACAAAATGCACACAATTTCTGATTTTGAAAAGAAAATTAGTTCAAAATTTGACCATGTATGGCCCGCCTTAATCACATAAGTTCTAGGAAATGCAAAATTGCAGTAAAAACACACTAACATGAATTTGTGGGCAAATAAATAATAATATTTCCTTCTTTCTTATATGGACTTCATATGGACAATTGATTGATTGCCATGCATTTTGTTGCATTTATGTCATCCTTTTGATATGCGCTGCTATCTGCTTTAACCTCCTCCCGCCCCGCGCCATAGCCGAATGACGGCTACAGCGCGGCTCTAAAATGCAGGGAGGACGTCAATAGACGTCCTCCCATTTGGCTTGTGCTGGGCGCGCTCCCGCGGGCGCGAGCGGCACGTGCACGCGCCGCTCGCGCCCGCGGGAGCGTGCCCGCGGGTCGGGCGGACCCGATGTCCGCCGGAGACCCGCGATCTCCTTTCAGAGAGGAGGAACGGGGAACCGCCAAAGTAAACACGGCGGTTCCCCGTTCTGTGAATGGGACATGACAGATCTACTGATCCCTGTCACTGGGATCAGTGAGATCTGTTATGTCCCGACCAGCCCCGCCCCCCCACAGTTAGAACACACCCAGGGAACATTTGTTAACCCCTTCACTGCCCCCTGCTGGTTAACCCCTTCACTGCCAATGACATTTATACAGTAATCAGTGGACATTTA
>BLSH010283458.1:251323-269633 GCA_018402905.1 Glandirana rugosa
GCAGCCACGTTGGTGTGTACTTTTACTCGTGCTACTCGCGTTATTAAGATTGTGTTCTGGAGGAGGCATTGTGATTTGACTATGGATATCCCCGAAGATTTCGCAGTGGATATCTTGTATATCCCATGACTTCAAACTGCGGTAAAGTGCCCCACGTGTTTTTAAATTCCAAACCGTACAACACATAGATAAATGAGCGGCGTTGGAGTAGAAAATATAAAATGGTTTTAAACCTATTAAAAAACGCAAATAAATGATTTATATAATTGGTGAAGGAATGACCCGTGAATTTGGGGGGAGGACGGGTCGCTCTTTTTTTGTTTATAGCGGCGATCAGAAATGACGCAGAGGGGATCAAATACCACCAAAAGAAAGCTCTATTTGTGGGAAAAAAAGGACGCAAATTGTGTTTGGGTAAAACGTTGCACGACCGTGCAATTGTCATTCAAAGAGCGACAGCGCTGAAAACTGAAAATTGGTTCGGGCAGGAGGGGGGTTTAAGTGCCCAGTAAGGAAGTGGTTAATATATTTAGTAAATAAACGCAAAAAATTATCCAAATTTTGGTAAAATATAAAAGATGAGGTTGCGGCGAGTAAATAGATACACAACATGCCAAACCTTAAATTTTTGTGCACCCCGTGAAATGGCGTCAAACTTCAGTACCCTATATGTTCTATAGGTGACGCTTTAGAAGCCCCTATAGGTATCAGTTTAGTGTTACGGAGGAGGTCTTGTGTTAGAATTATTGCGCTCATCGTGCTCATTTTCATGTGTGGTTGCACCGACGCATGCGTTTACATTCGTGCGTGTGTATATGCAGCCCCCGGCTTGTGTGTAATACCCCCCCCTCCGCTGTTAGGTCTGTACGACTGGGTTAATGGGGCATAGCAAGGGGTGTGTTCTATGCATACTTACTTTTGATAATAGGTGCCCCTCGTTCCCATCTTAAAAAGTTGGGAGGTATGCCTAAGCCATATGCTTGAAATTGTAAAACCCGCTATGCAAAATTTGCTTTTGAAGGGAGTTAAGGATACATTTTAGTATTTTAATAGTTTTTTCAATCATGATAAGTTGTGATATAACTTTGGCCTAAAGAAAGCCTAGCCAAAAATAAGGTGTCTATTGCAAGAGATGCCTGTAAGGTGACTTCAAGCTCTGTGTAGACTTCTAGAATAATCAGTGAGTCAATTACATGCTCAATAAGATTTCTATCTGACATGTGAATTGAATATTTAATGCCATTTTAACCAGGATGCCCACTAGAGCCCACCAGGGATGCCAATCAGTGCCCATTAGAGCTGCCAATCAGTGCCCATCAGTAATGCCTGTCAGTGCCTCCTCATCAGTGCTGCCGATCAGTTCCATCTATTAGTGCCCAATCAGTGCCGCCCATCAGTGCCACCTATCAGTGCCCATCAATGCTGCATATCAGTGCTGCCTATCAGTGCCCATCAGTGCCACCTCATTGGTGCCCATCAGTGCAGCCTCATCGGTGCCCATCAGTGAAGGAGAAAACTTACTTATTTACAAAATTTTATAACAGAAACAAAGAAAAACTTTTTTATTTTTCAAAATTTTCTGTCTTTTTTTTATTTGTTTTGCAAAAAATAAAAAACCCAGTGGTGATCAAATACCACAAAAAGAAAGCTCTATTTGTGGGGCAAAATGATAAAACTTTTGTTTGGGTACAGTGTTGTGTGACCACGCAATTGTCATTTAAAAGATGACAGCGCAGAAAGCTGAAAATCGGCCTGGGCAGGAAGGGGGGGGGTGCCCGGTACTGAAGGGGTTATTAACGCACATGAACTCTCTAATGGACTGAACTGTCTTTCCACTTTTGCACATGTGGTGTTCTAGGTGTTACTGTTACTCGCATCTTCCATCTATATTATGCACGGGATCAGTGGATAGTATTAGAGCATTGTTTGACACCACTGAAAAAAAAATACATATTTTTTGCATTTTATATTAGCTTTTCAGCGCTGCTATTTACCATTGTCATTGCATGATTTGGGTACATTTATAGAGCAAAGTAACACTTACATTATCTCGCCTCATGGAGTGACTCTCTGCTCCTCCACAGCCTCTCGTCCGACCCCCTCCTGTGGGCAGGCTGGAGATTGTAGTCTCTGCCCCCAGGGATTGCTATGGGGCTGCTGGCAATAGGGACTACATGATGCTTTGTGGCTCCTGGAGTCCTGGCTGATGATGGGCTCCCTCCCCCTGCCAATGAGGAAGCAAGGGAGGGGACAGAGCGGACGGCTGGGCTCTGCGAGGGGCACTTGCAGACACTGCAGTGTTAGCAGGAGAGGGAGGGGGGAAATCCACCACAGGAGCTGACAGGTGAAAAGATAAGCGTCGCTCCAGGTAACTCAAGACCCTGCTGCTTCAACCTCTATCCCCAGAGTGTGGGTGCTGCACTGCCTGCAAGCAGGGGCATTGTAACAGAAAAAAACAGACTGGATGGCCGCACTCCGGTGCAATCACTTTATTCTTGATCAAAATTCAGCATACAGGTGAACCACAATGACCGGCTGACGCGTTTCACACCAACGGGTGCTTAAGTCATTGCACAGGAGTGCGGCCATTCAGTCCGTTTTTTTCTGTTACAATGCAGGAGCTGACAGGCTCGCTATCACTTGGAGCCTGTCAGTGGATTAGTGTGAGCGCGACCAGCAGGAGGTGCGGGGCTGTGGGGGACAGAGCGGCCCCCGCTACATAAGCGAGTGCCACTTGAGCTTTGGAGCCCCCGTCTGGGTGCGGTGCACCCACCCAGGATCGGCCCTGGACCCTACACATACTTCAAAGACCAGTCCTGCAGGATGCAGCTGCTAACAGGAACGGCGTTCCCGCTGTGGAAAAAGTACAGGAACGCCGTTCCTATGCATTCCTGCAGGACTCGAGCCCTGGTTTTGAGTCAGTTGATGCTGTAAGGAAGGAAGCGGCGGATGGGTTGAAACAGCTGACAGAAATCGATTTCCTCCATGCCTTTGACCAGTGGAAAACAAGACTGCAGCAATGTATTAGTGCAAATGGGGAATGTATTGAAGGGGACAAGCATTACATTTGTAATACATATAAATGAAGGTGAGTTATCTAATCAGTCTCATTATTTAATAGACACACCTCTCACACACAGTTGTGCTCATAAGTTTACATACCCTGGCAGAATTTATGATTTCTTTGCCATTTTTCAGAGAATATGAATGAGAACACAAAAACGTTTCTTTCACTCATGGTTAGTGTTTGGCTGAAGCCATTTATTATCAATCAACTGTGTTTACACTTTTTAAATCATAATGACAACAGAAACTACCCAAATGACCCTGATCAAAAGTTTACATACCCCAGTTTTTAATACCGCATGTATTGCCCCCTTTAACAGCTTGAAGTCTTTTGTGGTATTTGTGAATGAGGCTCTTTATCTTCTCAGATGGTAAAGCTGCCCATTCCTCTTGGCCAAAAGCCTCCGGTTCCTGGAAATTCTTGGGCTGTCTTGCATGAACTGCACGTTTGAGATCTCCCCAGAGTGGCTCAATGATATTGAGGTCAGGAGACTGAGATGGCCACTCCAGAACCTTCACTTTATTCTGCTGTAGCCAATGACAGGTCGACTTGGCCTTGTGTTTTGGATCATTGTCATGTTGGAATGGCCAAGTACCATCCATGCGCAGCTTCCTGGCTGATGAATGCAAATGTTCCTCCAGTATTTTTTGATAACATTCTGCATTCATCTTACCATCAATTCTGACCAAATTCCCTGTGCCTTTGTAGCTCACACATCCCCAAAAAATTAGCAATCCACCTCCGTGTTTCACAGGCCTTGTTGACTCCTCTCCTAATGTAATGTTAATGTTTTTGGCCAAAAAGCTACATTTTGGTCTCATCACTCCAAATTACTTTGTGCCAGAAGGTTTGAGGTTTGTCTCTGTGCTGTTTGGCGTATTGTAAGCGGGCATTTGCATAGTAATGGCTTTCTTCTGGCGATTCGACCATGCAGCCCATCTTTCTTCAAGTGCCTCCTTTTTTGTGCATCTTAAAACAGCCCCACCACATGTTTTCAGAGACTCCTGAAGTTATTTGTGGGTTTCTCTTTGCATCCCGAACAATTTTCCTGGCAGTTGTGGCTGAAATTTTAGTTGGTCTACCTGACCGTGGTTTGGTTTCAAAAGAACTAATTTTCCACTTTTTGATTAGAGTTTGAACACTGCTGATTGGTATTATCAGTTCCTTGGATATCTTTTTATATCCCTTTCCTGTTTTATACAGTTCAACTACCTTTTCCTGCAGATCCTTTGGCAATTCTTTTGCTTTCCCCATGACTCAGAATCCAGAAAGGGTCTGTCAGGAGTCCAGAAACTCATTGACCTTTTATACACACACACTAATTACAAGCAAACAGGTCACAGGTGAGGATGGTTACCTTTAATAGCCATTCAAACCCCTTTTGTCAACCTGTGTGCATGTTATCAGGCCAAAATCACCAGGGTATGTAAACTTTTGATCAGGGTCATTTGGGTAGTTTCTGTTGTCATTATGATTTTAAAAGAGTAAACACAGGTGACTGATAATAAATGGATTCAGCCAAACACTAACCATGAGTGAAAGAAATGTTTTTGTGTTGTCATTCATATTCTCTGAAAAATGGCCAAGAAATCATAAATTCTGCCAGGGTATGTAAACTTATGAGCACAACTGTACACCCATAGAATTACAGCTTTTATTGGAGGCAGTTGGAAGGTAGATGCTGTTCAACAGCTTTATATGGTAACACACATGGGAAGGCCTTGCTAAAGTTACCTTCTACTCATGGCTGTTTATGGGTACTGACTGTGTTTTTCCCCATATAACTATACTATCTGCGTATAGTTCAGTGTTGTATAAACGAATGCCTTATCCTCTACTGCCAGATCCCTTTTATTGTTTTAATTTTTCTTTATACTGCTACTGTATAATAATCTGGCTTCTTTTTTCTGTATTGTGTTTGGTTGACTGAAAATTCAATAAATTGTGATTATACAAAAAAAAAAAAAACAAGTAAGTATGATATACTTTCCTATCTATTTACTAAAGCAGCATAAAAAATAATCAATGTTGATTGAGAGAGTGAAGTTCCACTTTAAGTGCGTTTAGATGCATTCAGCGTTTTTTTAGCTCCTCTCCTGATCACGATTCTTCTGCATTCAGGAGAACAAGCTTTGACTGCCTCTAAACACTGCTGCTCCTATACTCTTCTAAAAGCCTATGGGGTTGATTTAATAAAGGCAAATAGACTGTGCACTTTTGCAAAGTACAGTTGCTCTCTGCAAGTGCAGTTGCTCCAGAGCTTAGTAAATTAGGTTAAGGTTCTCTTTGCAAAGAATACCCAATCATGTGCAAGGAAAATTAACCACTTCAATACTATGCACTTAGAACATTTTCCTACCAGACCAATTTTCAGCTTTCAGTGCTGTTGCGTTTTGAATGAGAATTGCGCGGTCGTGCGACGCTGTACCCAAACAAAGTTTTTATCATTTTGTTCCCACAAATAGAGCTTTCTTTTGGTGGTATTTGATCACCTCTGCAGTTTTTATTTTTTGCGCTATAAACAAAAAAAGACCGAAAATTTTGAACAAAAAAAACATTCTCTATTTCTGTCACAAAACTTTGTAAATAAGTAAATTTTCTCCATCACTGATGGGCACTGATGAGGCTACACTGACGGGCACTGATCTGGCAGTACTGATTGGCACTGATGAGGTGGCACTGATGAGGTGGCACTTATATGCAGCAATGATGAGCACTGTTAGGCGGCACTGATAAGCAGCACTGACTGGCACTGATATGAAACACTAACGGGCACTGATATGCAGCACTGACGGACACTGATAAGCAGCCCTGACGGACACTGATAAGCGGCACTGATGGGCACTCATAGACGGCACTGATTGGCACTCATAGGCGGCACTGGGCACTGATAGGTGGCACTGATGGGCACTGATAGGTGGGCACTAGTAGGTGGCACTGGTGGGCACTGATATGTGGCACTGGTATGCACTGATAAGGGCACTGGTACACACTGATAGGGGCACTGGTGGGCATATGTACAGAAAGGGGCTCATTCCCTGGTGGTCTAGGGTGGCATCTGAAGGTGGCACTAAGTGCCATTCATATTGGGCACTATGCCCCTTACCTAGTGGTCTAGGGTGGTCTCCCTGGTGGTCCAGATCGGCTCCCTGGTGGTCCTGGGTGGGGACATTGCTGGAGGTCCCTTGGTAGGCTCCCTGGTGGTCTAGGGTGGCGATCCGAGGGGGGGCTGTGCTGATAAATCATCAGCACAAACCCTCCCTGTCAAGAGAGCAGCCGATCGGCTCTCCACTACTCAGGTCTGCAGACCCGAGTACAGGAAAGCCGATAAACGGCTTTCCTGTGTTACACTGTGACCAGCTGTGATTGGTCACGGCTGATCACATGGTAAAGTGCTTCGGATGGAAGCACTTTACCGAGATCGGTATTGCGGGGGGTCAGACTGACCCTCCACACCACCGATCGCCGTGATGCGCGCCCCCCCCCCCCCTCCGGGCGCGCGGCGGCTTGTTATCCTGAGGACGTCATATGACGTCCAGTCAGGATAACTAAACCACTTCCCGGCCGTCATTCTGCATACGGCGGTCGGGAAGTGGTCAAAAAAACAGCATTTTTGCTTGCACATGATTGATTTATGGAAGTCAGCAGAGCTTCTGCTTATTTACTAAGCCCTGGAGTAACTGCACTTGCAGAGGGCAACTGCACTTTGCAAAGTGAACAGTCTATTTACTTTTAGTAAATCAACCTCTATGTATGCACGAACACATAGGGGTTGATTTACTAAAGGCAAATAGACTGTTGCACTCTGAAAGAGCAGTTGCTCCAGAGCTTAGTAAGTGAGGTAAAGCTTCACTTTGTAAAGAATATCCAATCACGTGCCATGGGCGACATGAATGGGGGGGGGTGGTAAAAAAGCTGCCCCCTGGCGGTGTTCAGTGAGTTAGTGGCAGTGGGTGGCACTCACTGGCATCGCTACTATGGAATGGCGGCCGCGGCATGGCTGCTGCTTACTCAGACCCGGCCAGCGGCCCGCCATTGCCTGCGGGCGTGGACAATAATGTCTGTTTTGTTGTTGTGTGAGAGAGCCAGTGCGCCAATAGGCGGAGCACTCAGGTGACTCACCACCTCTCTCCTCCTCCCCTCCGAGTCCTGATGTCATTCTTGGCCCCACCCGGCGCCCGCTGCACTGACTTGTCAGATGAGGAGAAGAGAGAGGCGGTGAGTCACGTGGCCCTCTTAATGAGGTAATAGCTGTGCAGACAGTGCAATTTTATTATAAAATACAGAGCAGAGGTGTAGTTAGTACTATAGATTGTGCAAAAATAAGATCGCCATTACTAGGACAAAGCCTACAAACTTGCAATCATTTTGAAAAATGAATCTAGGATTCTGTGGTCACCCATAGCATCTACATTCCAGGAGCCTAGTAAAAATAAGTTATAGGGCCAAGTGATACTTTCTGGCTTCTGCAGGGATTGATAGTCCTACTCCTTTAGTATAGTAAATCCCTGTGCATAAAACAATGCAGTTGTTAGAAGTCAGAGCCTTGGAGCTTGCAATCATTTTGCAGTGTTGGTCTTGGATTTTGTGGTCATCCACAGCAATTACATTCCTGATATTTCAGTGAAGGGTTTGAACATTATCATCTGATTGGCTGCTAGGGTCAACAGGGATAATTTATTAGATAGCAGGAGTAAATTATTGTGCAAAAATAAAACTCTGTGATCCTGCAGGATAATTTTCTAGCTGGTTTATAACATTTTTTGGAAAAATAAAAATGCTATTATTAGGACAAAGATGGTTATTTTGCAATAATTTTGCAAAATTAATCTGCCTTTGAGCACATCATAGACCAGTTTGCATCAGTGAAAGCAAGGAAGGCGCAGTTGTAATTTTTATGTAGTGCCAATCCATAATTTGTTAATTGAAAGATTAAAGAGCTTGACTTGTAGATTTCTTAGCAGTTTTTTGTGTTAAGGTTATCTGAAAGATGGCTTTCAAATGTTTTGACAAGGGCACAGTTTCAGTGCTTGCCATAGGTGCCATTTTTACTAGATACGCCTCTGCCTCCAATCATGTGCAAGCAAAAATGCTGCTTTTTTAATTTTCTTTGAACGTGATTGGATATTCTTTGCAAAGAGAACCTTTACCTAATTTAGCCACTTCCAGATCGAGCCTCTTTTTGGAGTTTGGTGTTTACCAATTTATTTTTGCTATAAAATTACTTAGAACCCTCAAACATTTTTTTTTCTAGCACCCTAGAGAATAAAATGGTGGTCGTTGCAAAAGAAGAGTAAACTTAGTCCAATTTTTTTCCATACTGTGAAAGATAATGTTACGCCGAGTAAATTGATACCCAGCATGTCATGCTTCAGAACTGCGCCCCCTCACGGAATGGTAACAAACTTTGCAACTTAAAAATCTCCATTGGCGACCTTTAAAAATTTGTATAGGTTACCCATTTTGAGTGACAGAGGAGGTCTAGTGCTACAATTATTGCTTTCGCTCTAACGATCTCGGGGATACCTCACATGTGTGGTTTGAACATTGTTTTCATACGCGGACAGGACTTACGTATTCGTTTGCTTCTGCGTGTGAGCTCGCGGGGACAGGACGCTTTAAATTTTTTTTTTACTTTTTATTTTTTACTTTTACACTGTCCTTTTAAAAAAAAAATTGATCACTTTTAATCCTATTACAAGAAATGTAAACATTCCTTGTAATAGAAAAAAGCATGCCAGGACCATTTAAAAACAAGATCTTGGGTCAAAAAGACCTCACATCTCATATTTACACTTAAATGCAATGAAAAAATAAAATGACATTGAAGACAATGTCCCCTTTAAGATCTATGGGCGGAAGTGGCTTGTGACATCGCTTCCGCCCTGCAATGCTATGGAGCCGAGTGGGCGGCATCTTCCGCTCACTCAGCTTCCAGTGCAGGGGGGGAGCGGACCCGATCGTCTCCGCTTCTATCAGCGGCTCTGGTAAGCAGCGGAGATGACGGGAAAATGGCGGGGGATCACCTCTCCCGCCACCGATAAAAGTGATCTTGCGGCGAATCCACCGCTGAGACCACTTTTATCAGATGCGGAATCGCCGACAGAAAGAAAAAATACCAGGGTTATGGTAGCTATCTGCTACCATAACAACGGTATTCCACTTCAAAGGCCCGCCGTCAATCGGCGGGCGGTTCGGAAGTGGTTAATAAGCTCTGGAGCAACTGCACTTTGAAAAGTGCACTGTCTATTTGCCTTTAGTAAATCAACCCCATAGGCTTTTATTGAGGTGTTTTCAGGGACTTAGGCAAAAAAAACTCAGAAAGCTCAAAAAAATTCAGCTTAGGAGCAACATGAGGCCTAACCCAACAACTAGTTCACACTTTTGGGCACACTGCACATCACATTGGGATATGGATCCAGATGAGCATTCAGGCTCAATCCAGCGCGGGTTTCCGCAACGCACCTGTATCACCGGCGGTTCACACTGCCCTCTGCAAACCGCTGCATGTGTCAATACAAAGTTAATGACACCCCTAGTTTGTATGGCTGAATTTACATCGCACAGACGTCGCATGTTATCTGCACAGCAGTGTGGTGCGAATCACATGCGATATCTGGAATCACACCAGTGTGAACCGGCCTTCACAGCAACCACATCGGGAGTTTGTTCACTTATTTACAGGTTTTTTGTTTTTGTTTTTTTTTACACCATGTTTGCTTCACCTTGTTCTTTTTTCAAGGAGTTTACACGATGGTTCCATGCATTACCTCCTACGCCAGTGTCACTTCCATTTTCCCTTTGGGCTATGGTGTATGTCATGCTCCCTAGACACATTTCATCTTTTTTCACTGGCATTTCTTGATACTAGCTATGCCCAATTAATAGTTATACATGATTTATTCACCTTATTGACCATTTGGAGCTACTATCTTATATTATCACAGATTCCATCCTCTTGGGTTGTATCCACATGCGCCTGCCCCCCATTGGGTCCTCATCACCACCACCGCTCCCAGGACAGACACTTCTGGCATCCCTCAATTCTCAGCACCGCAGTTTTTAGCTTTAGCCGATATGTTAGTATCCCAGGGACGTTTATCTACTTCGTCTGGCCCTTATTCCCTCCCTGACATTCAGGTTAGATATTAGACCGTAACGGTATATATTTATATATACATATTTTTTACATATATGGTATGCATCCGCTCCTGAGGAAGTGGAGAGAATCCATGAAACGCGTAGAGCTTACTTGAGGCAGCTATACCTTTAAGGTATGGTTTATTTTATTTACATCATACCATGCAATATTCAATTCCTGCAACCTTTATTGACCTTATGTTATGGAGTACATATTGGCTTGTATTACCCATTATTATGTGCTACGCTGCTTACCCTGTATATATACTGTATGAATTGCACTATGCATTTTGGTGTTTGTATATACTTTATTGATTAATACTCATGTATGTACATTTTTCAATGTGCTATGTTGTCTGCAAATAAATATGCCATTTTGGATTGACCATTTACTCAGTTGTATGTCACGTGCCTCATATAAAGTCCCAAACCCCCTTTTTCTTTCATTTCCAGATATTGGGATGGAGGTGTATGATTTGTATGCGCTTCATTTAAGTCCCAGCCCTCCTTCATTATTATAAGTCAGATGTCCCAGATAGGAGTCTATTATGTAGAAAAATAACATCTATAGGTGAGTTTTGAAGACATAGTCTCCTTTTCCTCACTTATCCCCTTCTCCATTTACCCTGTCTATATACAATTTATGAAGACATTTTTCTTCCCCCATTCTTTTCTCCCCTTTCCCTTTTCTTTCCTTTCCTTTTAGTCTATTAGTCGGCTGAATTTAGGACAGTTTGTGGATGCACATCGCCTTCCCCCTCGGTGTGGCGCTGGTGGGGGTGGACCACCTGGGCCTATCATTTGGGCACAATTCTGGACAGTGGGAGGTGATGTAGCCTTATTTCATCTACCCAAATTTATATCTATTCTGTAAGATGATGTATTTCTGTATGTACATTATATAATTGTGTACTTTATATGTGGTTCTCATTTTTTGATTCTCTCATTAGATCTATACAATGCTCTGATCTGTTATAGTCCCTGAGGAAGCCTTACCAGACGAAACATGTTGGACGCTTATACAGATTTATGTCTGTTATAATTATTACAATGCATTACGTTGTATGATGTCATGAAAACTCACCACATTCTGTTCCATGTTTTGTTTTTAATCAATTGTCAAGTACTCTAGTACTATTTTAAGCAGACATTGAATACATTTCATTATATTTTACTATCTCAGTATTATTTTTCAAGTATCATTGCACCGTTATAGTCCCACACAGTTTCCCTAACCTCCCTCCCCAGTTTTTTCCTAGTCTTCCCCAGTCCTACCTTCTTCCCCTTTCCCTCCCCTTTTTCCTTCCCTCAATTTTCCTCCCCTCGGTTTCCCTACCTCCCTCTTTCCCACTCCCCATTTTTTGAAATCTAATATCCAGGGATGAGGTGCTACCCTTAAGTGCCACCATACTTATCTACTTAAAATCCTTCATTATTATGTTCTAGCCATATAGAATGAGAAATTTACACCTATGCAAACTTTCGGACACCAAAGATGGAATTATATAACATTTCTACAACAGGATGGGTCTACAACTTTTACATCTCCTATCTTGCTTTTGGACAATCAACATTTCATGGTGATTGCCTTAAGGTGACAATGCTACCCACATGTTCCTGACACTCATTAGAACTTAAGAAGTGGATTGGAAAAGGTACTTAATATCTTTAACATTATAGAACAAGTCCAGTTAAATGTTACTAACAACTACTAGCTATATGAATAGAAGGAAGATAGGCTTCCAATGGAGACTACAAGAGGTTGCATCGACACATATTACATAGTTATGGTCTACTGCAGTGGTGGTTGGTGCTCCATTTTTGGGGGGGCAGCAAACAATCCCCCAACCCCCCATCCGCTCACCAGCCCCACCTGCTAATCAGCCCTGCTCGCCAGCCCTGCTCGCCAGCCCCGCACTTACCCCATCCAGGCCACGGGTGGCTTCAGCGGCTTCCCCGATTTCTCCTCCCGGCCAATCCAGTTGCTTCTCCTCCCGGCCAATCCAATCTTAGGATGCGCTTCCTGTCCTGATTGGCCAGGAGGAGAAGCAGGAACACAATAGCGAATGCCACAAGTGGGTGAGCTCTGCGCCCCAAGCTCACCCTTTTTGAAGACAATTAGAGCCTCTAATCATGTGCTTCAAAAAAAAAAAAAAAAACTCATAGAGCTTTATGTGTCCGGCGCCCCACATGGAGATTAGGGAGATTAGGGTCCGGCGCATAGAGATTTGGGGACGGCACCCCTGCACCCCTTATGGACCAGCAGCCACTGGTCTACTTTTACCTTCGGGACACCACAAGCATGCCGCCATGTTATTTAGCATCTTCTATTTTCATAATCTCCTGAAGGATTTACATGTCTATCCATTAATGTAAAAAAAAAAAAAAACATTTGCCAGCTTATGTAAATTTAATTTTGAAAATTGAATTGAAAATAGAATTTGTGTATATGGTCTTTTAAAAATGGGTGCGTTAGCTTGAACTTCCCATAGAGGTCACAGTTCTCGCCCTATTAGATGTCACGGCACTTTGGTTTTCCATTCCAACTTTCTGGTGTGTCCCATTCTAAATGATAGATTGATGGACATTAATTAAAAATTGTTCCTTGATTGTGCCACACTCTTGTCAGTTGGCATTCCATGTCTGCAAGAGCACAAGAGAAGTCATCATGCAGAATTAGGATCCCCGGTTTTGATAGCTCTGTTTCTGTATGACTGGGATTTATACAGAAATGTAAAGGAAGAGAGGGAAGAGCTACTGCCAATAGCAAACCATCAAATCCTATGTTAAACCTGAAAATCACTTAAAGCGTTTGTTACCCCAACACTATATTCCTGATATGTGCCTACTGTACTATGTACTTGCATGAGAAAGTATCCTGTTCTCTGTGTATTGCTCCCTTTGTGTGAAATCCCTGCCAGTCCCTCTGATTTGCTATCAAAAACTGGCCACACTAAGCATGAGAGCACACCATGGTCAGTTCTCTAGCTATGCTGAGAACTCAGTATGCTCTCCTCCAATGATCAGACTTCACCTGACACACCCCCTATTCACAGCCATTTACTGGGAAGTTCAGTGTGCTGTTGCTTCTCCTCCCCAGCTCTTATGCAGCTGAGAAAGGAGGGAATGTGAGCACTTATAAAAAAAAGGGGAAAAGGTATTTATAATGTTTTTTTTTTTATATATATTATACAAAACAGTTTTTCCTTTCATTTCTATCTTAAACTGAATGGGTTAACTTCAGCAATACCTATAACAATGTTTCATGTTGACCCATTGCTGCAGCTAGGATGTAATTTCCCTTCAAAGTTGATGTAACACCTAACTGTATGATAGGTAGGGGCAGATATAAAAAGCAGTAGTATGGCCTTACCCTGGCCATACCACTGCTTTATAATAAAAAAAGGCCAAAAATAAAAAATCAATACCCCATAAATCATGCACAACATTGTACTTTACAAATGTACTTGAAGTGGATGTAAATCCTCACATGTATCCAGTGAAGTGAACAGCATCAAATGATACATAGAGATTAAAGAAATCTCCCTACATAAGTTTTACTTGTATATCTTTTGTCTTCAGCTTACTAGATTATTTAGAAAGTGCATTGTGTTACAAATATTTCTTCCTGTTTTAGCAGTGGCAGGGGAGCCTGGGCATATTCCGTGTGAGAGCTGATTGGAGGAAAGGCACCCCCCCCCCTCTCCACATAGACAGAGGAACAAAGAAACTTGCAGAGCTGTGCTGTGAATAGACCAGCTCTCTGCTTACCTATCTCTAAATTCCCTCCCCGATACAAATTTCCAGCTGCTTTTATCGGAGAGCTTGTCGGAAGTTCTCATGCTAATAACAGATGAATGGAGCAGCAGAAAGACACGGGATTCAGAGGTTTGGAGATAAGAAGATAAGAAAACACTACAGATACAGTATCACACAAAATCGAGTGCACCCCTCATATTTTTGTAACGACCCCAAACACACCTCCAAGGTGACCACTGCCTTGCTAAAGAAGCTGAGGGTAAAGGTGATGGACTGGCCAAGCACAGTTTAGACATTAATGGCTGTGTGTTGAGTTATTTTGAGGGGACAGCAAATTTACACTGTTATACAAGCTGTACACTCACTACTTTACATTGTAGCAACGTGTCATTTCTTCAGTGTTGTCACATGAAAAGATATAATAAAATATTTACAAAAATGTGAGGGGTGTACTGACTTTTGTGAGATACTGTAGCTGTGCCCAGGTCAGATTTCATGAATGAGGCTTACATCCACTTTAAAGTGGCTCTAATCACCAAACATTTTTTACCTTCATGCATTCATTATATTAGCCACTGCAGCCCCGGAAGGTTTTACCCCTCTTCCTGACCAGGCCATATTTTGCAATACGCCACTGCGTTGCTTTAACTGACAATTGTGCGGTCATGCAACGCTGTACTCAAATAAAATGTATGTCCTTTTTTTCCCCACAAATAGAGCTTTCTTTTGGTGGTATTTGATCACCTCTGCAGTTTTTATTTTTTGCGCTATAAATAAAAAAAGAGCGAAAATTTTGAAAAAAAAACAATATTTTTTACTTTCTCTTATAAAACATTCAATAAAAAAATGTAAACATTTCTTCATCAACTTAGGCCAATATGTATTCTGCTACATATTTCTGGTAAAAAAAAAAAATCCCAATAAGCGTATATTGATTGGTTTGTGCAAAAGTTATCGTGTCTACAAACTATGGGATAGGTTTATGGACTTTTCCATTTTTTTTATTGTTTTATACTAGCAATGGCGGCGATCAGCGATTTTTAGTGGACAAATCTGACACTAAGTGACATTTTTTGGGGACCAGTGACACCAATACAGTGATCAGTGCTAAAAGATGCACTGTCACTGTATAAATGACACTGGCAAGGAAGGGGTTCACATCATGGGCGATCAAAGGGTTAAGTGTGCTCCTAGGGAGTGCTTTCTAACTGGGTGGGGGATGGACTGACTGGAGGGAGAGAGAGATTCTGTATTCCTGATTAGCAGGAACACAAGATCTCTCTCTTCCTCAATGACAGAACCGCGGTCTGCTTTGTTTACATAGGCAGATCGCTGTTCTGCCTCTCCAGCGAACGATCGCCATCATGGCCGCCAGACCCACTGATTGGCTTCTGCTGTGTCCAATCACAGTCAGAGCGGGGCTCCGGCGGTGAATGCGTGCACCCTAGAACCGAGAAGAAGAATCAAGTACAGGTACGTGATTTTGCGCTTAAGGCCCGCCCTGCCGCAGTATATGTACGTGGGGAGGTCCTTAAGTGGTTAAGGTATAAAACTTAACACTACCTGTTCCCCTCCCCCCCCCCCGTTCCTAAGCACTTACCTGACTTCGCTCACCACTCCAGTGCTGTCTTGGCTACAGCACATTGGGGTTGATTTACTAAAGGAAAATAGACTGTGCACTCTACAAGTGCAGTTGCTCCAGAGCTTATTAAATGAGCAGAATCTCTGCTAACTTTCATCATCCAATCAGGTGCAAGAAAAATTTTGGTTTTTTTTTTTTCCTTGCATGTGATTGGGTATTCTTTGCAAAGTGAATCTTTACCTTGTTTAACCACTTCAGCCCCAGAAGGATTTCCCACTGTAGGACCAGAGCACTTTTTGCGATTCGGCGCTGCGTCGCTTTAACTGACAATTGCCGTGCGACTTTGTACCCAAACTAAATTTGCGTCCTTTTTTTCCAACAAATAGAGCTTTCTTTTGGTGGTATTTGGTCACCTCTGCGTCATTTCTAATCACCGCTATAAACAACTTACTTTTTGCTAAAATACATATTCAAAAAAATATATATATAAAAAAAATGTTTTCATTGGTTTTGGGTGATTTATATTCTTCCTCATATTTTTGGTAAAAAAAAATCACAATTGGCGCTCATTTACTGGTTTGCGCAAAAGTTGCTACTTTTACGAATGATGAGAATTCATTTATGGGGCTTTTATTTTTTACTAGTAATGTCAGCGATCTGCGATTTTTAGCGGGACTGCGATATTGCGGCGGACATTTTGATACTTTTTTGCGACCATTGGCACTTATACAGCGACAATTTCATAGCACTGATTACTGTGTAAATGTCACTGGCAGGGAAGGGGTTAACCTGCAGGGAGCGCTCTTAGGGTTAACTGTGTTCCCTGTGTGTGTTACTAACTGTATGGGGGCTGGGCTGAGTGGGGGAGGAGAGTGATCATGGCTCCCATACACAGGGAGCCGGCGATCACATTCCTTCCCCCTGTCAGAACGGAGATACGTGTGTTTATATACACAGACCTCCATTCTTTCACTGCAGGGGAGTGATTGCAGGCAGCCGGCGGATATCGAGTCTGCCCTATCCGCTCCCTGGTTACCCCGGAACACAGTGAGCACGCGAGCGCGCCTCTGGCGGCGCACGCACTCACGATCTGCGATCTCGCAGCCGCTGTCAAGTGATGGCGGTTTGTGAGATCGAGCCACTTTGCCGCCGTCAGACAATGGTGGGCTGTCGGCAACTGGTTAATAAGCTCTGGAGCAACTGCACTTGCAGAGTGCACAGTCTATTTGCCTTTAGTAAATCAACCACAACGTGTATTTCCCCTTTTGCAGCCAAATTGGAATAGCACCTGCTTTATATTTGTTACATGTGTCTTATCACTTAGCATAACATTAACCTCCCTGGCGGTATGACTGAGTCTGGAATTTATTGCTGAAAGCGGTAATGGTTTTCTGCATGGAGAAATGGCGTTATGTACTATAGGCCTGCAATGGTTAGTATCCCGGGCGGTATGATTATGTCTGATTTTTGGTGCTGAAAGCGGTACAATTATTTTGCATTTATTCAATAATGTAATCAAACCAAAAACGCAGAAATTTGCTCAGTTGCAGAATTGTCGCTGTCATCACTTTCAGTTTCTGATGATAAATTTCCCCAAAAATCAGTATCACTCAATTCTGCAAATGATTCTTATTTACTATCGCTGTTTTCTAGCTGATCAAAAACCACTTTTGACGTAAAGGGATACTTTTTGGTTGCTATGGACATTCTCATGTTTCCAGGCAGAAAGAATGACATTTATTATATAAAAGTGCATGCAGGGCACTGGGCAAACCACTAGGGACAAAGGGGATGTGAAATGTTTTCATACAGTAATGTAATCTATAATATTACAGTGTACTGTATGTGCTGTGTGTGTTTCACTTTTTGAATTTCCCGCCGGTCTCCGTCCCCGTGCGACGCGACGCTCGCAGGGAACGGAGCCCGGCACACAGAGGCATCGGAGCGGCGGACACAGCCTGCAGACACGCTGACACCGCGGGAGGACATCGCTGGATCCAGGGGACAAGGTAAGTAACATTGCCTGGATCCAGCGATGTAATGCCGAGTGTGGCTCGGGGTTACAGCTCTTGGTGCTGAAAATCCACCCCGAGCCACACTCGGGAATACCGCTAGGAAGGTTAAAGTGGTTGTCAACCCGTGACAACCAATTTAAACTACAGGAAAGCCTATAATAAGACTTACCTGTAGATGGCCTGCATGTCTTCCAAACCTGCACGGTTCAGGAGATATGCAGAGTACTAGATGCGCCGACGTCATTTCGGCACATACGCAGTGTGGTTATAATGATTGTAAGCAGGCCCGGACTGGCCATATGGCAGACCGGGCACTTGCCCGGTGGGCCACGGCTGCCTTCTGGGCCAAGGCAGCTGAGCTGCTCCTTGAGCCCCCGCCGCTCACCTGGCCTCTCCGCGGCTGGCTGCCATTTCAGTTTGGCTGGGGGGCGGAGACTACAGGTCACGTTACCTGCTGTGACCGTGAAGAGGGAGGGGACATGCACGAGACGAGACGCCGCACAGGAAGGATAGTAAGTGCGGCTCACAGTGCGTGCGCCTGGATAAGAGGAGCGGCTGCATATACAGTAGAATAATCCATCAATTTATTTTTCTCCTACAGCCTCTGGGTGCCCGATTCTCTTTCTGTCCTTCCCGTGGGCACTCAAAGGCTGTAGGAGAAAAATAAATTGATGGATTATTCTACTGTATATGCAGCCGCACCTCTTATCCAGCTTCTTTCTACTGCCCCCTAGTGCTCTCAACCCC
>BLSH010283458.1:269643-289842 GCA_018402905.1 Glandirana rugosa
GTTGGGATCAATATTATGTTAAGTTATGTTCATCTTAATCTTCCAGGACGAGTAGTCTCGAATGTTAGATTTTATACATGAGTATTAATTTCATAACTAAAACCATAGTGACTGGGAAATTAGTGCTCTCCAACCCCCCGTGCTCATGCTCTCCATGCCTCCAGGTAAATATGTCATGGGCTGCTCAGTCTAAAATGCCCGGGCCTATTTTTTGGGAACACGTAAGTGAGTTTTCACAAAATTGACAGAAAAATTGGAAATACATTTTAAAATAATAATACCAGGAGTTCAGCTGTAAATCATGCTTATGACAATTGGGGCGGCATACTCCATTGCTAAGAACCTTAATGCCCAAAAACTTCAAGTTTATTATGTCCAATTTAAAGGGTCAGTGATACCAAAATCAATACTTTAATTATGAGTACATATTTTAGATTGTAAGCTCTGATGAGCAGGACCTTCTAATTCTACTTGTATTGAATTGTATTATAACTAGGGTTGCACCGATACCCTTTTTTTTTTTTTTTTTTTTTACTAGTAAATAAATAAATAAATAAATAAATAAAAATATTCCATAGTTTGTGGACACTATAACTCTTGTGCAAACCAAACAATATACGCTTATTGGGATTTTTTTTTTACCAAAAATATGTAGCAGAATACACATTGGCCTAAATTGATGGAGAAATTTGATTATTTACATTTTTTTATTGGATAGGTTTTAAAGCAGAAAGTAAAAAATATTGTTTTATTTTTAAAATTTACAGTCTTTTTTATGTCTATAGCGCAAAAAATAAAAACCGCAGAGGTGATCAAATACCACCAATAGAAAGCTCTATTTGTGGGGAAAAAAGACAAGAATTTTATTTGGGTACAGCGTCAGTCGAAGTAACGCAGTGCCGTATCACAAAAAATAGCATGGTCATGATGGGGGTAAATCTTCTGGAGGTCAAGTGGTTAACTTAACAAGCTGAAGTTAGAAGCTGAATGGCTACCATGCACAGCTGCACCAGATTTTGATCCCTCCAGTTCTAGTCAATCAGTTCCTTTGTGTTATAGACTATCCTTAAAATTGAACACATTTTGTTAAGTTATGTATTGTTTTCATTGATTTCCACATATATGGGTAATGTTATATTATTTCTCGCAGGAGATCTTTTTATTTAAAAATATCACAAATTCACTACGTGTGACATTTACAGCTTCTTCCTAACAGCACATTTGTGGACAATCAGGTTTCATTCAAAGTGTTTACTAATCCAACATAAGGAAGGATGACAGTGGTGACTGAAGCTGAATTCCATTCTTGCCAGTCAGCATTGGGAATTATAATTAAAAATGTGGATCATCTTTTTATGGGAGTGATTCATCAGTCTTTCACAGCTAAGCGGAACATTGGAAGGAATGCCATTCTATTGAGATGGTCGGGTTGTCTCAGCTCCTTGACTGAATGTGAAACCAGCCTTAAAGGAAGTCTCCTTTTTATTTGATGTTTTCCCCCTTTCAGGGTATCCACCTCCAATTATCCAGCTATTTAGGGTGGAAGTACACAGCCATATATATAAAAATAAAAAGTGAAATAACTGAATTAATATTTGGAAAGATGCTGTAGCTGGTGTGCAATGTATTCATGTGTACCTCATCCCCATATATTTAATTGGAATACAAGCATAGGTAGAAAGGAGGGGGGATTTTTACGGTGCTTGACAAAATGAATGCATAATTAACAGACTGTTTTAAACATTTCAAATTCTTTAATGAATGCAAAGAATAAAATATGTTACATGTTATAACCACTTTTAAGCATAAAATATTAATCCACATATATGGTCCTGAGCAGCGTTGTTGGTTGCTAGATTGGTCTCTATATATCAAGTCCCGACATGTTTCACCAGTTATGGCTTCCTCAGGGAATCATTGAGAGACACCAATATTTAGACCAAGGATGCATAAGCGGCTTAAAAATCACCACCCGGATATGGACCCGTGACCATGCAGAAAGGGGAACGCACCCACCAAGTTGCGGATAATATTGCTAATGGTTCACAACAGGAGCAACGGTATACACAAAGTGGTACTGCAATCAAGAACTAGCAGTTAACACCGTGAATGAGCTCCTGGAAATCCAGCCTGTCCCCACCCATCCAATCCCCTGAGGAAGCCATAACTGGCAAAACATGTCGGGACTTGATACATAGAGACCAATCTAGCAACCAACAATGCTGCTCACAACCATATATGTGCATTAATATTTTATTCTTAAATGTGGTTATACCATGTAATATATTTTAATCTTTGCATTCATTAAAGAATTTCATATGTTTAATACAACTGAATTGATACCATCGTGCACTGTATAGGTTTGATGTCTAAAATTGGCCAAAGACGGAGCGAAATCTGGCTGGTCCTGAAGGAACCATCTGAATTTCGATCCATCTATGGGCAGGCTCTATCAATCAATCAACTTCAGTACAACTGAAGCCCGCAGCAGTGATAATTTTATTCTGATGGTGGGGAAACCTCCCACTATCAGAATACAACAGCGCAGTGGGAGGGATTCCCCCATCTAATTGGTTTTGATTTAGTTACATAGTTAGTCAGGTTGAAAAAAGACATCTAGTTCAACCAATAAAAAATAAATAAATCATACAATCCCATATACACAATCCTATACCCACAGTTGAAGGTGAAAAGCCCCAGCAAAGCATGAACCAATTTGCTACAGCAGGGGGGGGGGAATCCTTTCTGATCCCTCGAGAGGCAAGTGAATATTCCCTGGATTAACTTTACCTATAAATGTCATTACCCAGGTATATAATGTAGATTTAGGAAATAATCCAGTCCTTTTTTTAAACAATCCACTGAGCTGGCCAGAACCACCTCTTGAGGGAGTCTATTCCACATTTCACAGCTCTTACTGGGAAGAAACCTTTCTGTATTTGGAGATATGAACAGTCTGGAGGGAAGAAGGGAGAGGGGAGACATGATTGAAATCTTTAAATACATCAAGGGGGTGAATAAGGTTCAGGAGGGCAGTTTTTTCAATGTGAAACCAAAATAAAGAACACGGGGACCTCAAACTAACTGGTGTAAAGTTCAAAACTAATCTTAGAAAGTATTATTTTAATAAAAGGGTAGTTAATGATTGGAAAAAATTACCAGCAGAGGTAGTGAGACGATCAACAGTAAATGGCTTCAAACATGCTTGAGACAAACATAGATCTATATAAACATAAAATAGTGTTTGAAATAAATGTAATTAAATACAGTGCTATCACAACACCAATACTCATGAAAGTGCATATAAGTGCTAAAAATGCATATAAAATACCATACATAACAGTATGCAATGATAAATAATACATGTAAACAAATGTCAAAACTTAGTGCTGTCATGCAAAAAAATTAATTAAAGTGCCAAGTCCAGAAATGTGGCATAAAAAATCATTATTAAATAGTCCCAAATACAATATTGGTGTTGGAAATGGTGCTGCACACATGCTTTTCCTGTCCAAATAGTGCTTCACACTTATGTGACAAATGGGCTCTTACCGGATATGAAGACCTTTATTATAGGATCGGACCACCCATCAGTCAGAAAACCCCTCACTGTGGGTATGGAAAATGACTCCCTTCAGAGGACCCACATAGCAATTGGACCATTAATAAGGATCTCCGTGTCACGCAGCACATCAGATGTCATACACCAACCATAAGCCAAGCACGCATGAAAAGAGAAATCGCTTATTGTGCAATTTCCATAAAACTGTACCTTTTTAAAACAGATATTATACTCACAAGTGTGATACACATTAGGCATTCAATGTGTATAACGTCCTGATGTCACCGCTATGTCCTCCGCCCCATGTACGTTTTGTCATAGAAGACGTTGTCACTGGGGCAACATAGATCAGGCAGACTCAGCAACAAGGTTAAAAAGACATATAGAAGCCCCCCAAAAAAACAGGCAGACTCGATGGACCACCTTTTCTTTTTTCTGCCGTCACTCTTGCATGTTTCTATGATTTTTTTGAATGAATATATAAGTGGACTGAAGGGTGTTTTTCTCTAACTATAGTTCAGAATTAGTATAAAGATACATTTTAAAGCGGTTGAATATCCTAAAATCTCATTTTTACCCACAGGTAAGCCTATAATAAGGCTTGCCTGTAGGTAAAATTAATATCTCCTAAGCCTGTACGGTTTAGGAGATATTCGCCCTGCATGCAGCCGCTGACGTCAGCGGCGCATGAGCAGTGATGTCCTGGTGAAGGCCCAGCGCATAGCACCGGACCTTGCCAGAAACCCTGCCAGAAAGAAGGGCATGTGCGCGGGAGTGACATCTCGCGGCCACCCACAGTGCCGGAGCCGCGAACCTGGAAGGATCCCCTGAGGAAGGATGTCAACTCCCTCTGCGGGGACTGTGCAGCTCTGATGGAGCTTCGTTCTGCGGTAAGTATTTCAATGAGCTAGTATGCAGACTAGCACATTATGCCTTTGCCTTACAGGTTTTTTTTTTTACATGAGCATACAACTGCTTTAAGTAATCACACTAGTAGTATTTAAAATGTATGTCTACCAAAACCTTTTTTATTTGTTTTGGACATAATGGGGAAAGGTTAGAACTCAGTCTGTCAGATTTTACTGCTATTCAGAGAGATTTAACCTCACTTCCTGTCCTCATGACAAATTTTACTAGACAGGAAAAATCTGCAACAGCGACAGAAATCAAAAAATGTTTTTTTCTTAGTATAATTAAGCCTGGCACACACTACCAGTGGGCTGAATGAAAAAAAACTGACAGCTCAGGTTGGAGCTGCTGTACTAAAGATGTTAGTACAGCGATCTTCCCTGCTGTTCTATTCTGTTCTGGCAGGGGGACAGCTCCCCTGCTAGAACACACTGTTCAGTGCTTCCAGCCTTTGGCTGAGAGCGCTGATTGGGAGCCGATTGGCAGACCTTTTTCAGTCATGCCCCTTCGACAGAAGCCAGCTTCTGTTGGACTGGCTGCAGTACACATGGCCCAAATGACGGCCGGCTTCTATTGAACCGGCCGATGCATTCAGCCCGTGGGTGCTAGACTTAAGGGAAGGCTAGAACTTCTTTTTAGATTTACCAACTGCTGAAGAACATTTTAATCTTTTTAATATACAATCATCTAGATTTGATGCAGAGCTGGAGTCCCTCACTGTTCTCTTAAGCCCTGATGAAGGAGGCGCAGTGAGGCCCCCCTGAAATGCGTTAGATGTTAAGTTTTGTATATGTTTGGAATAAAACCTCCTTTCAACATTCCAGTGTGGCGCTCCAATTTTTCTCTCCAACTAATATTTTTATTACTGTCAGTCTCCCTGTTCTCTCTCTTTTTTTCTCTCACATCTTATCTGGGGAAACCATTGTCAGCAGGACAGGGAGTAGGCGTAAAGCAGGCCATACACTAGTAGAATTCAGTTCAAAGTTTTTCATTTCAAGAACACCGGTTCAATTTTCTGATCATTCGTGGGGTCAAATCGATGTTCATTTTTGACCACAGTGATGAGAAAATTTGTAGGAGCATGATGGAAAATTTTTCTCGAAGGAACAAATTTCTAACATTAAATTTGGTTTTTATTTGGGAAAGTCCATCCATTCCAAAAGTCAAATTTTAAAAGCAAACAAAATTTTTGAGTGTTTTTAAACAACATTAGTCAAGTCATTAAATGTACTGCAAATTTTCATATGATTGTTCCTGTGACTTTTCGTTTAAACTTTCATTTGGAATTCTACTATTCCACAATTTATGACCAGCTCTAGTCCTTCTAAAGGACACAGGACACTACCAGAGCCAGAAAAATGTTTTTTGCTTGACGCACCAATAATTTTTGAAAGAACATATAACCGGTTAAATTCAAGGAACGTGTGTTATTTACTAACTATGTAACTATACAAATAAACGAAAGAGTATTTTTATATTTCCCTAAATTGTATTTTTTAAGTGGGGACAGTTTGGACAACAGGCATTCCCCACTGACAATAGACGCAGAAGAAGGACAGGTATCATAAAACAGACACCAGTACAAAAATATAGCAGGTACTCTTATGTTTCTGAAAATGGCATATTTTAATGGGGCTGCATAAATATATATTATTGTTATTGGCTGCTATTATTATGTGTGGTGTTGTTGTTAATATTGCTATTATTATTATTATTAGTAGTAGTAGTAGTAGTAGTATTATTATTAATATTACATATTAAAATAATAATTATTAATAATAATACCAATTAAAATCCTGGCAATGGCACCCAAGTCCAGTAAGAAAAAAATATTATTTCCAAGTCAATATACAAAGATATACAGTGTGTGTTTATTGTATAAAACCCTACAAAATATATCATTGTTATTGATTATTACTATTATTACTATTATTAGTGGTGATGATGATAATAATAATAATGAAAATCCTGGCAATGACACCCAAGTTCAGTAAGAAAAATTATTGCATCCAAGTCAATATATAATGATATACAATATATGTTTATTGCATAAAACCTTACAAAATATATCATCATTATTGATTATTATTATTATTATTATCATTATCATTAATAATAATACAACATAATAATAATCCTGACAATGACACCCAAGTTCAGTAAGAAAGGGTATTCCATCCAAGTCAGTATAAAAGGATATACAGTATGTGTTTATTTTATAAAACCTTACCAAATATATAATTGTTATTTATTGTTATTATTATTATGGTTATTATTATTATTCATAATCATAATACAACAAAATAATAATCCTGGCAATCACACCCAAGTCCAGTAAGAAAAGGTATTCCATTCAAGTCAATATAAAACGATATACAGTACGTGTTTATTGTATAAAACCTTAGCAAATATATAATTGTTATTTATTATTATGATTATTGTTATTATTATTATTATTATTATTATTATTATTATTATTAATAATAATAATAATCATAATGATAATACAATGTAATAGTAATCCTGGCAATGACACCCAAGCACAGTATGAAAAAGTATTCCATCCAAGTCAATACAAAAGGATATACAGTACCGTGTTTATTGTAAAAACAAAACCTTGCAAAATATATCATTGTTATTGATTATTATAATTGTTATTATTAGTATTGATTTTTATTATCATTAATAATAATACAAAGTAATAATAATCCAGGCAATGACACCCAAGTCCAGTAAGAAAAGTATTCCATTGAAGTCAATATAAAAGGATATACAGTAGGTGTTTATTGTAAAAAAAAACAAAAAAAAAACAAACTACAAAATATATAATTGTTATTGATTATTATTATTTTTATTATTAATAATAATCATAATGATAATACAACATAACAATAATCCTGGCAATGACACCCAAGTTCAGTAAGAGAAAATATGATTTCCAAGTCATGTATCTAAATGTATCTTATAAACCTTTATCATTAAACATAACATCACTTTTCTCCTCTCTATATATGCCAATCGTTTTCAAAGAATCAAAAATGTAAAGACATTGAGCAGCTGCCAGCCGAGGCATGTAAGGGTGTACTTTTCAAAGCAAAGGAAAACTATTATCTCCTTTCAATAACATTCAGATGCATTTAAGCAAAAATAGGAATCTGGATATTTATTCAGTGTAAAAGAAAAAAAATAGACTTTCTGGTACACTTTATAATCCACTCTTGAAATTATATTTATTATTTTTGCATACACCCTCTCTGAATTGCTGTAAAGTAATATTATAAATATTATTTTAGTGAGATAAAACCTTTTTTTTCTGCTTGAATTCAGTCCTGAAAATTGCACTTGCAATCATTATAAAAAAGAAATATATAAAAAAATACATATCCGCTGCCTTTAAACAAACATAAAACTTAAGATGATTTATGAAAAAAGGGCCAACAAAGAGCATATCTGTTCAATATAAACAAATTATGATATCCCCTTCTGTGAAAAATGTGTATGTGTGTATAGATAATAAAAACTGCTTTTGCTGCTATACTCAGCTTCAGGTTAGAGCTGTCCCCTGTAGTACTTCTTTTTCACCAGTAGACTCTTTTTGGTTCATTGACAGCCAGGATCATTTAACCCACTTCCTCTCCTTCTCTTCTATTTACCCAGCAAATTGACAAACAAGATTTTTTTCCAGCAGTTTTGTGTGTCATGATGACAACTGCCCCCGGGCTGCTCCGCCTGCCCCTATACTACTCTAGCCCACCCTATACTACCCTAACCTGTCTATATACTGCCCTAGCCTGCCCCTAGCCTAGTGTTTCTCAACTCCAATCCTCAAGGAGCACCAACAGGTAATATTTTCAGGATTTCCCTTATTTTGCGCGGGTGATTTGATCAGTTTCACTGTCAGGGAAATGCTGAAAACATGACCTGTTGGTGCGCCTTGAGAACTGAAGTTGAGAAACACTGGCATAGAGTACCCTAGGAATTGAAAATAATGGTATGTCATATAATTTTGCATATAGACAAGGTGCTGTTGCATTTTTTTTGGCTAATCCTGGCCCTTTAAACGTTGTCTATTCTGAATTTATTAACCTTGCCATCCAGTTCCATTTGAAAGTTAGTTTTTTGGGGGTCCATTTTCCCCACTTCCAGTCCTTCTTCTAGATGGGCGACCCCTTCACAGGGGCCTTCTCAAGGGGTCACCCAATCATGCATGCTCCCAGCACGGGGACTACAATATTGCGTGGACATGCAGGCTGCACTGACAGGCACGGAAGGATGGGTGAGCCATAAATGGGTTGGAAGTGGGATGGCTTAGACAATGCTGGTGGGGGTTGTTGGGGTGGATGAGGTGACACATAAAGCTGGATAGGGATGATTAAGAAAAATGTGCATGGAACAAAAAACATTTTAATAAATATATTAATCAGTCATATTGTATAATGCCACTGAGCATACATAACTATTTCCCATTTTTTAAAATTACCTTCCTATAATAAGAATACGTTTTTGTGTTCCTCTCACTCTCACTATCCGATTGTGCGTTTGAAGCCGCTGAAGTTCTCACACTGAGAGCCAAACACAGCCTGCGTGTCCATGGGAGCATGCATGATCAGGTGACCCCTTGAGAAGGCCTTGTGAAGGGGTCACCCATCTAGAAGAAGGACAGGAAGTGGAGAAAATGGACCCTCCCCCCTAAAAATTTACTTCCAAACTGGATGGCAAGGTTAGTAAATTCAGAATAGACAACGTTAAAGGGCCAGGATTAGCCAAAAAAAACAAGGGTTTAGTATCACTTTAATCTTAGTTTTAATTATCATGATATAAAATAATGGATGTGGGGGCCTTATGGTGGGGGTGATTTTTTTTTTGAGGGGGTGGGGGGGGGGGCAGCATCGTCATGACAGTCATGAGATGTCCTTCAGAACCACACTAGAATTGAACTAGAATTCAGTTTTAGGAGACTTTGCAATAAATATAGATACAGTATATCTTTCTAAACAAACCTGTGGTCACCAACAAAGACACTCAACTGGTAATTACTGAAAAGATAAGGCACCATTCGAAAACCTGGGTTGCAACATAACTAGTAAGGTGCTACCCCGGATGGGAGGGTGGGGGTTAATGTTTTCCTGGTTATTTCCTTGCGCAGGTTTTTCTTTGGGTCCAACCCACCGATCCTGTGTTATAAGGGAGGGATAGTAGTCTGGAGCAGAGAGCCCGAAGGGGAGAGAGTCGGAGAGTCACACTTATGAGGAGAAAACAGAATATTGCCTGCTGCTGCTGTAATGACTGTGATGTAGGAGGCCATTAAGATATGGGGTTTATCCCCCAAGACACCAACCACTGGGGAATGCCACTGATGGAACCCATTTATTACACAGGGACTCTACCTTTGCAGGTATGCTGGGGCAGCACTTAGGATTAGGGATGTAGGAAGAAAGACTTTTCTTGCATGTTGGACTGTAATTTGTGGCACTTTTTCAAGTAAAGCTTTTGAAACCTTGTTCCCTCCAGGTCTGAAGTTATTCAAGGGCATTTCTATGGCCCAGGACAGTAAGGCACCTTAGGGTAGGACATCAGTACAAGAGTCCATACAGTGTAGAAATGGAAGTGGTTATCAAGGGTAATGGATGTTTACCAAGCAGCCTGTCCTGAATGGTGTGCCTATGGTAGGAGAGATAGTCTCTTGCAGGAAGGAGTTGTTGGTGCTTTCTCCGTGAGTGGGCAGACTCCCGCCACAGAGGATCCCGACCCATGCACAGGTACAGAAGAGCAAAAGTTAAGTAAGTGCATGCATGGAGTCCCAACTAGGTGCACGGCGGGACTCCATACCATTACTGGGAGTGACGTATCGGTGATATGCTTGACAGGTGGATGTGGGCAAGGCTGAGGGTGTCCTTCCTAAATGCAAGCTACAGTAAGGATTACACTGTCACGGGGACCTGAGACTTAACTGGGGAACAGTTATGGTCCAAGTATACATGGTGTACCTTCATCTTTAAAAGCAGAGGCCTGCCTTAAGCTTGAGTATTCCCCCACGACGGTCTCAGCCTTGTTCCAGGTCATTGATGAAAATGACACAGAAGTAAAGGTACCCCATGTGATCCTGTTACAGGTGCTTAGCCCAGAAAAACCCACCTTGGGGTAGGCCTCCTATGTGACCCACGAGGCTTCCTATGTGACCCATGCTCCCAATGAGGAGGGAAACATGGAGAAGATACCACCCTTAAATGTATGCCAGCTTTTTTTTCCTGCAAAGAGCATAGGAACCCCAAAAATTGGGTTCTCCTTAGCTCTAGATGAGCATGACTTCCCTTCCTGCCTAAAAACTAGTGGGATATCCATCTCACACATCTCAGAAGGCTTCAGGGCTATGTAAAATACACTGCGCATACACAGTGGAGCATCATCACAGAGCCAGCTGATAGGATTGGCTGGCCAATAGCAAGAGGTGAGAGGCCAGAAAGTTGATTTCTGCATAAAATAGCTGCTTAAATTTTTGGGTTCTCGTGATGTGAAAGCCCGTACAGATACCTGTTTATGGTGTAAGTAGTTTACATTATGAACAATGGTCCCTTTAAAAAAACTAAGAAAAAATATATGAGCAAACTAAAAAGAACACCAACCCATAAGATATCTTCATCTGCCCAAGCAATGAGCAGATTTCGTCAAATTTGAATATAATGTGAAAATACCATTTCCACCTTGCTGAAATGTTCTTAATATCAGCCTCTAATTGATTCCAATGCATTTCATTGAACTTTCCTAAGCAAAACCTCAAAATGTAGGCTTCTGTAAATAGCAGTAATATGACCAAATCTATTAAGGATCAAAATGCCTCAGATTAAACCTAAACATTCATGGCTCCGTTATTGATACATAGTTGATATTAGATAGTTAATTGATACTAACACTAGTCAACCAGACTAGTCTATCTAGTTCAAACAATAAAAAGACCACACAAATAGAAAATCTCAATATATACAATCCTATACCCACAGTTGATCCAGAGGAAGGCAAAAAAACAATAATGCATGATTCAATTTGCTCTAGTGGGGGAAAAAAATCCTCCCTGATCTCCAAGAGGCAATCGGATATTCACTGGATCAACTACACCTATAAACAGGGCTTTTTTTCAGCAGGAACATGGGGTAATACAGAACCTCCAGCACTCACTGTGTGTAATGGCAAGGGGCACTGGGATGTGCTGCAGGATCTATTGATGATGGTTGTTGGGGGATATATTCTAGATGGAGGGAATATATTTTTGCAGGGGGATTTATTGTTGCTGGGGAGGTCTATTGTTGCAGAGGTGTTTTTATATGGCTGGGGGGGGGGGGTCATTTGTTGCTGAGAGAGATCTACTGTTGAGGGAGGGGTCTATTGTTGCTGGCAGCTGGAGAGTCTATTGATGCTGGCTGTGGGGAGATCTTTTGTTGCTGCCGGGAGTCTATTGTTGCTGGGAGGGAAATTGTGTTGGTCCATTGTTGTACTTCTTTTACTGCTTTTCTTGTTATCATTACCAAATTCCATACAAATTACTTAGTGCCACAAGATGATACTTGGTTCTGTATTCTCCAAAAGGGCAGTACTGGAAAGTGGGTTGAGGGTAGAACCAGGGAATGGTGCTCAGAGGTGAGTAGGGGGCAGAGAAAAGGGGTGACTCGGCAAGGGGGAGTTGCTGAACCTGTTATCTGAGGAAAAAAGCCCTGCTTATAAGCATTAGTATCCAGTTATATTTTGTGCATTTAGGAATGATTCCAGCTCTTAAAAAAAGAAAAAATCTACTAAACTGGCCAGAGCCAGTTCTTGAGAGATTTTATTCCACATTTTCATTGCTCTTACTGTGAAGAAGCCTTTCCGTATGTAAAGGTTAAATCTCTTTTCCTCCAGACATGAAGAGTGCCCGCTTGTCCTTTATCATTTCCTTCAAGTAAATAACTCAACACCAAGTTCACTTTATGGATGAGTTATATATTTGTACATGTTGATCATATCCCCCCTTAATCTCCTCTTCTCAAGAGAGAATGAATTCAGTTCCTCCTATCTTTCCTCATAGCCGAGCTCCTCCATGCCTCTTATTCATTTTGCTGCTCTTCTCTGCACTTTCTCCAGTTGCCAGATATCCTTTTTGTGAACTGGTGCCCAAAACTGAACTGCGTATTCCAGATGAGGTCTTAAAGTAGAGCTTCACCCAAAAGGGGAAATTCCACTTTAAGGCCTCCTCCCCCCCCCCCCCCCTCTTTAGGAAATGGCATTTTTTTGTGGGGGGGGGGGGGAACCTGGTTTTGACAGGTACCCACTTCCTGGTCCACCTAGGTGATCTGAGTGGAAGTTCTCCTCCCCCTCCCTCCTTGCAGTCCTCTGTCTCAGGTCTCATAAGACTGCGGGGCCATTCACAATGAGCAGCGTGGCTCAGACATGTACAGTGGGCACCCGGCTGTGAAGCTGCAGGCTGTCACAGCTGGCCAACAGTTAAGATGTTGGCACCGGGATCGAAGAGGGATGGAGAAAATAGCTCAGGTGAGCATATCGCTGGATCGGGTGGGTATTTGGCTGTGATAGCCAATGGCTCCTGCTGCTGTGTCTGAGCCAATGAGGAGAGAGAGAGCCTCTGCTCTCTTGCACAATACTGGATCAAGATCGAACTCATGTAACTATAAGGGGGGCTAGGGGGGGAAACTGCTTGTAGAAGGTTTTTTTTACCTTAATGCAGAGAATGCATTAAGGTAAAAAAAAAAAGGTAAAGAAAAAAAACTTCTGGTTTTAAAACCACATTGAGTTTAAATAACCTTGCTTTTGCTGAAATTATGTCATACTTCTACTTCAGGCAGGAGAAAGCATTTCCACAGTCTCCATTGATCCAGGGCCGCTGATAAGGCAGTACAGCCAGCCCTCCTGTACTTGGCCTGAACCCCATCAGTTCAAAGGGGGGGGGGCTGGGGCTGAGCTGGAGGTCCGACTGTACTGTCTTAATGCAGACACCGATCCTCTTCTGTCTCCCCCTTCAGTGCTGCCAGCTTCTACTCTTCTTTCACCCTCCGGGTGAACCAAACCTGCGGGGGGGTTTGGTTCTATCATATGCGCATCTTCCATCTGCTGTCTAGACCCCCCTGTGTGCCCCTTTTCCCTCAGTGCTTCCGACTTCTTTTCTCTCCCGCCGGCAGCTGCTGTGAGCACACAGGGGGATGTTTCAGGATGGAGAGTGGGGGAAGGGACCAGTAAATATGTAATTTACTGGTCCCTTCCTTTCCTGAATGAACACAGTGAGCGATCAGAACCAATCACTCCTGTGTCCATTCATCACTGAAGCATAGTAAACTTTGTTTGTTATGCTTCATTTTGTGAATAAGCAGGTAGCCTCAACGCGCTTCCTATTCATTCATCTGTGCAGCTGAGGCTACAGAGAATGGGACTGATAAATCTATGTCCTCAGTCACTTTCAGCAGGGGAAAGGGGACTCTGTCAGGTAGGCTGTATGGGCCCCCCGTGATTTCTAACAGTAGCCCTTCATTGATCAGACTGCAACATTGTAACTTTGTAACAAGTCACAGGATGAGAGGCTGCAGAAGGAGCTGACGAGGCTTCAGGATTTGCATGTGTTGTCTCTGAGCGGGCAGCTCCACCCAGGAAGTAAATGGAGACCCTGAATGGTGCCTAAACAAACATGGCTTCGTCTTTGTCGAGAGAAAATCAGATGAAGGCATTGTTGGGGGGGGGGGGGTACTGTGATCTCTATGAGAGGTAATAAATGCCTGGAAGTGTTACACTGCACATGAAAAACATTTGTCTAATGCACTTGTCTAATGTCCACTTTAAAGTATTCAACTTTTAGTGTTGGTCACTGTCATTACCCGTCCATGCATTGACTATGGCAATACAGACACCACAAAATAAAAGTTAACCAATTAGCGGATTACAAACATGTTTCTGACCTTTAACATTCATTAAAATTTATTAGTAAGAAAATAAATCTCTGGGTGAGCTCAGACAGAGCTCCTCGGCTCTTAATTTTAAAAGCCATTTTCCAAAGATCTAAAGGTCGAAATCCTTGTGAAAGTTTCTTCTTAACAAGACCCCTTCTTGTTCCTTGCACTGTAAAACAGTGTTTATGGCTTGTGATGGTGTGTTTGAGTGGTAGAGGATGGATGTGGATAGGAATGGTAAAATGATTTATAATTGTAGTTAGTAACTAAAACCAGTGCTTGTCAACTTATGAGGAAAAGGGGTCCTTGACTGCGGTCTCTGAATGCACCCAACGGCAGAACATATTATTCAGTATAACTAATGGTAAAGAAGGCTGTCAGAGACTGCAGACCTACTAGAGGAGGTGGCCGGGACTGCAGACCCACTAGAGCAGATGGTCAAAGACTACAGAGATACTACAGGAGTTGGTCAGGTACTGCAGACATACTACAGGAGATGATCAGAGATTGCAGACATACAAGAGGAGATGGTCAGAGACTGCAGACATAGTAGAGGAGATGCGAGGTACTGCAGACATAGTCTAGAGAACAGGGTCAGATACTACAAAGATACTAGAGGAGTTGGTCATAGACTGCAGACATCCTACAGGAGATGATCAAAGACTGCAGACATATTACAGGAGATAATCAGAGACAGCACACCTACTAGAGGAAATGATCAGAGACTGCAGACATACTACAGGAGATGACCAGAGACAGCACACATGAAATAGGAGATAGACGGAGACTGCCAACATACTACGGGAGATGATCAGAGATTGCAGACATACTACGGGAGATGCTTAGAGACTGCAGACATACTATGGGAGATGGTCAGAGACTGCAGACATACTATGGGAGATGATCAGAGACTGCAGACATACTACGGGAGATGGTTAGAGACTGCAGACATACTATGGAGATGATCAGAGATTGCAGACATACTACGGGAGATGGTTAGAGACTGCAGACATACTACGGGAGATGATCAGAGACTGCAGACATACTAAGGGAGATAGTCAGAGACTACAGACATACTATGGAAGATGATCAGAGACTGCAGACATACTATGGGAGATGGTCAGAGACTGCAGACTACTATGGAAGATGATCAGAGACTGCAGACATATTAGGGAGATGGTCAGAAACTGCAGACATACTATGGGAGATGGTCAGAGACTGTAGACTACTATGGAAGATGATCAGAGACTGCAGACATACTATGGGAGATGGTCAGAGATTGCAGACATACAATGGCCAGAGACTGCAGAGATGCAAAATGAGATGATCAGAGCCATCTGACATACTAGAGGAGATGATCAGAGACTGCAAACATACTAGAGGTGATGATCCAAGACTGCAGAGAGGCTAGAGTAGATGGTCAGAGACTCAAGATATACTAGAAGAGATGATCAGAGACTACATGTATTCTAGAGGAGAAGGTCAGACACTGCAGATATGCTACCATGCTACCAGTGATCTCCTACTGCAGGAGAGAACTAGAGACTGGAATCCTGTTATATAAGACTGTTAGAGATCACTGCCATCACAACCCCTACCACTCCCACTATTGGGGTCTATAAAGTGCCCCACAGTAAGTATAAAATGGCCATGTAGCAAAGTTCTTCAATGTTGTACTGCAGGAGTTATTGTTTGTTTACTGCTGGCTGAACTGTGGATAGCAGTAGGGTTGATTTTCTAAAACTGGAGAATGCAAAATCTGGTGCAGCTGTGCATGGTAGCCAATCAGATTCTAACTTCAGTTTGTTCAATTACTCTATGACAAAAAAAACCTGGGAGCTAATTGTTTTCTATGCAGAGCTGCACCATATTTTGCACTCTCCAGTTTTAGTAAATCAACCCCAGTGTGTCAGCCTGGGTTAGTGCGCTTTCTATAAGAGGCAGGGGAAAAAGATTAATAGCTATTTTTTGGGGGGAAATGCCAGAGCCACGTGTACAGTGGGGAAAATAATTATTTGATCCCCTGCAGATTTTGTAATTTTGCCCACTTACAAAGAAATGAAGGGCCTATAATTTTTGTCATGGGTGTATTTAAAATGATAGAGACAGAGTATCAACCAAATCCAGAAAAAACATATGATACAAGTGTAATTAATTGAGTTGCAGTTCAGTGAGTAAAATAAGTATTTGATCCCCAAGCAAAACATAACTTAGTACTTGGTGGAAAAACCCTTTTTGGCAAGCACAGAGGTCAGACGTTTCTTGTAGTTGGTTACCAAGTTTGCACTTCTCAGGAGGGATTTTGGTCCACTCTTCTTTACAGATCTTCTCCAAATCCTTAAGGTTTCTTGGCTGTCTCTTGGCAACTTGAAATTTCAGCTATCTCCCTAAATTTTTTTATAGGATTAAGGTCTGGAGACTGGTTAGGCCACTCCATGACCTTAATGTGCTTTTTCTTGAGCCATTCATTTGTTGCCTTGGCGGTGTGTTTTGGGTCATTGTGATGCTGGAAGAGCCATCCATGACCCATCTTCAGTGTTCTGGTTGAGGGAAGAGAGTTCTCATTCTAAATTTTACATTACATGGCACATTGACCCCTCAATGCAGCAAAGTCGTTCTGTACCTTTAGCAGAGAAACAGACCCAAAGAATAATGTTTCCACCTCTGTGCTTGACTGTAGGGATGGTATTTTTAGGGTCAAAGTCAGCATTTTTCTTCCTTCAAACACGGTGAGTCGAGTTAATGCCAAAGAGCTCAATTTTGGTCTCATCTGACCACAGCACTTTCTCCCAATCCTTCTCTGAATAATTTAGATGTTCATTGGCAAACTTCAGATGGGCCTGTATATGTGCCTTCTTGAGGAGGGGGCCCTTGTGGGCGCTGCAGGATTTCAATTCATGGCGACTTATTGTGTTACCAATGGTTTGTTTGGTGACTGTGGTCCCAACTGCCTTGAGATCATTAAGAAGCTCCTCTCGTGTAATTCTGGGCTGATCCCTCACTTTTCTCATGATCATCCTTACCCTATGAGACAAAATCTTGCATGGAGCTCCAGACCAAGGGTGATTGATGGTTATTTTGTATTTCTTCCATTTGGGAATAATCCCTGGAACAGTTGTCTCCTTTTCACCAAGCTTCTTCACAATGGTCTTGTAGCCCATTCCAGCCTTGTGCAGATCTACAATCCCTGACAGCTCATTGGCCTTGCCCATGATGGTGAGGTTTGAATGGAAGAAAGAGATTCTGTGGTCAGGTGTCTTTTATACACATAATGAGTTGTCATTAGGAGCACCGTCTTACATTAACAGGACTAATCTGTGTACCACATGAACACCTACTGTAGCCAGTCTGTGCCAGAATTATTGTTGGTTGGTACTTATTTTACTCACTGAACTGCAACTCAATTTATAATATTTGTATCATGTATTTTTTTTTTCTGCATTTTTAGTTGATATTCTGTCTCATTATTTAAAATACTCCTATGATAAAAATTATAGACCCTTAATTTCTTTGTAAGTGGGCAAACTTACAAAATCTGCAGAAGATCAAATAATTATTTTCCCCACTGTATGCCCACCACTGCCACAGTGCATCTACAGATACATATATGTATCAATACATATCAATATAACTCAATATGTTGAACATCTATTGAAGGACCATGTTAATAACAAATGTACTGTTGAAGTTTTTTGCATCAGAAACCTTTGAAATGTTGTTATCCAACATTAACACCCTAATATTCAGTAAACGTATTCCGTTATTCAGCAATATTTGGTCTGATCACTCTATAGAAGAATTAAGTGTATATCCCTGCAGTGGTTATTAACGGGGAAGGAAGTATACTGTTATAGTGCTATTGAAGTGAGGGCGTGAGACTATATCTAGTTCAAAAAAGGAGGAGAAACGCGTATAGAAGAGGGACTGGGGAGGCTCCCTCAGGGTGGGTGAACAAATGACTGTTCAATCTCCCTCTTCTCAGCAGTGGGTACCCTATCTTAAACCCACCACCCACCCTGTATAAACTAATGACACAGTATTGATGTATATATACATGCAAGCCTCCTGCACATATCCCTACCTTTCAAATGTCTTCCTGTAAGCACTTGCAGTTCTGTAAAACTCTGAAATCAGAGGGTGTCTGTGATTGCTGGAGCTCAGTGGGTGGAGTTGTGATGTCACGAGCCTTCCCACCCACCTCTATACTGAGACATTGAGGAGGAAGGGATAGAGGAGTGTAAAACTTTCTCTGCTGTGTGAAGGAGATAAGCAAATTGCTTGTCACTCACAGAGCAAGGGGCGGATCGACTGTGTATTTCCCTGTTAGTCGGACTTTCTCTTCCTGCAAAAAGATAAGTTCATTACTCACAGTTGGATTAACTCTTTGTGGCAAGACTGGGCACAGATGATATGACATGCTATACTCTACCAGGCAGAATTATTAATTACATTTTTTTTTTCGGGTTTACATCCACTTTAAGATCTACTACAGAGCAGAGTTTCCCAAAGGCCAGGCCTGGACCACAAGTATGTAAGGCCTTGGGAGATGTTTGGTGGCCTCCCTTCGTGCCTTTAGGTCAAAATGAAAGGGAAGTGTATAGAACTGGTGGAGAGTAATGAGTGTTCGGCACTGTTACCTTGAACTGTTCTTTGTGCTATGATGAGACTGGAGTTCCAGGTGTTAGTGACAACATGTTCCTTCTGTGATGAAGCCTGACAAGGTGGTCTGCTCAGTAGCCTCAAGGGGGTGAAAGTTCTTACAACAGCTAAACAATGCATAATTCATGTTGGTTTATATGAAGTTCCTTTGTGCCACCACCAACCGCATATGGCCCTGTGGCTGCAGGTTGGACTTTAGGAATATACTGTACAGTGCACACACACAATTTTCTCTTATTATAAAATCAATGCAAATATTTCTATGGTTATAACCAATTAGCAACAATTGATCCCCCACCAAAAACAATAGACCCCCTCAGCAACAATAGATCCTCCCCAGCAACAATAGACCCCCCCCAGCACCCATTCACCCCCCTACCAGTAACAATAGACTCCATCAGCAACAATAGATCCTCACCAGCATCGATAGACCCCCCCAAGCAACCATTTACCCGCCCCAGCAACAATACATCCACCCAAGCAACAACAGACCCCCTCCAGCAACAGTATCCCCCCAACAGCCAGCATTAATAGACCCTCTAGCAGCCAGTAACAATAATACTCCCCCAAAACAGTAGTAACAATACCCCCCAGCAATTATAGATCCCCTTCAACAACAATAGACCCCCCTCCCCAGCAACAATAGGTACCCCAGCAGCTAGCAACAATAGACCATCCAATCACAACAGTGGATACCCTCCAGGAACAATAGGGCCTCCCCAGCAACATAAGCCCCCCCCCCGAGCAACAATAGGTGTTAGTCATAGGTGTGTGCAGCCTATTGTATTGGGGTGTGTACACCCAAGCTCAAACACACTGAAGCATAATAAACTGTATTTATTGTGCTTCAGTTTGTGAATGAACACAGTGAGTGAGTGTGTTCACTGTGTTCGTTTAGAAAAGGAAGGGGTTGGTAAATCACATATTGACTAGCTCTTTTCCCCGCTCTCCATCCTGTAACATCCCCTGCAGCAGCCAAGGGGAGAGGAGGGAAGCCAGCAGCACTATGTGGGAGTCGGCACCGCACAGAGAGATTAGGGTGTGCCCAGACACACCTGGCACACTCCCTGTGCACGCCTATGGTGCTAGTATTGCATACTACCACATTCCCGCTGAAAAAAAGCTCTGAATAAAATTATTTCGACC
>BLSH010283458.1:300388-326076 GCA_018402905.1 Glandirana rugosa
ATAACAGAGCCCCCTCTCAGGGGTCTCCTCCTGCAAGACTGGGCCCAGGAACACTGCTCTTGGTGCTTCCGTCTTTATTTATGAGCTCTCGCCTCCCCTGGCTGGAGTCCCAAAAATATTCAGGCTGCTTGTTCTGTCCTCCCTCCCACTATTTTAAAACGGAACCAGCACAATGGAAAATTATTATTATCAGTGTGTGGAGCTGCTTGTGTACCGGTTAAATTAACCGTGAACTAATAATTGTGTGAACTTAAACCGCGCTACCACAAATATATATGATGTGAGTGCCCTTGAAGTCCAACCTGGCCAAGGTTACCCACTCTAGTGCTAAAATAATGTAATGATGAGCCTTACTGAATACTAATCCGGTGTTCAGCCCTGATTGCAAGACTTTCATAAAGTGCAAAATCTAGTGCCATACATATATACAATAATACAATATATGCGGAGGTCATATGCTTAACCCGGACCCCACACAGACAGTATTGAAATTGCTAACTCAATACTATTCCACTTCGGCGAAAAGAAACATGGGTATGATCAAAAAAGTCCAAGATTGATATGACAATTAAAGTGCATAATCATACTCATATGAAATAAAGTGCAAAGTCCTTAAAGTGCAAAAACCGTGCAAAGTATGTGCAAAATATAAGGTGCAGAAAAAAGTGCAAAAAGACAATCCAATTAATAATGATCCAGTCTTCAGCCACTGAAAGTACGAAGAATAATACACTGTAATGTTCAGCTTCAATAGTATATATATATATATATATACAAGTAGTGGGCCAGTACACAATCTGCATTAGCACCCTTAATCCGTATATTCTGTGACACTACTCCTTAACCAGGCACCCAGTGGCACACCCTACTCACCAGAAGGAATGGATTCCCATTACAGGAATCTTTTGCGCCTTAGGTGGTAGGTTATAGTCTTTTTCCTTCAGGATCCCAAAGACAGCCGCTGCAGGTGTTGGTGGGCAAAAAAACAACTTAGGCTCGATAGGAGACGGAAGAACAAGGGGCCCAAATCGTGGAGTACGTTCACTTTTAATACAATTATTTAACCACTTAAGGACCGGAAGGATTTCCAGCTTTAGGACCGGAGCCCTTTTTGCGATTCGGCACTGCGTCGCTTTAACTGACAATTGCGCGGTCGTGCGACGTTGTACCCAAACGAAATTTGCGTCCTTTTTTTCCCACAAATATAGCTTTCTTTTGGTGGTATTTGATCCCCTCTGCGTCATTTCTGATCACCGCTATAATCAAAAGAAGAGCGACAATTTTGCAAAAAAACCCAAATTTCTTACTTTTTGCTAAAATACAAATCCAAAAAAAAAATATAAAAAAACATTTTTTTTCACCGTTTTTGGCCGATTTATATTCTTCCTCATATTTGCGATAAAAAAAATCGCAATCCGCGTTTATTGATTGGTTTGCGCAAAAGTGGTCGCGTTTACGGATGATGAGAATTCATTTCTGGGGTTTTTTTTATTTTTTTATTTTTTACTAATAATGGCGGCGATCTGCGATTTTTAGCTGTACTGCGATATTTCAGCGGACATGTCGCACCATTTTGACACTTTTTTGGGACCATTGGCATTTATACAGCGATCAGTGCTATAAAAATGCACTGATTACTATGTAAATGCCATTGGCAGTGAAGGGGTTAACCTGCAGGGGGCGCTCTAAGGGTTAACTATGTTCCCTGGGCGTGTTCTAACTGTGGGGGGACTGCCCTAACAGGGGAAGGGAAGTGGTCACAGCCTTCATGTACATGAAGGCTGTGATCACTCCCTTCCCCCTCTCACAGAGCGGAGGTCCGTGTTTACATACACGGACCTCCGCTCATTCGCTCCGGGGGGGCCATCGCGGGAGCCGGCGGCAATCGAAGCCGCCGCACCCGCTCCCCGGCCCTCCCCGGACACAGTGAGCGCGCGGGCGCGCCTCCGGCGGCGCGCGCGCGCTCACTAGGCTCGATCACGCGGCCGCCGTCGTATGACGGCGATCCGCGTTACAGAGCCATCTTGCCGCCGTCAATTGCCGATTGACGGTCGGCAAGTGTTTAAAAACAGGAAAAATGTGCTTACATGCGGGGAAATCTGCAGGGGACGCCGATTGCGGTCCACCTGTGTCTCAAGGAGCGGAAGTGAAAAAACGGAAGTCATATTACCCGACGCTGCGTTTCGTCGGCATACGTGCTGACGTCATCAAGGGGTCATTAGCACTAGAGTGGGTAACCTTGGTCAGGTTGGACTACAAGGGCACTCACACTCCCTCCCACTATACTTCTAGAATCCTCTAGAACAGGAGTCTCTAAACTTTGTGAACAAAGGGCCAGTTTATTGTCCTTCAGGCTTTTAGGGGGGCCACTGTGGCCAGTGGGAGCAGAAAATGTCTCAATATCAGTGGAAGAAAGCAAAGCCCCATCATTGGTGTCAGTTGGGGGAGTAGTGCCCCAACGGCCAGATAAAGGCAAGCAAAGGGCCACATCTGGCCCTTGGGCTACAGTTTGGAGACCCCTGCTCTAGAAGACAAGGGGAAGAAACACAACACCAGCCTTTGAAACACTGAGCCGCCCTGAATAATCAACCCCTGTTCCACTGATTACAGGAGAACCAACTATATTTACCTAGCAGCCTGCTCTAGCTCTACACTTGGATGGTGCTACATAAAGAAAGCAAGAGTGATGTTGATAATGATCTAACGATGCCTTGAATATTTAGAAGGAAGGAATATTTTAGATTTTGCTTTTAAAAAAAAGTAGAAACATCCATGTGTTGGGGCCTTGAGTAAATGCATTGATCAATACATGGGGACATGACAAACAGATCTTTCATCGGTAGCGCACTTTTATGCCGTCTTGCTTTTTTTTTTGAATACACAGAAGTCTAAAGGAAAATAAAACACCTAAAACCTCCTGTAAAATCAAGTATCCTCTCACCAGTGATTTGATCCCATCTAAAGATCTATTCAAAATTTCAGAGCTCTCAACGCACCGTTCATTCAGCTTCACTTTTCATTAAATTAATCAAATGAAGAGTCACCTCTTCAAGAGAAACTCGACAACTTAACCTGTCCTCGTTGTCAGGCTGACATGAACCCATTAAGAACAGCAGATAATGTCTCTACGATTTACTATTATGTATGTATACAAGATAACGAGGAATACTTCCATTAGAAGAAGTCAGCTCAGGGTTCGATGACAAGACAAAGGTTAAAGGGGTTGCAACCCTTCAATGTTTAATGAGAATTTGTCACTAGGCCATTCATTTCAACATAAATATTCAGAGAAGTTTATATGGTTTGTTCAACTTACTCTATGCATGGTATTTACCTGCATATGCAACCCTTGTGTTTGAGACTGATGCTGGGTTATGTAGGGTTATGTAGGGAGGAGAAGGGAGGGACAAAGGAGCTGGGCCAGCATAGAGATTAAACACTCACATAATAGGTAGTCCCTGGGAAGGGGCTGTGCAGAATGGTAGAACCAAGAACATTGAGCAAAGCATCACACTGCCTCCACCGGCCTGCCTTCTTCCCAGTGCATCCTGGGGGCCATCACTTCCCCAGGTAAGTTACGTAAACGCACCCAGCAATCCACATGATGTAAAAGAAAATGAGATTCATCAGACCAGGTCACCTTCTTCCACTGCTCCAAAGACATGCTGGTATGTTAATTGGCTCCTGTCTAAATTGGCCTTCGTATATGTATGGATGTGAGTTAGGGACCTTAGATTGTAAGCTCCTTGAGGGTAGAGACTGATGTGAATGTACAATGTATATGTAAAGCGCTGCGTAAATTAACAGCGCTATATAAGTACCTGAAATAAATAAATAAATAATTGCTCCATGGTCTCGTTCTGATGCTCATGTGCCCCTTGTAAGTGCTTTTGGCTGTGGAAATGGGTCAGCATGGACACCCTAACCGGTCTGCAGCCCCATACACAACAATTCTAATTGGTCCTTGTCAAAGTTGCTCAAATCGTTAGGTTCATCCATTTTTTCTGCTTTCAACAAATCAACTACAGGGACAACTTTCAGGTGCCATTTGTAACAAGATCATCAATGATATTCCCTATATTGACTTTCACTTTACTTGTCAGGGTCAGGGAACGATGCGTGTGCGTGTATGTATATATATATATATTTATATATATATATATATAGTGCTATTGTACACTGGGATATTCTATCTTTCACTCACCACCATGTGGGATATGCATTTCCCTTATGACCGCTACCACCATGGGAATTTTGCTGGAGCATTTTCTTCTATCTAACTGACCATTAAACGACATAATTCTTTTCCCCTTTTGTTAAGAAGAAGATGAGAGAGGAAGGGGTTGTGATTATAATCTAAACCAGGAGAACAGCTCAGAGTGCCAATGCTGCTCCTCCATACAGCACAGTGAGTGAGTGTTGTCACTCTAGGACAGGAAGTGTGTTATTGCCAGGATTATCAGCAAAAAGTAAAGTGGAAAAAACTTAAAGCGTAACTCTACTTTTGTTGAGAAAAAAAATCATTCCCCTCTGGGTGATCTATGTACATTGCAAGGATAATAACAACCTTTGTTTCTGATTCCTACCGTTTGTTATTCTGAAGAAATCCCTCTGTGTTTGCCTGTGCCACTATTTTGAGTGGGTCTAATGGGAGTGGTTTCATAATTAACTGTCAGGTGTGCAGCTGTAGAGCACTAATGAGGAAATCTGCTGGTCCTGCATCCCTTTAGACGGGTTCCTATTGAAAGTATCTCTCCAAAAATGGCAATTTTGTTGCAGGGGATGCCTAAAATTTGACTTGCATCTTAGTGCAGACTTCTGGGAAAACTGGTGAGCCAATCACACAAACAGGAAATGATGTTTCTGGGGAGTGGTCAGTACACACTCTGTGTACAGAACAACTCCAGGTAGCCATATTGCAATACGTTCTCAAAAATTACAGAGCCGCAGATTGAAAAGGAAAGGTAATCTTTAATGACATTCAATTACAATATGATTAGTGTCGCAATTATATGTGCTATATTATTTTATCTTTATTTGTTATTTTTTTCCCCCTCGAAAGTGGAGTTACCCTTTAAAAAAAAAAAAAAGAAAATGAATGTAGCCACAATATCTAAGGACTGGTAAGCTGTAGTCTATTACATTTTTAGGTTTAGATATGCGGGTTGGTATGCATTTAAACTCATCTTTTCTCATATTTTTGCCTTTTTTTTGTCAGCTTATAATGAATTAAAGTTCATGTGCGTGTAAAGGTAGGTGTCCCAATACTTTTGACAATATAGTGTATGTGCCTGCTGTACCATGTACATGTATGGAAAAAGTATCCTGTTCTCTTTGTATTGTTTCTGTTGTGTGAAATTCCCCTCGGTCTTGCAAGTCCCTCTACTTTTCTATCAAAAACTGACCACTGAAGGAGAGCACAGCATGGTCAGTTTTCCGGCTGTGCTGAGAACTCAGCTTGCTATCCTCCAATGATCAGACTTCTGCTGCCCCCCCTCCCCCCGTACAGTCATTCACTGGGACGCAGACTAGTGTACTGCTGTTTCTCCTCTTCTAGCACTCTGAGTTCCTTATGCAGCTGAGAACAGGGGTCATGTGATCACTTATTTTAAAAAAAAGGGGAACAAAAGGTATTTACATTTTTTTTTATATCTATACTCAAATGTTTTGCATTTCACTTTAAACTGAATGGGTTGTTCGACAAGGTGAGGGTTTACATATACTTTAACAGGACCAGTAAACTATAACTACATTTTCTAAATAAATAAATATATCATTGTTTTTTTTAAGGTACCTTTTCTTTTGAAAATCCTTTTTATTAGAGTTTTACTTGTTGACAAGAATATACAGTACATTTAAAAGGTGCACAATTAACTCCCCAACCACTATATCTAAATTTAAATCACAAATTGGTTAACAAGTATCTTTTCTTTTCTTGTTACATAGTGAGATTGAAAAAAGACCATCAAGTCCAACCTATGTGAGTGTTTTTATGTCAGTATTACATTATATATCCCTCAATGTTGTGGTCCCTTAGGTGCCCATCTAATAGTTTTGAAATTATCAATGCTCCCAGCTGAAACCACTGTTTGTGGAAGAGAATTCCACATCCGCACTGCTCTTACCGTAAAGAACCCTCTATGCAGCTTAAGGTTAAACCGACTTTCCTCTATTTTTAATGAATGGCCGAATGTCTTTGTGTGCTCCCTTGCGCGGAATAGTTTTGTCCCTATTGTGGGGTCACCAGTGCAGTATTTGTACATTGAAATCATATCCCCTCTCAAGCGTCTCTTCTCCAGAGAGAATAATCTTTCCTCATAACTAAGGTCCTTCAGTCCCTTAATTAGCTTCGTTGCCCTTCTCTGAACCCTTTCTAGTTCCAGGACATCCTTCCTGAGGACTGGTGCCCAAAACTGGACGGCATACTCCAGGTGTGGCCTCACCAGTGACTTGTAGAGGGGGAGAATTATTGATTTATCCCTGGAGTTTATCCCCTTTTTGATGCATGCCAATATTTTGTTGGATTTGCTTGCCGCAGCTTGGCATTGCATGCCACTGCTGAGCCTGTTCTCTACTAGGACCCCTAGGTCCTTTTCCATCCTAGATTCCCCCAGAGGCTCTCCCCCTAGTGAGTAATTTGCATTCATATTCTTGGTACCCAAATGCATTATTTTACATTTTTCTACATTAAACCTCATTTGCCATTTATCTACCCACCCCTTTAATTTGTTCAGATCTTCTTGTAAGGTTTCCACATCCTGTGGAGAAATGATTGCCCTGCTTAACTTGGTATCATCTGCAAATATTGAGATTGATCGTTTATGAATAAATTGAATAGGATTGGTCCCAGGACAGAACCTTGGGGAACCCCACTTTCTACACCAGACCATTCTGAGTACTCCCCATTTATCCCCACCCTCTGCACTCTCCCCTGTAACCAGTTTTCAATCCAGGTACTCACCCTTTGATCCATGCCGACAGACCTTAGTTTGTACATTAAGTGTATATGGGGGAATGTATCAAATGCTTATTTTCCTTACAATAATCTTGTATATAATCTCTTATTATTCCCTTCAAGAGCTTGTATATTATTGATGTTAAGCTAACTGTCCTGTAGTTTCCAGAGATATATCTTGGTCCTTTTTTATATATATTGGTGCTACATTGGCTTTTCTCCAATCAGCTGGTACCATACCAGTCAGTAGACTGTTCTTAAAAATTAGGTACAGTGGTCTGGCAATTTCTTGACTGAGTTCCTTAAGGACCCTCGGGTGCAAGCCATCTGGTCCCGGTGACTTATTAACGTTAAGTTTTTCAAGTCTATTCCTAATTTGATCCTCAGTTAGCCACGAGGGTGCTTCCTGTGACGTGTCGGGAGGTCCTACATTATAGTTTTGAATACTTGAGCCCCCTGTTTCCTTTATGAATACTGAGGAGAAAAGTTTAACGCCATCTCTCCATCCTTGGTAACCAGATTCCCTTCATCATTTTTTATGGGGCCAATATGATCTGACCTCCCTCTCTTACAATTTATATACATAAAGAATTTCTTGGGATTCTTTTTACTCTGCTCAGCTATATGTCTTTCATGTTCTATCTTAGCCACCCTGATTGCGGCCTTACATTCCTTATTGCATACCTTATAAAGCTGGAGTGCTGACAGAGACCCCTCAGCCTTGTATTTTTTGAAGGCATTCTCCTTTGCCTTTATATGTGCTTTTACGTCGGATTTAAGCCACCCTGGTTTTTTATTAGCTCTTCTAAACTTATTTCCCATTGGGATACACTGGCTAATACCTTTGTTTAGTATGTCCTTGAAGCACTCCCATTTTTCATCCACGTTCTTTGCTCCTAGAATTTTATCCCAACTAACATCTTCCAGCATGGAGCATAGTTTATGGAAGTTGGCTCTCTTAAAATTCAGTGTCTTCGTATTCCCCTTATGTTTCCTATTTGTGTGACTTACACTGAAACTAATTGACGCTATTTCCTAGATTGCCCCTTACTTCCACGTCTGTGATCAGGTCTGTGTTGTTAGTAATCAGAAGGTCTAATAAGGTTTTTTTTCTAGTTGGTGCATTTACCATCTGACCCATGAAATTGTCCTGTAGGACATTTAGGGAATGTCGAGCCTTAGCTGAGTGTGCAGTACCTTCCGCTCAGTCTATATCTGGATAATTAAAACCCCCCTTTTTAATGACACTTCCCATCTTTGCCGCAGTTCCAAACTGTGACAGGAGGTCCGCCTCCCCCTCCTCCCTCTGGTTAGGGGGCCTATAGCACATTCCTAGTATTACTTTCCCCTTGGTGTCTTCCTTTTGTAGCTCTACCCATAAGGATTCAACCTCCTCCCTTGATCCACTAGTAATGTCACCCCTCACATTTACTTGTATGTCATTTTTTATGTACAGGCATACCCCTCCCCATTTTTTGCCCTCCCTATCCCTGCGATATAGAGAATACCCCTGAATGGCAGCTAGCCAATCATGAAAACTATTAAACCAAGTCTCTGAAATTCCCACAAAATCAAACTCCTCTTCGTACAGTAGCAGCTCTAGTTCTCCCATCTTGTCTGCCAGACTCCTGGCATTAGTGAACAAGCCACGTAGTTTTGTCCGAACACCTACTGGTTTCTTGTTGGGTATTCCTCGTTTGCATATAGGATTTGTTGCACTACTTACCTCAGGTTTAGGTTCTTCATTTGGCCTACAACTGCTGCCCCCAATGATTCCCTCTGAGCTATGTTCCACTCTGGCTATTTCTAAGTCTAGACCCTCCACCCATTGCCTAGTTTAAAAGCCCCTCTAGCTTGTCGGCCATCCTCATTCCCAGACGGTCTGCACCTTATGAGAGCTTTTCTGAGTACACAGTTTTTATAAATTCCCTGCTCATTTATTTATTTAAATTCATTATAAGCTGACAAAAAAAGGCACACATATGAGAAAACATAATTATAAATATAAATGATAATAGGTATGATTATTATTATAATATTATGTATTATAAAATAAATTAAGATTTTATTAAATCATAATTATAAATACAAATTTAAGACACAGGAAATTAAATTGTCAGTTTTGTTATACTGAAGTGAAGTTTCTTATAGTGACGTGTTGTCACAGGACTCATACAAGGACCCTTTGTACAGGTTGTGAGCCAAAATATTTTGGCCAAAATACAAATAAATCCCTCATGATTTTTAAGTGTTGAGCGTTTGGAAAAGCAAGTGAGAGTCTCCGCTCTAATTCATTACAAAGTTTTTCTATCGGGTTGAGGTCAGTACTCTGTGCAGGCCAGTTAAGTCCCCCCCCCCCCCAAACTCGCTCATCCATGTCATGGACATTGCAGGGCCGTCTTAATAGCATCATGGGCCCCTGGGCAAAGCATTGCAGTGGGGCCCCTAGCAGCCTGCCCTAATTTACGCACCTACTTTCAAGAAATAAAGTATAAATAGTTGATAGAATTAAACATATATTTATTAGTACGTTCAATAAAATCGATTTTAAACAATTAAACATGGCATAAGTCAAAGACCAATCTACACAAAGGGCACAGTACAGGGGAGGAGACAGAAGGGCATAGTACAAGGGGGGCGGGGGCAGGAGGGCACAATACTGGGATCAGGAGGGCACAAAACTGGGATCAGGAGGGCATAGTACTGGTTCAAGGATGCTGCACGGGACATTCCCATCCCGGGACAGCTTAGTAAAAATCTGACTGTCCCAGGAAATTCGGTACAGTTGGCAAATATGATGTAATGCAATATTTAATGGGGCTCCCATGCACCTGAGGTCCCTGGACAGTGCCCAGGTGTGCCCTTGCATGAAGACAGCCCTGGGACCTTGCTTTGTGCACTGGTGCATAGGCATGTTGGAACAGGAGGGCCATCCCCAAACTGTTCTCACAAAGATGTCCAAAATATCTGATGCCTTAAGAGTTCCCTTCACTGGAAATAAGGGGCCAAGCCCAACCCCTGAAAAACAGCCCCACACATAACCCCCCCTCCTACCAAATGATTTGCACCAGTGCACAAAGCAAGGTCTATAAAGACATGGATGAGTGAGTTTTGGACGAGGAACTTGACTGGTTTGCACAACCACAGAGTCCTGACCTCAACCCGATAGAACACCTTTGGCATGAATTAGACCAGAGACTGCGAGCCAGGCCTTCTCATCCACATCAGTGCCTGACCTCACACATGTTCTTCTGCAAGAATGGTCAAACATTCCCATAGGCACTCCTAAACCTTGTGGACAGCCTTCCCAGAAGAGTTGAAGCTCTTATAACTGCAAAGGGGGGGCCAACTCAATATTGAACCCTACAGACTAAGACTGGGATGCCATTAAAGTTCATGTGCGTGTAAAGGCAGGTGTTCCAATACTTTTGACAATATAGTGTATCAAGAATTTATAATGCTGGGTTTATATTATCTTTAAATTTAGTCTGACCACCTAGGCATCCATGCTCTCTGGTCACGAGGTGGGTTAAAGTCTAATGCCAACATTACATAACAACAAGTTAAATAACGTGGGTTGTTGTAGGAGATTGGATATATGAAGACATTATAGCAGGCATAAATGGTGTTGTACCCAGACCTGCTATTCTGCAAAGCCATAATCACATTTATTGCTATAAACAGGTGCTCTTTAAATTACAATTGCTCTTTTAGTAAACCAAAGAGAATGGGGTAAATAATGAGCATTTTTTAGTATTTTTTTAATGGAAGCAGACAAATATAAATACATGTAATAAATAAAAAAAGTCAGGTATGTACACCATTCTGTTTCATTCATGGGCTCTAGTGCTTCTCCTTGCATCTGATGTTTTAAATAAATAAATAAATATAAAAATACGTAATATTTTGCACTTTAAGAACATAGTTGTGTTGCAGTCCTTGTGGCTTCTAGGAAGGAATCTTCAAGAGTTAAAGTTCTCCGCACGAGCTGTCAGTCATCTTCACATTCTAGAACGTTATTTTCAGAGAAAACATTGAATGAATTAGTAATGAAAGATTGCAGGCCAAGTATAATATTTATTTGTATCTTTTTCAATGGAATCCAGGGCTCAGGCAGAAGACATGGCTTCAGCATCATGATGTAATGGCTGGAGTTTCCTGAGCGCCTACACTCCAGTTGTTCAGTAATGAAGTCACTCGTCTTGCCTAATTATTAAACAGGGAAAGCTTTTCTGCAAAAAAAAAAAAAATGTTTGAAATGTTAGAACCTTGTTTGCACCTCTGTCCTTCAGAGTCTGGTGGGTGAGGAAAATGCACAGAAAAACTATGATCTCTTCTAAACAAAAATTAAAGCAGGCATTTTCATCTTAAATTTGAATTCCAGGGCACAAACATATAACTGGATTCAACAATAGCTACAAAAGATATAAATCCACTTTGTGTGCCCCAAATGCCTTTGTAAACCCAGATATTGCCATATAAATGTAGCAGTGACATCAGCACTGTGCTGTACATAGCCTTTGCAGAGAGCAGAGCTGTGGGAGGGACTCAACAGGCTCCACCCACTACATGCTGCCTGTAGAAATCTACAGGAGGGGGCGGAGTTAAGACCGGTTACCCTGCACAAGTTGAGAGAGCAACAGTGAGCGGTCTTTACTACAGGTAGTTCCTACACAGAGGGACAGTCTCACACTGGATTACTACACAAATATGGAGGAAATACACAAAGCACACCAAGATTCAAGGAAGAATACACGTGACTTTTGGTTATCCCAGAGTTCAGCTTTAAAACCCAACTACAGGAACAGCTTCCAACCCTCCTCTCCTGGAAGCCCCCTTACAACTAAGTTATGCCTTTTTTTTACTTAACTACTTCCCGTCCAATGTACGTCCTGGGACATCCTGGGCTTTGAGTGGGGATATCTGCCTGCATCATAGCAGCAGTTCAGCCGCTTGATCGTTCTTACAGGCGACGGGAGGGAACGTCAACCCCCCTCCCGCCACCCTCCTGTACGAATCGGTCTCCGGCAGAAGTTAGCCATAGAGATTTCTGGAGACCAGATAGTCACCAGTCATCCCTATGATCCCCGGAAGGCCCGGGCGCAATGTTATGATGTCTCGTCCGGGCTGGCAGAAGTAAACAATGCCAGGGACTCGGCTGGAAAGACCGAGACAGTTTATTTATTTTTTTATCTCGGTCTTTCCAGCCTGGAGGAGAGATGTGAGGTCTTATAGACCCCGCATCTCTCCATAAAGAGAACCTGTCATGCAGTACACAAGGGGGTGTTTACATTCCTTGTAATATAATAGGAATAAAAGTGATCACAATTTTTTTTTTTTTTTTAAAGGGAAAGTGTTAACATAAAAAAAAAAAAAATGAAAATGCCCCCGTCCCCGCGAGTCCGAATGCAGTAGCAAACTCATATGTAAGTCGCGTCTGCATATGTAAACGACAATAAAAACCACACATGTGAGTTATCACCGCGAACGTTAGAGCAAGAGCAATAAATCTAGCACTAGACCTCCTCTGTAACTCTGAACTGGTAACCTGTAAAAAATTTTAAAATGTCGCCTATGGAGATTTTTAAGTACCAAAGTTTGGCGCCATTCCACGAGTATGAACAATTTTAAAGCGTGACATGTTAGGTATCTATTTACTCGGCGTAACATCATCTTTCACATTATACAAAATAATTGGGCTAACTGGAAAGACCGAGACTGTTTATTTTTTTTTTAATCTCAATCTTTTCAGCCTGGAGGAGAGATGTGGGGTCTTATAGACCCTGCATCTCTCCATAAAGAGGACCTGTCATGCACTATTCATATTACAAGGGATGTTTACATTCCTTGTAATAGGAATAAATGTGATCAAAAAAAAAATTTCAAGAGAAAGTATAAAATAAAAAAATAAAATTGAAATAAAGAATATTAAAAAAAAAATCAAAGTGCCCCCGTCCCCGTGTGTTTGCACACAGAAGCGAATGCATACGTAAGTAAACGGTGTTCAAATCACACATGTGAGGTATCGCCACATGCATTAAAGTGAGAGCAACAATTCTAGCACTAGACCTCCTCTGTAACTCTACACAGGAAACCTGTAAAAAATGTTAAAGCATCACCTAGGAGATTTTTAACCCCTTCCTTACCGGGCACTTAAACCCCCCTCCTGCCCAGACCAATTTTTGGCTTTCAGCGCTGTCGCATTTTGAATGACAATTGCGCGGTCGTGCGACGTTGTACCCAAATAAAATTTGCGTCCTTTTTTTCCCACAAATAGAGCTTTCTTTTGGTGGTATTTGATCACCGCTGCGTCATTTCTGATCACCGCTATAAACAAAAAATGAGCGACAATTTTGCAAAAAAGAACAATATTTTTTACTTTTTGCTAAAGTACAAATCCATTAAAAAAAATTATTCATCAGTTTTGGCCGATATTTATTCTTCTACATATTTTTGGTAAAAAAAAATCGCAATCGGCGTATATTGATTGGTTTGCGCAAACGTTATCGCATCTACAAACTGGGAATTGATTTATGGCGTTTTTATTATTTTTTTTTTTTTACTAGTAATGGCGGCGATCTGCGATTTTTATCGGGACTGCGATATTGCAGCAGACATGTCGGACATTTTTTACACATTTTTGGGACCAATGACATTTATACAACGATCAGAAATTTAAATGTCCACTGATTACTGTATAAATGTCATTGGCAGTGAAGGGGTTAACCAGCAGGGGGCAGTGAAGGGGTTAAATATGTTCCCTGGGTGTGTTCTAACTGTGGGGGGGCAGGGCTGGCCGGGACATAACAGATCTAACTGATCCCAGTGACAGGGATCAGTAGATCTGCTATGTCCCCTGTCACAGAACGGGGAACCGCCGTGTTTACAACGGCGGTTCCCCGTTCTGAGGCTCCTGAAGGAGATCGGCGGGTCCGGGCGGACATCGAGTCCGCCGGTGGCACGGGCACGCTCGCGCAGCGTGCGGCGCGCGCCGCTGCTGCCACTAGGGGGCGCGCGAGGAGCGTGCACAGGGGACGACGTCCATGGACGTCGTCCCGGCATTCCAGATCCGCGCTGGAGCCGTACTATGGCAATAGCGCGGATCTGGAGTGGTTAAGTACCAACGTTTGGCGCCATTTCACGAGTGTGGGCAATTCTAAAGTGTGAAACTTGTAGGCCATGATGCGGATGGGCATAATTCCAGTACCGGGACTGGATTGATTTTATGTTTGTTTGTAGTTTTTTTTCACTTTTCTGTTTATGTTGAATTCTACATTTTATTACAATAAAATGGTCTCTAGATAATGCACTAAGCTGGTGCGCTCTCCTGTTTTTTTTTTTTTTTGTTTCAGTTTGTGTTAAGGATTTCCTCGATCTGAAGTGGTCAGCAAGGCAGGCAGAGTGCTGAGTTCCTCATGGTCAGTTCTTGCCTGGGTCTGGTAATACAGAAGAGATATTGTAGACTTCTCAGTGTATCTGTCTGTTCGTACCTTGTACGGGCAGACAGATACACACTGACAGGAAGAATGAATGAACTACCAGAGTGCACAACAGCGCTCATGGTATTAACTGAGACCATCCATTTAGGCTTAGGCCAGCCATAGACAGTTCAAATTTCAGTCGGGTAAGCAGGATTCAAACTGTGCATGGACAGGGCGAATGTACCAAGTTGATTGATTGATTTTACTTGTGATTATCGCTAGTGGTGGCAACAAGCGCTAGCAATAATCACTGTCTTCTCCAGGCATGGACAGCTTCCATTCCCCCTCCGAGAGAATAAAGTGTCTCAGCAGGAGGGATTCCCCATCAACACTGTCTGAGCTGATTGGGGAATCATGCAAATTTCTTACCTGCAGCCCGTGGTTGCAGGAGAGAAATTCGCACCATCTATGGCCTGCCTTAGGGACTTGAGACTCATACTCGCCTGTAGTGCTAATGGTTTTTATTTGCTATTTTGAGTTTCATCACAGTTCTTATCCCACAAACCAACCCTGACACAGCCCACCCTGAGGAACACAGGTATGTGTAAAGTATTGGGACACCTGCCTTTACATTCACATGATCTTTAATGGCATCCCAGTCTTAGTCCTTAGGGTTCAATATTGAGTTGGCCCACCCTTTGCAGCTGTAACAGTTTCACCTCTTCTGGGAAGGCTGTCCACAAGGTTTACGAGTGTCTATGGGAATGTTTGACCATTCTTCCAGAAGCGCATTTGTGAGTTCAAGCACTGATGTTTAACGAGAAGGCCTGGCTCGCAGTCTCCAATCTAATTCATCCCAAAGGTGTTCTATCAGGTTGAGGTCAGGACTCCTGACAGCCACCTTTGGGATGAATTAGAGCAGAGACTAAAACTAGGATACGATTAGGCTGCTGGCGCATGTGGTGTGCTCTGTGATAGCCGTGTCTATGAGACTCAGCTGGTCACAGATCGGAGTAAGGGGCCGATCTTGGCTGCCTCATCTGTGCCCACCAGTGCCACCTATCAGTACCCACCAGTACCACCTACCAATCAATTCCCATCAGTGTCTCATCATCAGTGCCACTGATCAGTGCTGCCTATCAGTGTCACCTACCAGTGGACATCAGTGCTACTTATCAGTGCACTTCAGTGCCCTTCAGTGCCACCCATCAGTGCCACCCATCAGTGCCCATTAATGCTGCCTCATCAGTGTCCATCAGTGCCACCCTATCAGTGCCTATCAGTGCTGCCTATCAGTGCCCATCAGTGCAGCCTATCAGTGCCCATCAATGGCCATCAGTGCAGCCTCATCAGTGCCCATCAGTGCCACCTAATAGTGCCGCCTTATCAGTGCCTATCAGTGCTGCCTATCAGTGCCCATCAGTGCAGCCTATCAGTGCACATCAATGAAGGAGAAAAATTACCTGTTTTCAACATTTTATAACAGACTAAGAAACAGTTTGTTTGTTTTTTCAAAATGTTTGCAAAAAATAAAAAACCCAGCAGTGATTAAATACCACCAAAAGAAAGCTCTATTTGTGTGAAAAAAAATATTAAAAATTGAATTTGGATACAGTGTAGCATTGGCCTGGGCAGGAAGGGGGGGGGAGTGCCTAATAAGCAAGTGGTTAAAGTTCATGTGTGTGTAAAGGCAGGTGTCCCAATACTTTTGGTAATATAGGGTAAGTAAAATGATTCCACTATCGTTCTTTCTTATGGCCAGGGCAGAGGCAGAAGAGGCCATGAGCAACCCTCTCTGGCTGTTCACTCTGTTTCCTGTTCAGCTACAGTAAATAAAATTTGCTCAAGGCTTCTCATTTTATTCTTTAATTGGTTACAAACTATTCCCACCCTACAAATGTTCCAAGGCTCTGATTGGATACAGATTTAAATGCACCTTAAAATCAAAACATACAGGTAGCTTTTGTCTTCTTGATAAACCGTTAATCCCCAGTGACAGGTCCATCTGACGTCTGTGTCTGCCAGCGGATTGCGAAAAATATGAAAAAAAAATCTCTACAGTAAATTCCTATTAATGCAACAAGCAGGCGGATAGCATTTCATCATCACTGTGAGATCTTAAAGAAAGAGATTAGCTGCTTGCTGCTGTAATTCCCCAGCCAGTGATAAAGACATACATGGCCCAATTAAATTCAGGCAATAAAGAAAAACAAAACAAAAAAAAAGAGTCATGTTAATGAAAAGTATTTTAATCTAACCACAAGATAATCAGCGAACAGTGAAACCGTGCATTAAAATCATAAACATGGAATCATTAAAAGTGAATCGGCTTTGATCTATTTTTAGGATAATGGAATTCCTGTTCCCCCCGGGCGATATACCTGAGCTATTACTCATAACGACAAGCTCCTTGAAGTGTGTTGCAAGCAAGCAATGTCATTTTGCATGTCAGTTAATTCATCAGCACCGTAATTATAATGTGCAGCTCGTAATCTATCGTCCCCGTTCCTCGCATGCCTTTATCTCATTATTAGTATTGTTTAACCACTTCCCGCCCGGCCTATAGTAAAATGACAACCTGGGCTTTCAGTGCTCATATCTCAATGCTGCCTGCAGCTGCGGGCCAGCAATTCCCTTCACCGTAAGAACAATCACAGCAGCTGTCCAGTCGGTTGATTTTTCTTACTGGCAGCGGAAGCGGGCGCCCTTCCCGCCGCCCTCCGGTGCTGCTCCTGACTCACCTGTGCAATCCGTGAGCCAGAGAAGAGATCCGCTGGTCCCGGAAGGAAGTCACAGAGATTTCCAAGGGACGGATGGTCCCTGGCAATCTTTATGACTCTCGGAGGCCCGGGCACGACGTTATGACCAACATTGTATCTTGGCCTAGGCCAACAAGGCCCAGGCCTAGGGCGGCACTTTGCAGGGGGGCAGCACGAAAAGAGTCCCCGATGGCTTGCACTACACTTTTAGTCTTATTGGGTGGACTGGGCCGGGAGACAAACCGGTCTGGCACCCCCATAAAGCGGCTGCACTTGCTGCCGGTATGACAATACTGGCAGGCCCCCATCTGAGGGGGACAGCCCATACATATGTAGGGGACCCGAGCGTCCCAAGGGGCCCAGGTGGTGGGCCCCAACCAACGAGTTGTTGTGCTGCCCCATATCCAAACAGGAAGTGTGAGGAAATCTCTTAAGGAAATCCATTGCAATGCCCCCAAGGCCCTCAGAACTAGTGTCCCCACTAGGGAATGTCAGGGCGGGTCTTAAACAGGAAGGGGTGTGGCCTTGACAGGAAAGGGTGGCCCATATTTAAATTAGGGGGGTGCATGAGTTTAGTCAGGCCTAGGGCAGCACAAAACCTAAATACACCGCTGGTTATGACGTCACGTCTGGGCTGGCAAAAGTATACAAAGTTGGGTATCCGGCTAGAAAGCATCAGATCGTTCTTTTTTTTTTTTTATTGATCTGTAGCTTTCCAGCCTGTAGGAGAGATGTGGGGTCATATGTGGATGTGACCTGCGTATGCGTTCGCTTCTGCATGCGGGGACGGGGGCACTTTCATTTTTTTTTTTATTGTTTATTTTATTTATTTTTTTTATATTGGCTAGATCCGCTGTAGATGTAATATGAAGATGATTGAGCCCTGTTGGCTCTTATATTATTTTGTACGTTTGTGTTTGTACTTGTTGTTTGCGTACAATAAAAACACCCTTTAAAAAAAAAAATGCTTAGGTTTGAATGGAGCCTTAATGGGGGCATAGAAAGCAATCGAAACCTGATAGGTGTTCTAATACCACTCCACGCAATGCAAATTTTTTTAAAAAAAAGTTTTGCCTTTAGTTATATTTTAATATAACAAAGTAATAGATATACAATTTATTTTTAGACAAACAAGACTTCTTTTCTTGCAAAAATGTTATGTTTTAAGCAATCCATAGGCAAAAAAAGTAACAAAACAAACACAATGCACTTTGTACTGTTAGTTTTAAAAAATATATATTTTACTTATTGTATAAATATTATTATTATGTTTTTATTATAGTTGCTATGGATAAAAAGTATACATTTAGTGCAAATCACTGCGCTAAATATGCTTAATATACCAAGCTGCTGCTTTAAAATTATAAATAACTAAAGAATAAGTGAAAACAAATAAATGAAAGTATTCACAGCAGCGCATTATTAAATCAAGTCATAAAGTGCAAGTGCAAAAAAGTCCACAGTCCATCATAACAGGAACAATGTGATTGTGTAAAGGTGAATTCAAAACATCCAACCAAAACCAAATTGCACTTACATCGATAAAAACCCACCCGTGTACTATCAAATGTCTGTGTGTTTACCCACTCGCGGTCATTGGAAATCCTCTGTGTCACACGCAGGTGTCCTTCTGACCAAGTCGGAAGTGATGAAACGCGTCAAGAGCGTGGCCATAGGATGATTCAGAGACAGGCTGGATGTGAACACAACGTGTCAGCGTGTGACGGCGCCGAACGCAGAGGATTTACAATGACAGCGAGTGGGTAAACACACGCCATTTGATTGTACACATGCGATTTGAAGTTATTATTGATGTAAGCACAATTTGATTTTTCAGTAAATGATCAGTTTTAAGGTTAATGCACTATGAGAAGCCCCTGTTTTTTATATCTCCTTGAGTGTCTGCGGCTTGGAGTGTAGATTTGGGAGCGGAGACCTTGTGCTGCTTATGCAGTGATTTACATCTGACAAGCTGATTTTAATCAGATTTCTGGTGAGCCTCCGTTTTTTTTGGATGTTCCCTGCACTATTATCACCAGTGGAGCCAATTTTCGTTGCTGTTGGATGTTTTGAATTCACCTTCACACAATCGCATTGTTCATGTTATGATGGACTATGGACTTTTTGCACTTGAAGATTTGATTTAATAATGCGCTGCTGTAAATAGTTTTATTTATTTGCTTTCACTTATTCTTTAAAAAAGTATACATTGTATTCTATCATTTTTCTTGTTTAAAATGGCCCTAAAGTTATGTTTTCAGCACAAAGCATGGCAAAGATTTATTTACAAATGTACACATTTTTTACACAGGGGCGATCCGATTTCAGGCGTGACTTTGTTGGCCATTTGAACGCGACTTCAAGGTGGCTTCAGCGTGACTTTGGGCAACTTACAATGCGACTTAAAGCAACCTCCATGCCAGGCGACTTTGACTGTGGCCAATCAGAGAATATTGCTCTTCTGACATCATTCCTATTACCTGGATAAATTATTTTCTTTTTTCTGTAAAGTCGCTTCAATATAGATGGGGAACCAACTTGGAGGCGACTTCCATTGAATTCTATGGGCACAAGTCCGATAGAAGTCGCCTTGAAGTAGTACAGGAACCTTTTTTGAAGTCGGAGCGACTTCAGTAGTGTACATTAACCACTTCAGCCCCGGAAGGATTTCCCACTTTAGGACCAGAGCCCTTTTTGCGATTCGGCGCTGCGTCGCTTTAACTGACAATTGCGCGGTCGTGCGACGTTGTACCCAAATACCCATTTGCGTCCTTTTTTCCCCACAAACAGAGCTTTCTTTTGGTGGTATTTGATCATCGCTGCGTCATTTCTGATCGCCGCTATAAACAAAAGAAGAGCGACAATTTTGCAAAAAAACCCAAATTTCTTACTTTTTGCTAAAATACAAATCCAAAAAAAAATATAAAAAAACTTTTTTTTTACAGTTTTTGGCCGATTTATATTCTTCCTCATATTTGCGATAAAAAAAATCACAATCAGCGTTTATTGATTGGTTTGCGCAAAAGTGGCCGCGTTTACGGATGATGAGAATTCATTTTTGGGGTTTTTAATTTTTTTTTATTTTTTTACTAGTAATGGCGGCGATCTGCGATTTTTAGCGTTACTGCGATATTGCGGCGGACATGTCGGACCATTTTGACACTTTTTGTGGGACCATTGGCATTTATACAGCGATCAGTGCTATAAAAATGCACTGATTACTGTGTAAATACCATTGGCAGTGAAGGGGTTAACCTGCAGGGGGTGCTCTAAGGGTTAACAGTGTTCCCTGGGCGTGTTCTTACTGTGGGGGGACTGCCCTAGCTGGGGAAGGGAAGTGATCACAGCTTCCGTGTAGAGGAAGGCTGTGATCACAGCCCTTCCCCCTTCACAGAACGGAGGTCCGTGTTTACTTACACGGACCTCCGTTCTTTCACTCCGGGGGGGGGGGCATCGCGGGTAGCCGGCGGCGATTGAGCACCGCCGCACCCGCTCCATGGCCCTCCCCAACACAGTGGGCGCGCGCGCGCCCACAGTGCGTGATCTCGCAGCCGCCGTCAGATGACGCCGATTTGCGATATTGCACCACTTTGTCACCGTCAACCTGCGGTTGGCGGTCGGCAAGTGGTTAAGAAGGCTCTCATTCACTTTGATGGGATTTCTTCTGCCAAGCTACTTGGGACGACACAAGTCGGATCCCAAGTCGCTGTAGTATGAAAAGGCTCTTACAAATTAAATAAAGTTTTTTTGTTTTTTTAACTGTGTACTTTTTTTTATTGCAACACTTAAAACATTAATGAACAAAATGAATAAAAATGAAAAACTTTAAGGCCTCATGCACACTGGGGCACTTGTAAATGTTTTTCCCAGCTGGAGAAAAGCAGCTTCAAAAAATGCGCCAAAGCCACGTTTTTGCAAATGCGTTTAGTCACGTCAAGCACTTGGGTGTTTATTTATTTAATTGGTCAGAATATTAATATATTCTGGCCTTTGAAATGAAAAAATGTTCAAGTGCTAAACATGCCCAGCATTTAGGCACCTTTAGATGAGTTTACCTGCATTTAGGCGCGTTAGGTGTTTTTTTCTGGAAAAATGCTCCTCTCATGCAAAGCACAAGTGGGTTTTAACATAGAGGGGTGTTTATAGACAGAAATAAAAAATGTCAAGGCCTGCAAAACAGGCGTTTTGAGCCTTAAATTGGATTGTCACCAGTACAAAATATGAGGAAAAATGTGATTTAAAAGAATTTTTATTTTTAGTTAAAGTAAAAAAGGTGTTATACTTACCTGCTCTGTGCAACAATATTAAACAAAGCGACACCTTACCTCCTCTTCTGGAGTCCCTCAGCAGAGTTGTCCGGTCCTTTCTCTTGGGGGTGGCCCCATAGCAAGCCATGAGCTACTCAGCCGGACTGTGTGCATCCATAGACACAAATAACTCAGCTCAGCCATGCCCCCCCTCTTCACAGGATTTGATTGACAGCAGCAGGAGCCTATAGCTTCCGATGCTGCCTGTGTCTCCTGTGAAATTAGGAAGAGGGAAAAGTGCTGCTGCAGGCAGCACAGCGTTGGATCGGTAGAGGAGTCAGGTAGGGTTTGATTGTAGAATGTAATGCATTAAGGTAAAAAAAATTTGGAGTTTAGTACCACTTTAATCTTCCAACGGGGATACCCGCTCTACTCATATGATAACTGTCCAAGAGGGAAACACTCCTCACTTTGGAAACATTTCCTCTCCTGTTGGATCTTTTGGAAAAAAAGTGAAGGGGGGTCTCTTTAAAGGATAAGTCCACCTTTTGGATCATGTTACATGTTCCACCCGTATTTAGGTGACAGCGGGCAGGCATCTTCTCCGGGGGCCCGCTGTCACTATTTGAAAATAACATTTTTGACACCCTTCACCCGATTGGCTGAAAGGACAGGAGATCCTATTGGATGCCTAGGAGGCGGAGGGAAGGAGCCACACACTGGAAGCTGCTACACCGTCATGGAGGAGAGGAGACGGAGCCGATGCCCACCACCCGCTACCTACTACCCGCCCAGATGGGCTAAGTGCCGGACCGACAGGCAAATGGCATGGGGGGGTGGTTGTTTGCCGCCCCCTACCCCAAAAAAAAAACACCAGCCGCCACTGGTTCATTCATACTTCCTGTCAGTGTGTATCTGTCTGCCTGTACGAGGTACAAACAGACAGATACAATGAGAAGTCTGCAGGAGTCCTGCATGGCATTACGGGTGCAATGCTTTCTAGGCTCCAAACCGCGGGTGCAATGCTTTCCAGGCTCCTAATCGTGGGTGTAATGCTTTCCAGGCTCCAAACTGTGGGTGCAATGCTTTCCAGGCTCCTAGTCGTGGGTGTAATGCTTTCCAGGCTCCAAACTGTGGGTGCAATGCTTTCCAGTCTCCTAATCGCGGGTGCAATGCTTTCCAGGCTCCTAATCGCGGGTGCAATGCTTTCCAGGCTCCAAACAGCGGGTGCAATGCTTCCCAGGCTCCTAGCCATGGGTGCAATGCTTTCCAGGCTCCAAGTAATAAAAATAATAAATGCACATTTATTTTAACCTGCAAAAAGAAGTGCATTTATTATTTTTTTTTAAAAAAGGTGAACTTATCCTTTAATGGGACACAAACTTACTAGATTTGAACCCTTCCCAGCTCTATCAAAAAAAAATGTTATGGCTCTAAATCTATGTTTCAGAATTACGTAAAAAAAAATAAATCAGCGTGTATGTATGCAATAAAAAATCAATAAAGTAAATATACAGTTAAAACATTTCTCACTTTTAGCTAAAGTCTGGTACACACAATGAGATTATCGGACAATTGATCATCCGTTTTTTTTTTTTTTTTGCATGCTAATCTCATATCGAAAATAAAAAGTTTAATAAAGTTTCGTAGATTCTCGTACGACAGAATAAAAATTCGGAAGTGATGTAATGTATTGTATTTTCGAAAGACAACTGTACTGATTAAAGCGGAAGTGCACCCACATTTTTTACTCCTCACCATGCAGCACTAATGTGCATCCTAAAAATGAATTGGCAATTTATCATTTTTGTTTCTGTTCACTTACCTGATTTATGCCTTTATCTAATTTCACTTCCTCCTTTAGGGGCCGTGGCGCCGTATGTCATTTCCAGTTTTGCATTGCATGGCTGTGCCATGTCAAGCTGACCAAGATTGCACCGCACTGCACGTGCACAAGATTGGCAGGTGCATGCTGGGTAGCCAGCATGCACGAAATCCAGGAAGAAGGACACTGCAGCTTCAGATGCCCACACTGGAGATGGCCACGCTGTGCAGGAACTTCACAAAGTAAGAAAACGATGCTGCACAAATAGAAAGCTGGGCATAGTTTACAGCATACCTTTGTTACATTGCACGGGGCATGAGTATTCTAGGGATATTTTTATCTTAAAAGTCATATTTCACCCAGAACTTTGCGTTGTATGAAAATTGTACGATCTGGTATCGAAAAATTAGACGAGCTAGGAGCCATGTCAGATGTGCTTCTGACGGCTCTGTGTTAGGCGGCTTATATTCAACTAACCAGAACATTTTACCCCTTGTTACCTTATTACGGTCCCAGCAATACCCTTGCGGTTGAGCGGTAAATTGGGCGAACGTGCTGACCCTTGTCTGGGCTTGGTGGCCCTGTCACCATCGTACAGAGACACACCATATAATTGCTTACACGCTTTTCCATGCCTACTATGTTACTATACATGCTGCACCTTGAACCCTTCCCCTGATGAAGGAAATAACCTACAAATTCCGAAACACGTTTGGTAGCGGACAGCTGTGAACCAACTTCCCCTGGTGGCCAACCCTCATTGGGCCAATTTGGTGTTCCAGCTACTTCACATGGTGCCTCTTCATTCTACTGTTTTATGTATCACTGTGGCAATTTTTAAGCTATGTTTTTATGTCTATAGAATTATTTTACATTTTGTATTTAATAAAGCTTGTTATTTTTTATACATTGTCACATCTCATTACTACTTTTCCCCTCCCTCTGTCTATAAAGTCCCTCTGGGGCCCTCTCTTTTTCGGTATGATGTGGTATCATAAGAGAATTTTTGCGCTTGTCCCATCGGTTAATGTCGGATGAATTGTCATGATCGGCTCACGAAATCTGCGTACAATTGCTTCGAACGCTGTATCGTTCATACGATTTTCTGATCGTGTGTACGGGCCATAAAGTAGGAAAGTGTTTAAATCCCATCAGTTTATTTTTTGCTATTTGTGAGATTTTTCTTCACTTCCTGTCGCTGACATGCAATGGAATTGCTATAATGTTGGCCCGCAAAGCAAAATCATTTTCCAGCTTAGCACGGCCATTAGGATAACTCGAATACATTTATGTCCCTTACAAGGGGTTGCCATTGCCTGCTTCCCAAAGTCGAACCTTAAAAAAAATGTGCGTTCTTTGAATCTAGCTCAAGAGTGCATCTAAGTTTCTTAAGGTCACATGCAGGCATGCATTCCAAAAAGTGTCACTTTCTGAAGTATGCTAATTTTCAATGTTTTCACACCTCACCCAGCACCTTTTCACACCTCCAAGTGTGTCTGGCGACGAGCGACCTGAGGACTACAAAGCTTCGCATGTCGAGGAATTCCAGCGTCTCCATTAATATGACATTTGGGTCTTTGTGCTCTACTGATCTTTAACATGTAAGAAAATGATCCTGTAATGAGAAGTATTTCTCGTGGTGTTCTTTTGTGTTACAGTTTGATCTTGGGATGCCTTGTAGTAAGGCAGATAGTAGATGTCTGAACTTGCTGAGGTATGTACAGCTCATCCTTTCATGATACACTGTATCGGAGCAAACAATGCCTTTCAAGTTGAATACCGTAAATATCTCCAGCCTAATTCACAGATCACGCAGGTAAACAACATAGCATGTTGCTTTGTTACATACTCAGGAATGTAATCAGCTGCTAAGAAGGTTCCTGAACCATCCGGCATGGCTGGACGCAGCCTTGGTCGTAGCAAAGAGCCATCCTGCATAATTCTTAATGGTCCCTTTGTGGAGGGGGGGTGGGGGTGTGTCCCTCTTTTAAGACCAAATTTCTATTGGCTTGGTGTACTGTATTATCATTTAACCATTTGCCTACTGCCCACTATTACTCCCTTCCTACCCAGGCCAATTTTCAGCTTTTAGTGCTATCGCATTTTGAACGACAATTGCGCAGTTGTGCAACGCTGTACCCAAACTACATTTTTGTCCTTTTTATGAGACAGATGGAGCTTTCTTTTGGTGGTGTTTAAGCACCACTGGGTTTTTTATTTTTTGCTAAAATAACATAAAAAAAAACAAAAATGTGTGTGGGCGGGGGGGCAGGGGGGACTTTTTCCTTAGTCTCTGTTTTTTATAAAAATTTTGAAAATAAGTCATTTTTCTTCTTCACTGATGGGCACTGATGACACAACACTAAAGGGCACTGATGAGGAGGCACTAAAAGGCAGCACTGATGGGCAATGATAGGCAGCACGGATAGGCGGCACTGATTGGCTGCACTGATGGGTGGCACTGATGAGCAGGTATTGATG
>BLSH010283458.1:326086-336679 GCA_018402905.1 Glandirana rugosa
CTACTTTTTCCCTAGTCTCTGTTTTTTTATAAAAATTTTGAAAATAAGTCATTTTTCTTCTTCACTGATGGGCACTGATGACACGGCACTAAAGGGCACTGATGAGGAGGCACTAAAAGGCAGCACTGATGGGCACTGATAGGCAGCACGGATAGGCGGCACTGATTGGCTGCACTGATGGGTGGCACTGATGAGCAGGTATTGATGGGCACTGAAAGGCAGCTCTGACTGGCATCACTGACGGGGCACTGATTGACATCACTGCTGGGCACTGATAATCAGGGCACTGATGATCACGCTGTCAGTGTGAGGAAAGGAATGTCGATAACCGGCATCTCCTTGTTTACATGTGATCAGCAGTGGTAGCTGGTGCTCCATCAGTCGGACAAACCTGACCACAGACCCTTCCATCCCAGTCCATCCAGCCCTCCACCCCACACAGACCCCCCCCCCCCCGTTGCGGCAAATGCAAAACTGTCCAATAATGGCAAACAAGAGAATCCAGCAGCAGTGCATTACTTATCTTCGAGGTGTTGGTGTCCTTCAGCTCCTCCTGGAACATAGGAATCCCACTGTCTCCCCTGCTCTGTGTGCAGTATAAGAGAAGAGGGACCTGCTTGCTGTGGCGGCCTCATCGGGTGTTCGGACTCCAGGCCAATGGGGTCTCAGGACCCGCTTCCTGATTGATCGGGAAGAGAAACAGGAAGACATTAGCGAATATAAATTGGGTCCCTGCATGTAGATTAGGGGCCAGGCGCATGGATTAGGGGGCGGCGCCCCTGCTCCCCTAATGAGTGGCCGCCACTGGTGATCAGCTGTGATTGGACACAGCTGATCACATGGGTAAAGAGCCTTGTCATCGCTCTTTACCAAAATCGGTGATTCAGCGTGCCTGATCACCATACTGCGCGCCCCTGCTGGCGTGTAAGCATGGCGAGAATGTGAGAAAAGCGTCGCCTACCCGTCAATTGACAATATGGTGGGTGAGAGGTGGATAAAGCACATCCAAAGCCTTTCATTTTTTCTTCCCAGAGTGATAAAAAGACGTTTTCAATGTAAGTTGGTATGGTAAATATCTTAAAGTGATATTAAAGCTTCTATTTTTTAAAATAAATAACAAACACATTATACTTACCTGCTCTTTGCAGTGGTTTTGCAAACAGCAGCCCCGATCCTCCTCTTCTTGGGTGCCCCACCGGCGCTTCTGGCTTTTCCTCCCCCCCGCCAAGTATCCACATAGTAGGTCACTTTCTATGGGGGCACTAATGCAGGTTCATTCCCGAGCCTACCTGTCTGTGTCTATTGATCCCATACCCGCATCATAGGATTTGATTGACAGGAGTGTGAGCCAATGGATCCCACTGCTATCAATTTGCCCTGTGAGGAGGGACAGAGCCAAGAGAGCAGCTGCACTCGTGCACAGCGCTGGATCCAGATCAGGCTCAGGTAAGTAAAAGGGGGGCTAGCGGAAATCCTCTGCAACAGAGGATTTTTTACCTTAATGCACACTTGTAGAATGCATTAAGGTAAAAAGCCTTAAGCCTTTATAACCACTTTAAAGTAAAACCAAATGTAGAATTTCTGCTAAATCCTTACTAGTCTTACACATGCTCTCCCCAGCGTCTATACTAACTAACCTGTATAAAAATGTGTATATATGTACCTATCTTCAGACCACTGCAGTCCAGTCACATGATACCGCATGTAAGTCAGGGGCGGCTGCAGGGGAGAAGAGAGAGGGTCTGACAACGACTTTGAAAGCCGGGAGCGATGACATCACCCATAGACTCCCATGGTGCAGCCATTGTTGCCGGTCCCTCTTCTCCCCTGCAGTCACTTCTGGCTGACACAGGGGACCCAGATCATGTAACCAAACTGGAGCAGGCATTTTTTTTACACAGGTTAATTAGTATCGTTGTTAGGAAGGGGAGGGATGCATTTTAAGACTAATACGGCTTTAGCTGGAATTCTACTTTATTTTACCTCTCTTTTTTAATGGCAGATGCATTTGGGACGGTGGCTTTCTCCTGCAACCTGCATCTTGCAGATAGAGCTATGTGCTGCCCATCATTCTGTGGGCAGAGCTAGGTATAGCTATTTTCTGAGTGTAATATGAATGGTGCCAACATCAACAGCAGTATGAAGGGTAAAAACACTGCAGTGATTTCACTGCGGAAGGAATAGAGTTGTCACCCTATCAAAGAAAGTGCCTATTCAACATTTTTACTAGCAGGATCAACAAGTATTGGCAACATGGCCAAATAGGTAGTTAGAGCAGGGAGCCCAGTCAAAAGCTGGCCATAAAGTCATTGAAAATCACCCAGTTCAGCAAGGATTTTGATCCATCTATGGTCGTTTTCGCTCAAGATAAGTTGCTCTACAGTATCTCACAAAAGTGAGTACACCCCTCACATTTTTGTAAATATTTTATTATATATTTTCATGTGACAACACTGAAGAAATGACACTTTGCTACAATGTAAAGTAGTGAATGTACAGCTTGTATAACAGTGTAAATGTGCTGTCCCCTCAAAATAACTCAACACACAGCCATTAATGTCTAAATTGCTGGCAACAAAAGTGAGTACACCCCTAAGGCCCCGTTCACACTGGGGCGTTTTTTAGGGGCTTTTGGGCTAAAAATAGCACCCTTATAGCGCCTGAAAAACACCCCCCATCCATCCCAGTGTGAAAACCTGGGTGCTTTCACACTGGGGCAGTATGCTTGCGGGACGTTACAAAAAGTCCTGCAAGCAGCATCTTTGGGATGGTGCAGTGAGCCATGTTTACATCGCATCTCCACCGCCCCTGCCATTGAAATCAATGACAAGTGCTTCCAAAGGGTCTGCACACCGCCTCAAAAGCACAGCGCGCTGGTACTTTTAACCCCTTGTGGGGGGTTAAAGCACCGCGCTCCCGCTTGCATAGCGGTGCCATAGCGTCGCTATAACAGCGAAAAATCGTAGATGAAACTAGCGGTGATTTACCGCTAAAGTGTAAAAGGGGCGTAAGTTAAAAAGGCCAAATTGGTCCCAAAGTGTCAATATTTTTTGTGACCAGCATTATTTTCCAGCACTGCGTTAACCTTCTTGTGCATGGAGTTCACCAGAGATTCACAGGTTGCCACTGGAGTCCTCTTCCCCTCCTCCATGATGACATCACGGAGCTGGTGGATGTTAGAGACCTTGCGCTCCTCCACCTTCCATTTGAAGATGCTCCACAGATGCTCAATAGGGTTTAGGTCTGGAGACACGCTTGGCCAGTCCATCACCTTTACCCTCAGCATCTTTAGCAAGCCAGTGGTCATCTTGGAGGTGTGTTTGGGGCCGTTATCATGTTGGAATACTGCCCTGAGGCTGCCCTGCTGCCCGGGTGAGTCTGCCCTATCCCTGTTGTAGTCACCCGGGCAGCCCTAGGCAAGACTGGTGCCACCCCGCACCTTCCCCCCCCAGCGCAGTGCAGGGCCAAGCAGATGGCGCATAGGGGGGTGGTGTTAGTCTTGCCTAGGGCGCAAAATAGTCAAGTACCAGTCCTGTCTGTCACCCTACCAGGGACTCCAGAACCAGGGCTGTAAGAGAGGCCTTCCTCAACACTTCAGGCTTCATCACCAGGTACATTACATTTAAGTATATCTCCTTCTGTAGCTAAGCACTCCTTTCCATATGGATGTTTAGCTTTCAAATTCAATCTTGCTGAGCGAGAAGACTTTCAGACAGAAATGTTGTTTTACCTACTAGAAAAACCAGGAAAGAAATCCTCTGTAATATGCCAAGTTGGAACAAACTACATTAGATTCTGCTTCTGCATCTTCTTGGTAAGTAGACGTTCCCTTTGTCCATACAGGCTGGTTCTCAGGAGGTATATCTTTTCATTAAAGAGACATTTGACAGAACAGATAGAGCAATAATATTCTTATACTTTGCTCTACATGGGTAAAGAAAAGGTTCACTTTAAAGAAACTTGGCATTACACAAACTGCTGAGTGAGCTGCTTATTGCTGACTAGCTGCTGCAAGTACTTGTTCCAGAGCTGGTATCCTTAGCTTTGGTTTACTGCTTGGTAAGTGATATATATGGAACAAGTTTGAGTCACAGGGGTCAAGATAGGTGGTATTCTTACATACTGTAGATGGTAAGATTAAATAAAGACACCAGTCCATCCAGTTCAACCTGTGTGGGTGGGTGTATGCATTTATGTCTCTACCATATCCCTGTGTATTGTGTTCAATAAAATGCCCATCTAAACAATTTTGTAATTATCAACACGCCCTGCTGATCCCACCAGTTGTGGAAGGGAGTTCCACATCTTTACCTTTCTGACAGTAAAGAACCCCCTATACAGTTTAAGGATGAACCGCTTCTCATCCAGCTTCATTGATTGACCACGTGTCCCCTTGAGTGACCTAAAACTGAATAGTTTTCTCCCTATGCTAGAATCACTATTTAGATATTTAGATATTGCTATCATATCTCCTCTTAAGCGACTCTTCTCCAGACTAAATAAGCTTAATGTGTGTAGCCATTCCTCATAGCTGAGGTCCTCAAGCCCCCTTATTAGTTTTTTTTTGCCCTTCTCTGAACTCCAGTTCCAGCACACTCTTTCTGAAGACTGGTGACTTCCTAATGCTTATTTCCTGCCCAAACCCTTTGGCTAAACCCTAAAATAATGACTTAAAGTGTCACTAAACCCACATCATAAAAAACTAGCAATGAATGGTGTATTCAATGAATGAGATTCATTTTCTGTATGGTGGAAAAAAAAATTGGTTGATCCTGCTGTACTCTATCTCCCCCTCCTATCCAAGTCCTCAGGTCAGCTAGGGATTTTGCAGAGCTGTGTTGACAACTCTGCACATGCTCAGTTTCCATGAGTTTATATGCTGAGCATTTCCCCCCTATCACATCTGAGCAGCCCATGTAACTCTAGAGTCACATACGTGGGTGTATACACAGTGGTAAATGACAGCCCACTCCCTCCTCCTCCATGCCCACTAACCAGCTAAACACAATGGGGGCAGGACATTACTCGTAGATTGATGGAGGCTTCACCTCCCTCTTATTCTAAGATACAGGCTGGAGGGGCGTGATACAGCCTGTGACTGGCAGAAATCCACCCACACCATGTTATTGCCAAAGAATAATAAATATTTAATTTCAAATATATATTTGTATGTCAATTTAAAGCAGATTATTTGTATTAATTATTTATTTTTACTCTGTATCCCAAAGGCTGTTTTTTTTATTTTGAACATGTGACCAGCAGCAGAGGACTAGAAGCTCCCCCTGCTTATGTTTCCCTGCAGACAGGCTAGGGAAGAGCTGGGTCATGTGACAGCTGTATATCGATTAGGAAAAAGGCACTTTAGTCTCTTTTTTTAAAATTAAAATAATTACAGTGCCATCATCCACATAGAGAAAGACAATGTAAATTACACTGTGTGTTTAGTATCACTTTAACTGTAGAAGTATATCTAAAGCCAAACTTTTTATTTCTTTTAATTGAACAGCATTGCAGAGTGTTGATTATTTTAGCTGCATCATGCACACAAACTTCACTCAATGTTAAGAAACCAAATGTTCTACACAGTGTTATAGATTATTTGGGAAAGCATATTGAGAGCAAACGTGACCCCTGTTGTCATACGATGGTCAGATGGTACAAAGTCAAATTCTGTACTATCATTGGTTCAGAGTTCAAAGTTCTGGGAAACATTGTATGCAACAGAACTGAAAACTTGTCTTCCTAATGCCAAAATAATTATTTGATCTTCTGTATTTACATTATTTTAAAATCTTTCCTGTACTTTAACCAGAATCTAATGAGTAGCTTGGAGGTAAACAGCAACCAAGAATTTGCAAATTGTCATAAGAGAATATTTACTAAGCATGAATGTATACATTGCTGGCAGTAGAGTATATTGGTACACCTGGGCCTCTGAGTTTCTATCCTATAACCACTGTTCCAGACCTAATATCCCCAACCCCAACGACTCTTGCAACCGGTATGCCCACCTTGTTACCTTCTGTACTTTAAACCTCCCACTTTCATAGTACCTACTCTATACCTAACCTCTTCCAACTCCTAAATTCTCATTCAATTTACACATTATGTAACCCCTCCTCTAGTGAAGAAGTACTTAGCCACACATTTTTTTTTTTAAGTCCATGCAACACACTAGGAAAATCAACACCCAGTAAAAAAAGTGCAGACACAAAAAGTGAGAACACAAAAAAGTGCATAGGGTGTACACATGGTCCTCCTCCGAAGAGAAAGGACCTTTGCCCTGATCGCTCAGGGCGCAAGGCTCCTGACAGAGACTGGGGTACTCACTGGCCCACCTGGCCGAAACCAGGCAGACCTCGTTCTCTGGGGGGTCTGCCGAAACAGACAACCAATTACTAGGTGGGGCTCCCCCGCAGGGAGACCACATGGGAGGGGGAGAACCTGACGAGAAGGCCACGTGCCCTCCTACCTCAAGACTTTCAAGGCAGGCCCAAGGACCTACACCCTACTAATCGGGAGGTAAAAAAGGGCTTATGTGCTGTGCAAAAAGTGACAAACACACATAAAAAACTCAAGATGAGAGTCCCTACCTGTGAAAAGTACGGCACCCCTGGACTGCCACCCCAGGGGCACATAACCCACAGACTTCTTTCACCGCCCGGCCCTCTGCAAGACCAGTGCCTCTCCATCCCTACCAGGAATGCATCTGATCTTAGGGAGAGCCTTGCCTACAACCGGGGACAAGCCTGGTACACCAGGTCAGAATCAACCCGGGAGGAAAAAGGCCCTCCCACCGCCCCCACCATTCCCACCTAATTACATCAGAGAAACACTAACTGACTCCCCCAATTGGCAAAGGGAGTCAGGGTTCTTTCCCCAACAACTGGTAAGAACAGATTCTACACTTGATCTAAGCCAAAATGCATCGCTCAAGGTAATGGCTATGTAGAGGATGTTCAGGTTTGGACACAGAGCGGATAGCGTTGACTTCTCTCCCCCTCTCTACAAAGTTTTGATCAGTGAGAAACAGTCTGAAGATAATCAGATCCTGCTCTGCTCTTTAAAAAAAAAACCCTAAGGTGTGAGTTCATATTTTGGTATACTTCTCCATAGTGGCGCAACAGAGGTTCCATTCTATGACTGAGGGAAATCTTCCTCCAGTCATGAGAAATGCTGCTGGGTGGTTAAAGTAATTCTATTGAGACAGTTATTAAAGTAGCACCTTTCTGTGTGTGCTGCAAACAACCAGGCCTGCTATATGATCACTCACTGAGTGCCTGATCTAAGAATCAAGATGTTGTGTGCCGCATGGAGAACACATGATGATGATGATGATGATGATCAATTGTACCATCAGCCCTAGCAAATAATCTGTCCTGTGGGAAGTGAAGTGAGTTGGGAAAAGTTGGGCAAGTTGTGCAACAAAAAAGAAGATACACAGATTTGGCTATACTTTGAGAGGGCAGTACACCTCTGAGGTCTGCTGCCTAATTTGAGATGTCAGAACAAAGTAAAGAGGTAAGATACCTTCTTTTAATCTTGGGTAGAGTACTGTATATGGAGGAAAGCACCAGACATATTCTTTAAAGTCCAAAAGTTGCATTTATTGAAAGTCGCATTCAATACTTATTCTACGCTATATGTAGTTTTCTTCAGCATCTGCCAAGCCCTGATGAAAGGGGACCTTTTGAACTCCAAAATGCATTGGATTAAACGTGATTTGACTTTTTTTAAAATACTACTTCTGGACTTTGCTCAGAGTATCTGGTGCCTTTATACTGTACTTGTGCACCAGCAATAACACTCATGACAGAGCTTTCATTACTCATTAGTCATTCAAAGCTAAATAAAACTTTTGGAACGAAAAATGTTTAAAAAATAACAATGATCCAAAGCCTAACAATTTCCTTTCAAGCTGTCACTATGACTTGAAGAAGGCATGTTAGCTAAGACTATCGGTCTTTTGAATCTAGTTCGCATTTTTTTTATTTTTTTGGATTTAAAGGAGAAATAGGCAAGCAGTTGGATAAACTTTTATAAGGAGATGTCCACAATAAAGTGAGGCGAAAGTAATGGAGTGCACAGTCTCAGAAAATAAAGCAAGTCATCACAGTAGTGGGACAGGTTCATCCAGCGCCTAGGGTAAAGCCTAGTATACACGGGCCGAATGTCGGGCGATATCTGCCAGTTCAATAGAAAACACCCACCATTCGGCAGCTGGTCCCACAGAATTGTGTCATACGTGCATGCTGGAAAACCAGCAGCCATCCAGCTCCCGATCACCGCTCTCAGCCAATGGCTAAGAACACTGACCGGAGTGTTGTGGAGGGGGGGGGGCGTTCCCCTGTCAAAACACCCAAGCTCAGAGGGGGAGATCGCTGTACTAACACCGGATTGTGTACTATTCTGAAAGTAGAACTATGGGCAAAGCTTTTTTTTTTTCATTTTGTATAGAACAAGGGAGGGTTATAACCCCTGTCAGATTTTTTTTCGCCATCTGTGTCCCATTGTGGAGACTTCTATTCACTTCCTGTCCCATAGCCAAACAGAAAGTGAGTGGAAATCTCTGCAAATTAACCTCCCTGGCGGGATGATTATTTCAGATTTTTGGTGCTGAAAGCGGTACAATTATTTTGCATGAAAATTTGGAGTTTTATATTGTAGGCCTGTAATTCTTAGGAATAACCCACTTAAATCTGTCCAAACAACAGTCTAGTAGACATCCCGGGTATTAAAAAGTTTGAAAAATGAAATCATAAATTATAATATAATAAATAACTAAAAATAATTATCAAAAATAATAATATAATAGTAATAAAATTTATTCAATAATGTAATCAAACCAAAAACACAGAAATTTGCTCAGTTGCAGAATTGTCGCTGTCGCCACTTTCAGTGTCTGATGAGAAATTTCCCCACAAATCAGTATCACTCAATTCTGCAAATGATTCTTATTTACTATCTGTGTTTTCTAGCTGATCAAAAACCACTTTTGACGCAAAGGGACACTTTTTGGTTGCTATGGACATTCTCATGTTTCCAGGCAGAAAGAATGACATTTATTATATAAAAGTGCATGCAGGGCTCTGGGCAAACCACTAGGGACAAAGGGGATGTGAAATGATTTCATACAGTAATGTAATCTATAAGATTACAGTGTACTGTATGTACTGTGTGTGTTTCACTTTTTGAATTTCCCGCCGGTCTCCGTCCCCGTGCGACGCGACGCTCGCAGGGAACGGAGCTCGGCACACAGAGACATCGGAGCGGCGGACAGACACGCTGACACCGCGGGAGGACAACGCTGGATCCAGGGGACAAGGTGAGTAGCGCTGCCTGGATCCAGCGATGCAATCCCAAGTGTGGCTCGGGGTTACCGCTATTGGTACTGAAATTCCACCCCGAGCCACACTCGGGAATACCGCTAGGAAGGTTAAAGGAATTTGTTGGGGACCACCAGATCACCAGAACTAGTGTCTCTATTACTTTTGCGGGAACAACCCAAAATTTGGGGTTTTCTTTTACTTTCCCTTTCAATGATAATGGTAAAGAGGAAAAATAGAGGCTGCATCTCCTTAATGGGGGCACAGACATCAATAAAAACTGACAAACATTCTAATCACTCACCACTGTCCAAAACAAAAAAAAAAAGTTTTGCCTTTACTTATACTTTAAAGTGGTTGTCAACCCATGACAACCACTTTAACCTACAGGTAAGCCTATAATAAGGTTTACCTGTAGGTGCCCTGCATATCTCCCAAACCTGCACGGTTCAGGAGATATGCAGTGTTCTGCATGTGCCCACGTCATTTCGGCACATGCGCAGTGAAGAAACGGCCTCGGTGCCATTTCTCCACTGAGACTGTACCGTGACTGGTGGCTCCCGCCAGTCACAAAGCCGGAGTCGCGGCCCCGAAAGGAAAAGGGGCTGAAGATGGATGCTGCCAGCACAGGGAACAGCGCTGGATGTCGCTGGCTTCATTTGCAGGTAAGTGGCACATAATGGGCTACTATGCATCGTAGCCCATTATGCTTCTAATTTACAGGGCTATGGAGAGGAAGTAAACCCAATCTGGGTTTACTTCCTCTTTAAGGATGCAGAACTGTGCACCCTCCCCTACTCAAAATGCATGCAGAAGAATGGGTGTACCACCCTTCATCCATTCTTTGCCCCCTTGCTCTGACTGTCTATAGTTTCCATTGAGTGTTCACTGCATATGCGTTGTCACTTTCTTTCTAGAAGGTAGAAATACATGCACTGTGTGTTCTTTGGGTCAGCTGTGGGCAGATGAGGTGGAAAGTGGGTATGTTGGAGCAAAGTGTGACAGCAGTAGCTGTGAAAGCAGACAGGAGGCTGTGGTCCGCTAGTTGCCAGCCACTGATCTGGGGCTACCCTGGCTAGTGTGGGCCCTGGGTGGCTGCCCCTCCTATCCACCCCTTGTCCCAGCCTTGAATCAACAGATGACTGGAAGTGAATAGAGTTGAGCGAACTTCTAGAAGTCCGGGTTCTGCTGGTTCGGCCGAACTTCGGGACAAAGTCCGGGTTCGGGTCCGGACAGAACCCGAACTTTGTCCCGGACCCCGAACCCC
>BLSH010283458.1:357906-374037 GCA_018402905.1 Glandirana rugosa
AGAAACATTTCATTTTGAAATGGAGTAAATGATTCGAGACCTCGTTGACGAGAATTGGTGAAGTCGGGGCCTTCTTAAAGGGTGAAATCCTGGTCTCGTGAAAAACGCTAAGCCGCGACGCAGCGAAATTGACTGTACAACGTCGCACGACCGCGCAATTGTCAGTTAAAGCGACGCAGCGCCGAATCGCAAAAAGTGCTCTGGTCCTAAAGTGGGAAATTCTTCCGGGGCTGAAGTGGTTAAGAGCAGTTGCTCCAGAGCTTAGTAAATGAGGTAAAGTTTTACTTTACAAAGAATACCCAATCACATGCAAGGAAAATATTAAAAAACAACATTTTTTCTTGCACATGATTGGATGATGAAAGTCAGCAGAGCTTCTGCTCATTTACTAAGCTCTGGAGAAACTGCACTTTGCAAAGTGCACAGTCTATTTGCCTTTAGTAAATCATGTCCTTATGAATGTCTCCCTGAAGCATGTCCCCAGTTTCCTAAGTGCACCAAAACTCCTGAACTCCCAAAACTTCAACCAAAAACCACGACTTATCCACATGGTTTTACCACCCCCCAAACCTGTAAGTAACATCTGAAATTTCCTGTTATTAGTGTTGTTGTATCTGGGAAAAATGTGTGCTAGAAGGATTGAAGGTTTTGTACAGTGCACAGTGTGCTGCTTGTATGCAACTATGGAGCAACAGCTTCAGGATGGATAACGCTGCGACAGATGTGAGCAGTTTGCCCTTCTGGAAGCTCGCATTAGAGATCTGGAGGAGCAAATTGCAACGCTGGGCAGAACTGTCAACCTTGAAAGGGGTCCTCTGCTCACTGATGAGGTGGCTAATAGGGTTAATGGGGAGGGTGGAGGTGTAAGTCAGGATTATAATATTCGCTGTATTCCGGGGGGGCCAGGGAGCGGGTAGGGCGGACTCGATCACCGCCGGCTACCCACGATCCCCCCCCCCCCGGAGCGAGTATGTAAACACGGATCTCCGTTCTGACAAAGGGGGAAGGGCTGTGATCACTCCCCTCCCCCTGCCAGCCCAGCCCCCATACAGTTACACTGAGGGAACACAGTTAACCCTTAGAGCGCCCCCTCCAGGTTAACCCCTTCACTGCCAATGGCATTTACAAAGTAATCAATGCATTTTTATAACACTGATCGCTGTATAAATGCCAATGGTCCCAAAAAAGTGTCAAAATGGTCCGACATGTCCGCCGCAATATCACAGTACCACTAAAAATCGCAGATCGCTGACATTACTAGTAAAAAAAATAAATAAATAAAAACCCCAGAAATTAATTCTCATCATTCTTAAATGCGGCAACTTTTGTGCAAACCAATCAATATACACAGATTACAATTTTTTTTAACAAAAATATGAGGAAGAATATAAATTGGCCAAAACTGATGAAAAAAATGTTTTTTTATATATTTTTTTTGGATTTGTATTTTAGCAAAAAGTAAGAAAAATAGTTTTTTTTTTCAAAATTGTCGCTTTTCTTTTGTTTATATCGGCGACCAGAAATGACGCAGAGGTGATCAAATACCACCAAAAGAAAGCTCTATTTGTGGGAAAAAAAGGACGCAAATTTCGTTTGGGTACAGCATCGCACGACCGCGCAATTGTCAATTAAAGCGACGCAGTACCGAATTGCAAAAAGTGCTCTGGTCCTAAAGTGTGAAATCCTTCTGGGGCTGAAGTGGTTAAAGTGTTTGTTCACCAATGCCAAGAGTCTGCCAAGCAAAATAGGTGAGTTGGAAGCACGAGGAGAAGTATGATTTGATTGGTATTGCTGAATCTTGGCTTCATTCTTCACATGACTGGGCTATTAATATTCCTGGCTATGCTCTCTTTTGGAAAGACAGGGTAAAACGGAAGGGTGGGGGTGTCTGTCTCTATGTGAGAAGTGATCTCAAAGCGAGTGTGACTGAGGACCTAGTTGATGGAGAGTGTGATGAGTCTGAAGCATTATGGATAGATTTGCATATGGGTGTGCGCACTACAAAGGTTATCATTGGAGTTTGTTATAGACTTCCCAGTGTTAAAGAGGAGGTGGAGACTCGGCTTCTTGCACAGATGGAAAGAGCTTCTAGGGCTGGGACATTGATAATAATGGGGAATTTTAACTACCCGGAAATTAACTTGAGTAATGGCACTGCTGGGACAGTTAAAGGGTAAACATTTATAAACCTATTACAGGACAATTTTATGGTCCAGTTTATTGAGGCCCCAACTAGGAATGACGCTTTGCTGGGCCTGGTAATCTCCAGGTAAAACCATGCAGAGCTTATTACTAATATTTGTATAAAAGAACATCTGGGTAACAGTGCCATAACATGATTTCATTTCATGTAAGCTGCAAGCAACAAAGCAACAAACACACACGGGAAAGAAAAACAGAGCAAATTTAAGAGAGCAAATTTTACAAAGATGAGGGCTGCTCTCCAGGACTTAGACTGGGAGGGAATATTGACACTGATGAACACAGAACAGAAATGGGAATTTTTCAAAAAGACTGTATGCAAACTCACTGCAAAGTATATTCCCATGGGCAATACGTTTAAAAGGCTAAAAATAAAACCTATGTTGGTCACGGCCAAAGTTAAAAAAGTTATAAATGATAAGAAAAGAGCATTTAAAAAAATATAAAAATGAGGGAACACTATCATCTTTTAAATGTTACAAAGAATATAACAGAATATGTAAAAAGGGAATCAAGGACGCAAAAATTCAAAACCAACGACAGATTGCAAAAGATAGTAGGACAAACCCCCAAAAATTCTTCAAATATATTAATAGTAAAAAGGTCAGCATGTAGGCACTTTACAAAATAATTTAGAGTGCGTGACTGGATACAAAGAGAAGGCAAACTTATTAAATACTTTCTTCAGCTCTGTGTATACAAAGGAGCATGGGAGAGCTCCATAATGGGGGTGGTAGTGACACAGCTACAAATGATCCACAATGGCTCAAAAGTGAAATGGTCCAGAAGTATTTAGACAGAATAAAGGTGGATAAAGCACCTGGACCAGGTGGCATCCATTCACGGATCCTAAAGGAATTGAGCTCTGTCATTTTAAAGCCATTGTATCTAATTTTTAGGGACTCTTTAATGACTGAAATAGTACCACTGGATTGGCGTAGGGCCAACGTGGTGCCCATATTTAACCACTTCAATACAGGAAGTTTAAACCCCATTCCTGCCCAGACCAATTTTCAGCTTTCAGCGCTCTCACACTGTGAATGACAATTACACTCTCATGCTACAATGCACCCAAACAAAATTTTTATCATTTTTTTCACACAAATAGAGCTTTCTTTTGGTGGTATTTAAGAACCTCTGGGTTTTTTATTTTTTGCAACATAAGTGAAAAAAATTTGAAAATGTTGAAAAAAATAACACTTTTTTTTAGTTTCTGTGATAAAATTTTGCAAATAAGTAATTTTTGTTCATAAATTTGGGCCAAAACCTATACTACTACCTATCTTTGGTAAAAAATAACCCAAATAAGTGTATATTATTTGGTCTGTGTGAAAGTAATAGAGTCTACAAGCTATGGTGCCAATCTTTGAAAATTGATCACACCTGATGCACTGATGGCCTATCTCATCTCTTGAGGCCCTGAAATATCAGGAAAGTACAAATAACCCCCAAATTACCCCCTTTTGAAAATTAGACATTCCAAGGTATTTAGTAAGAGGCATGGAAAGTTTTTTGAAGTTGTACTTTTTTCCCACAATTCTTGGGAAATTAAGAAATTATTATTTTTTTTTATTTTTTTTGCACACACTTGTCATAACAACAAGTTATTTCTCACACACAGCATATGCATACTTCCAATTACACCCCAAAATACATTCTGCTACTCGCCCCGAGTATGGCGATACCACATGTGTGAGACTTTTTCACAGCCTGGCCACATCTTGGAAAGAAAACACCCCAGCGTATAATCTATGAGGCATTATGAGTCTTTTGAATGGTCCATTTTTTTCCACAAGTCTTCGAAAAACGTGGAAAGAAAATGAAAACTCTTTTTTAAGCTATTTATAACACATAGCATGTACATAGCAAAAATTAACCCCCAAAATATATTCTGCTACTCATCCAGAGTATGGCGATACCACATGTGTGAGACTTTTACACAGCCTGGCCACACAGAGAGGTCCAACATGCAGGGAGCACCGTCAGGCATTCTAGGAGCTGGTGACAGGTACTCGGGTACTCTGATGGTCTGGTGACAGGTACTCGGGTACTCTGATGGATTGGTGACAGGCACTCGGGTGCTCAGATGGGTTGGTTACAGGTACTCAGGTACTCTGATGGGATGGTGACAGGTACTCGGGTACTCAGATGGATTAGTGACAGGTAGTCGGGTACTCAGATGGGCAGGTGACAGGTATCCGGGTACTTTGATGGACAGATGACAGGTACTCGGGTACTTTGATGGTCAGATGACAGGTACTCTGATGGGCTGTGACAGGTACTTTGATGGACAGATGACAGGTACTCTTTATTAGGGGGGGTTAGTGTGCTTGGTGTACACAGTGGGCGTTAATGAGCTGTTACCGCAATCTCCCTGTCACACACAATCGGTGTGTGACAGGGAGAACCGCGGTAAAAGCTCGTTACCACGGTTTGTTTACATCACATGACCGGCTGTGATTGACACAGCCGGTCACGCGGTAAAGAGCCAATTCTATTGGCTCTTTACACTGATCGGAGCTGGGCTTTGTCCGAGGGACAAGCCTCAGCCCCGATCGCCACGCTGCGCGCCCCCAGGGGCGCGCACAAGCGGCGTGCACGTGAAGGTCGGTAGTGACCAGCTGTGATTGGACACAGCCGGTCACGTGGTAAAGAGACAATTTTATTGGCTCTTTACCCCGATCAGGGGGGGGGGGGCACGACCCTCCAGCACACAATCGATCCGCAATCAAAGCGGCCGACGTCATATGACGTTGGCCCAGATCGACGAGCGGTTCCTGCCGACGCCATTTTAATATGAAAAATATTAATATTAAAAAGGGATCAAAGTCTTTATCAAGTAACTATAGACCTGTTAGTTTAACTTCTATAGTTGGGAAGATACTGGAGAGTTTAATAAAAGACCACATAGATGAGTTCTTGTTGGAAAAAATGTTTTAAGCAACAGACAGCATGGATTCATGAAATAAAGAAGTTGTCAAACAAACCTGATTTCTTTTTATGAGGAGGTAAGTAAAACCTTGGACAGAGGGGTGGCTGTGGACGTGGTGAACTTGGATTTTGCAAAAGTGTTTGACACCGTTCCCCACACACGGCTAATGTGTAAGGTAAAGTCTACAAGCTTAGAAATATCAGTTTGTAAATGGATAGAAAACTGGCTAAAAGACCGAATTCAGAGAGTAGTGGTTAATGATTCTTACTCTGAATGGTCTAGATTTGTCAGTGGTGTACCCCAAGGTTCAGTGTTGGGACCCTTACTACGTACAGGATGTCTCCAACTTACAAGCAGATCTCAATGCACTGCCTAATTGAGCAACTGTGTGGCAAATGAGGTTTAATATTGATAAATGTAAAGTTATGCATTTGGGGGGCTAAGAATATGCATGCATCATACATACTAGGGGGAGTGCAACTGCGGGAAATCCATAGTGGAGAAGGATCTAGGGGTTTTGGTAGATCATAAGCTTAATAATGACATGCAATGCCAAGCTGCGGTTTCCAAAGCAAGCAAAATCCTTTCTTGTATTAAGAGAGGTATGGACTCCAGAGATAGGGACATCATTTTTCCCCCCTGTACAAATCATTAGTAAGACCTCATTTGGAATATGCAGTTCAGTTTTGGGCACCAGTTCTCAAAAAGGATATCGGGGAACTGGAGAAAGTGCAGAGAAGGGCAACCAAACTAATAAGAGGCATGGAGGAGCTCAGCTATGAGGAAAGATTAGAGGAACTGAATTTATTCTCTCTTGAGAAGAGAAGATGAAGGGGGGATATGATCAACATGTACAAATACATAAGTGGTCCATATAGTGAACTTGGTGTGGAGTTATTTACTTTAAGGTCATCACAAAGGACAAGGGGACACTCTTTACATATAGAGGAAAAAAGATTTCATCTCCAAATACGGAAAGGTTTCTTCACAGTAAGAGCTGTGAAAATGTGGAATACACTCCCTCCAGAGGTGGTTTTGGCCAGCACGGTAGATTGCTTTAAAAAAAGGCCTGAATCCTTTCCTTAATGTAAATAATATAACTGGGTACTAACATTTTTATGTAAAGTCCATCCAGGGAAAATGCGATTGCCTCTTGAGGGATGAGGAAGGAATTTTTTCCCCCGCTATAGCAAATTGGATCATGCTTTGCTGGGGTTTTTTGCCTTCCTGGATGAATTCTGGGTGAAGGATTGTATATGGGATTGTATGGTTATGTATAATTTTTCTATTTTTTTTTTTTTTTTTTCGGTTGAACTAGATGGACTTGTGTCTTTTTTCAACCTGATTAACTATGTAACTATGTAACTTTACATGTGAATGAGCCCTAAGGGTGCAGCTGCTGAATGCAGTTAAAGCGGTTGTCAACCCTAAAAAATCAAAATAAAAAAATAAAAACCTACAAGACAATAGCATAATGAGCTAGTATGCACCGCATACTAGCTCATTATGAAATACTCACCTTGAAACGAAGATCCGACCGGGCTGCTCGGTCCCCTCTGTGGGAGCGGACATCTTCCCACGGTACGCGGCTCCGGCACTGTGACTGGCCGGAGCCGCGAGACATCACTCCCGCGCCATGTCTGCGGGTCATGTGCGCGGGACCCGTTTTTCCCGGCAAGGTCCGGAACTAATGCTAGGCCTTTGCCGGGACATACACGGCGCATGCGCCATAATGCCACATTGAATTAGAAAGGCAATATCTTCTAAACCGTACAGGTTTAGAAGATATTCATTTTACCTACAGGTAAGCCTTATTCTAGGCTTACCTGTAGGTAAAAGTAAACAAAATGGGTAGACAACCGCTTTAAGGGCTTATTCACAAGTGCAGCAGGCACCGCTGCTCCTCTGAAAAGCGATCTGAGTATGTTTGAGAGGTGGTGAGGAGGTGATATGTTGCCTCCTCACCACCTGATTTAATTCCATGATCTTTGAGATGAACCTCTTTAAGGTTGCCTCCCCTGTCCTATAGCATGTTTGCAATCTCATGTTAGTCTGCAGTCTTTGACAGCTTTCTCTAGCATTACATTCCTTGAATATTATTGTGCGGTTCTTTGGTGAGCTCATGGGTCGCACTTGAAGCCCCCTATTTTAATTATGTTGGCCATAACTGTTTCTAAAACCTATAAATCCCCCCCTGCTGTCAATCAAATGAAGGAGCAGGGGGCGAGGCAGATTCCCGTTATCCGTGTCAATGGACGCAGCAGTGGGGCTTGGGAGCAAGCACACACAAGTGCCCCTATCGGATGCGGAGCCAGGAGCGCCAACGGGGAACCAGAGAAGACCGGAGAGGTCCGGGGCCGCTTTGTGCACTTCCATTACACAGAGGAGGTATGTATAGAGATGTTTGTAATTAAAAAGCAAAAAATAGCTTTACAACCAATTAAGGTTGGGTATTATTAGGGGCAAACCATGTCACTCCTCTGAAGAGTGATTCACAGTGGAAAGGTGGAGGAGGTGGTATGTCAACCTTAAAACAGAGTTCCAATCATTTGTTTATTAACCATTTCAGCCCCTGAAGGTTTTACCCCCTCAATGACCAGGCCATTTTTTGTGATTCGGCACTGCGCCGCTTTAGCTGACAATTGTGCAGTTGCGTGACGTTGTACCCAAACAAAACTGACGTCCTTTTTTTCCCCACAAATAGAGCTTTCTTTTAGTGGTATTTGATCACCTCTGCGGCTTTTATTTTTTGCGCTATAAACAAAAAAAAGCGACAATTTTGAAAAAAAAAACAAAACAATATTTTTTACTTTTTGCTATAATAAATATCCCAAAAAATATAATAAAACAAATTTCTTCCTCAGTTTAGGCCGATATATATTCTTCTACATATTTGTGGTAAACAAAATTGCAATAAGCGTATATTATTTGGTTTGCGCAAAAGTTATAGCGTCTACAAAATAGAGGATATATTTATGGCATTTTCATTTATTTATTTACTAGTAATGGCGGCGATCAGTGGTTTGTAGCAGGACTGCGACATTGCAGCAGACAGATCAGATACTTTTGACACTTTTTTAGGACCACTGACATCTATCAGAACTAAAAATAACCACTGATTACTGTATAAATGATACTGGCAGGGAAGGTGTTAACACTAGGGGGTGATCAAAGGGTTAAATGTGTTCCCTGGGAGGTGTTTTCTAACTGATTGGGGGTTGGGCTGACTGGGAGCACAGAGAGATTGCTGTTCCTAATCACTAGGAACAAACGATTGCTCTTAGCTCCCCTGTCAGAACGGGATCTGCTTTGTTTACACTAGCAGATCCCCGTTCTGCCTCTGTGTGAAGCGATCACGGGTGGCCGGCGGACATCGCACCCGCCGGCCACGCTCACGGGCTCGCTATATCTATTAAACAAATGTCCACTGATTACTGTATAAATGTCACTGGCAGGGAAGGGGTTAACCTGCAGGGAGTAATCAAGGGGCTAACTGTGTTCCCTGTGTGTGTTCTAACTGTATGGGGGCTGGGCTGGCAGGGGAATGACAGATCTAACTGATCCCGATCACAGGGATCAGTAGATCTTTGTCATGCCGCCTGTCAGAATGGGGAACAGCCGTATTTACATTGGCGGTTCCCCGTTTTTCCTCTCTGGAAGGCGATCGCGGGTCCTCGAGTCCGCCCGACCCGCGGCCACACTCAGGCAGAGTGCGGCAAGCACAAGAGTGTGCCGCCGGCAGTGTGCGCCCGCCCGCAACTGTGGCTGCGTGGATCGCCGTTTATAGACAGCGGTCTGCGCAGCGGAGCCAACTTGCCACAGTAAATGTACGCGAGGCAGTCAGCAAGTGGTTAAGTGGTTCTTTGGCAGCGTGAGGCTGTAGCTGGGACTTCTTGTACCTCCACGTGGGTACAGTGCGGTTGAACCGGTATCCTGACCCTCTTATGGCCACAGACTCTTTAACTGCTCCTGACTGCACTGGGGTTTTGCCCATAGGTGGCTTGTGATCATATTTGGTCCAATAGGGAGTTTCTTGAATTTGGCCTGGTGGCGACACCGCATCTCCCCCTTTACCTTTAGTTCATGGTCCCCTGCCTTATATGGTAGTGTGTGGATGGCCATGACAACAACTTTGTAACAAGAGAAGACATATTTTTTTTTCTTCCATATTTTGGGTCTAATACATGGAGGCCTTGGACATAGTTTTTTTAAATAAGCCACTGTTTGACCCTTTCCTTTTTCTGTTTCCCCCTTTCCCCATCTTCTGCCCTTCCGTGAGATGATACATAACAGCGGACATCTTATACAAGCCTCCTGCGTATATCCTGGTAACATCCCCGAGGAAGAGTGTAAACCTGTAATATCTCGAAACGCGTTAGTTGTTTTGCATGGATCTGCTGCTTTATTCTATTTTCCATCAGAATGTGGATTTTTGGCAATTGCATGTGTCTCCAAAACAAAAAGGCGGTTGGTTGTGTCCCCATCCCCAACATTGACCTATAGAAGCATAAAAGAAACCCCCTATGGGACTTTAATGGGAGAACCAACTCACCAAGAAATAGTCACATACATAAAATTTTACATTTATTGGTATAGTTTAAAACCAACATCCTTACATCACCGTGGTTTGTAAATGCAGACATGGACAATATTCAAAAAGAAAACAAAAAATGACATATCAAATGACAAACATATAATAAAAGACCACTCGTCTGCCAAGCATGGAGGCAGAGAAGGACCCAACACGTTTCGATGTTTTGATTCTATATCTTCCTCAGGGGTATGTGGTCAGGATAATTAAAAACAATTACTCTGAATGAAAAAGAAAAAGGAATACATGGTGTAAAGAATAAAAGTATATACACAGCAAGTATGTAAATGTTATAGAATAGAATACTGACCATAAGGTGTAGGATATTCAATAAACTTTTTATGAAAAGGTTACAAATAACCCTTCTGTCCCTCCCAAATGTGGGAATGTATACCGAATCTACAAAATATAAAATTGAGGGTTGTCATGGGTGGATATATAAAGAGGGAAAAAAAGAGGGGGGGGGGGGTTCTTTTACTTTACTTTACCAACAGTAAAGGAGGTGAAAGAAATACCCAGCCAAAAAGAAATGGCTGATGGAGTATCCGAAACATGGAAACGATGTGCACTTATAGACAGCTGATAGAGTAAGTGGTGCTGCGAGAAAAACATATAATGAAGTATATAATAGAACCAAAGATGCGTACCCGTGTTAGAAATCAATGGCAGACTAGGCTGATGAGCACGTATCAAGGTGGTAGCCCAAAATTGGCGGGTATGGAGATTTTGAAAGTAAACGGCCACAAGGTCGTCAGCTGTATAGAGAAAGTTGTATAGATGTACGGGATCAGATAAAAACCTCCTAACACCAAGGCAGGGGTATTGCCAAGTCAAAGATATATAAATGCAGAAAAACGAAATAATACCTACCTAGCAACTAAGTAGCGACAACACGGCTATAAGCCAGGTGTCCAAGGATTACAAGAGACCCAAAAGGGAAACCGAACAGAAAGGGAGCGCTAAGGATCAGCCCATCTAGGTAGGAGAAGGCAGTATAGCTAGGAAAGCATAACAAAAGATAGACCAAAGATAAGAGGAGGTTGCTATCAAAGGATTTTGATCAGACGTTTAAAAAATATATCAAACAAAGGCAAATAGTGGAGAAATCCACATAAAAGTAAGATCAGACAAAGTACTTTGATCACAAACACTGATGTAGCATCCGTCCTGCAACAGCCGTGCCAAGCCAGTAATTAGGGACGGGGAGGGAACCTCTATTAAATACCATACCACAAGAATTAACAGCCAATCCAAGGTTTGGGGAGCCGCCACCCATACTGCCAGATCCAATCCGTGCCATCAGCCCGCTGCCACAGGGGGCGGAGGATGCGTACATATGCAAGAGAGGGAGATCCCACTTCCCTCTGGGCGTGCCGCCATAACCGCGTGCACAATAAGTAAAAAGCCAGGAGCCGGCAAAGAACGGGAAGTGACGTCAAGCATGGAGCAACGTGACCTGACGAGAACAGGAAGGGCTGGACGCACCGCTCGGGGAGACCAGCTGCATATCAATTCACGGCAGCAGCACACAACACCCTGAAAGCAAAACAATGCAGCGTCATCAAGTGGGTGGGTAGAAACTGTGGAAAACAAACAAAAAAAGAAGGGAAAAAAAAGAAAAGAAGATGGGCTGGAAACAATATATATGAAATAAAATTAAATAAATGAAATGAAATAATATGAAATAGAAAAAAAAAAAAAAAAAAAAGGGAAGGGGGGGGGGGGCATATACCTCAAATGAAATTACAGTGCTGGTGACCGACCACAGAAGCATTTAATGGACTAGGAGGGTGTTGCAAACATAATGCCATGTATATGGTGGACTAGAATCAGGTCATTTTGGGGTCCACGACATTGAATGCATATGCCATATGATCGATTTAGAATTAATCCCAATCTGGATTTTTCCTATCTCCATCTATATATGCTGCGGTTAAGAAGCAAGGAAATTGAAGAATTAAATCCCACTCTAACAACAAATGAGGCATAGACATTACTCCAGTTCAGGACCTCCAGAGGTGAAGCCTTCAAGAAAAGGTTTGTATGTTATAGCCTCATTGAGGCCCGGGTATGTGGTAGCCTTAAGGCGGAAAATCCATTTTTGTTCCCGTTATAGCAAAATTTTGTTGAAGTCTCCACCTCTGATACCGATATGCACTCTGTCCAAAACCAAAAAATGAGACATCAGGGAAGAATCCATTATGTTGCTGGATGACATGCCTTCCAAGGGGAAGATCACTGATACACTTTTTCATGGACACAATATGCCTATGAGCCCGTAACCAAAAGTCATTGATAGTCTTCCCTACATAAAAGGCTGAGCAATCGCATGAAAGGAGGTATACAACCCCCTTTGTATTGCAATTTGCAAAATGTCTTGTTTTGTTGGACTCACCATTAGGTAGAGTAGTCGCACGAATGTTAATGAAACGGCAGAAATTGTAGCCCCCACATCTAAAAGTACCCGGTCTTTTGCATGGATCTTTTTTGCCTCCAATCCTGAACTCGCTAGATGTAAGAGAATCTTTTAAGGATCTTGCTCTTTTAAAAGTAAACGCAGGAACCTCAGGGACGATGGGACCTATGATGGGATCTGTCCGTAGGACATACCAATATTTTTGGACAATCTTCCTTATCGTATTATGTTGTCGTGAGTACCTAGTTATAATACGAAGTGGATTGATTTCCTGACGTCGTGACTTAGGGTTGTATAATAAATCATGTCTATTTTTCAAGCACGCCATTTTGAATGCCTTCTTCAGGCACGAGTTAGAATAACCCGGGGTCTTGAGTCTCCCTCTCAGTAGATCTGCCTCAATTTTGAAAGTCCCCTCATCTGTGCAGTTTCTACGTACCCTAAGATACAAACATCCAAAAAAGGTGATTTGATGTGGATCATAGGACATCGTGAATTTGAGATTGAAGATATTCCCACTCCCCCAGGTACAGGTTGGCGTAGGATGGGGGACAACATGTCCCCATCGCTACGCCCTGCACCCAGAGGTAGTGGGAGCCATTGAATGAGAAGAAATTGCGGTTGAGCACAAATTCAAGTGCGTCCATCAAGAAATTGACCTGTTTGCATTAGAAACGACTGTTTTGCATTACTACACGTCTTATACTGGCCAGTCCTTGCGTGTGGGGGATAGAGCTGTACAGAGCCTCAACATCGATTGCAACCAATACAGATGCAGGGGGAATGCACAGCCCATCTATATTGTGTAACAGGTGTGGGGTGTCCTGTATATAGCTTGGCAACTCAGTAACAAAGGGACGCAGCAACTGATCAATCCACCTACTAAGATTCTCTGTGAGAGACCCATTGCCCGAGACAATGGGTCTCCTTGTTGGATGGCTGAGGCTCTTATGCAGTTTGGGTAAACAGTAAAAGGTAGGGGTACGGGGCCATGGGGTTCGAATAAATTCCCATTCATTTTTCGGGATAACTCCTGATGCAAAGGCTGAGTCTACCAGTAAGTAGAACTATTTATGAAACCGGTCAATTCTACCTGATGGTATTTTGCAGAACCAATCTGCATTATTGAGAATAGCCATACACATATCAATATAGTGGTGACTATTAAGAATCACCACATTGCCGCCCTTGTCCGAGGGCTTTATGACAATAGAAGGATTGTCTGCTAAAAGTTTGAGGGCCTTACTTTCCTCATGTGACAGATTCTCATGGACCGCAGGCATAATTTTTATTTTCTGAATCTCCATACTGGTATGTTTAATAAAGGCCATTAGGTTCATATTAGTATTCAGGGTCGGAAATTTGTCAGATTTCTTTTTTAATGACATAGTCATTTCTCTTTTGGCATCTGTGTGATCAATCTGCTCTAACAATTTGTCCAGTTCCACTCGAACATTCAGAGCAGAGGGATAATTTTCATCCATGAGTGCAAGCATAGCGTCTATAGCCTCTAACTCCTGTATTTCTAAGGTATGATCTTTAATTTTCTGTTTGGAGTATAATTGTTTTAATAGTACTTTTCTTGCAAATAGTTGGAGGTCCTTAATGACCTCAAACTTGTCTAAGTTGGTCTAAAAGATCCATTTCAGTGGCTGACAATACCAGATCCGAAAGATTGATTACCGTGAGATTATTATTGACTGAGTTTTGTGGAGTTAGGAGTACATCAAGAGATGCATTTGTATTGGAGTTTTGGTGACATCTAAAAAATCATTATCTTTTATAGAAGTAGTGGTGATATCCCTCAACGGGGTAGAAATAGAATCCTTGATAGGGATAGTTGAGTACAGGGTGTGTGGGTGAGAAGAAGAGGGTGGAGAAGAATTCCCATCACCACCAAAAGTGTTACCTGTCACCAAAAGTGATACTTCTTGCCGTGATACAGAGTGAGAGTCTGTGATGCATTTTTTATTATCTCTCTCCTGGAAGTCGCCACTTCGAGATTCCCTTTTGGCTTTTTGAGTCTGTTTAAATTTCTTTGAGGAACCTTTAGATGAAAAAGAGACTGATGAGGTAGAAGACACATCTGAATCATAATTTTGAACCCTTGTCATTTTCTTTTGACCCAACTTTGTTCTTGTGTGAGTTGGTCTCCAATTATAGGCCTTATTATCCTTAAATGCATTTAGGTCACGATAAAGTTTTTTCTCTTTCTTCACCAAGACATCTCTATTAAATCTTTCAAGATGTTCATTTAACTCTTTGTCAAATTTTGAATAATTGGCATATTGTTTAAAATTGGCCAATTGAGCGGAAACGGCATTGATTTCCTTATCTAAATTGTTGGATCGCCTTTGGTATTCCTCAATTAGGAGGACCATCATACCTCTGGAGCATCCAGATAGAACATCTTCCCATTTGTTTTTAAATGAGGTGTCTAGGTTTTTAAGAGTTGGAAAGATTTGTACCCTCAACCCAAAGGGGTTAATCTTATGCTTCAGATACTGTTCAAATGAGTGTATATGCCAATGGTTCAAACATTTTTCTCTAATAATTTCCTTAAATGTAAAAAAATAGATGATAATTCAGTATCTTTCTGTTCTTTTTGGGTGAATTCCTTACAATAACCGGACATTAGGGTATCCCACCCTTTAAATACAAAAACAAGTTGTGCTAACTCCTATTAGAAGTCCAAGAAAGTCCTTCAGTGCTGATAATACACAAAAGTGAAAAAGAAAAGAAAAAAATATTTCACAGTGCAAGTGAAATGAATGAATCCTGAGTGTTCTCAGAGATGGCTTTGTCCATGAGAAGTCCAGAATCATCTAGCCAAAGAACATCTGTTTTAACAATTCAGAGGATATCCCACGGTGTAAACAAAGAATGGTAAGAAGAAGCCTTCACCAGACACATGCACACCTCAAGTGCTTCAAGTGGAGGGAATACCCTTACCAGATAGGATGGACACACTATCTCTAGTGGGTCATTGAAGCTGGCAGATGTAACCTTCTGCAAGGTATACAGGCGGAACTCCTCCTCTCTGCACGCATAGGAATGAATACCAGGCTGACAGTTCACATAGACATCACATCTCCACCAGTTAGGGCATTAAAAAAGGAAGGAATCCATAGTGTAAAACCATAGGACCAAGTTTAATAAAAGAAATAGTAGGTACTCACATTTAAAAAAGGTATATCGCATGTAAAAATGTCGGCATGTACTGAAAACAAACAAATGTCCCGTTCCTCTCCGAACGTTAACAAGCGCGGTGGCGTCAAAACGTGGCTCCGCCCTACATGTTTCGTCATAGATGACGTCGTCCAGGGGCACGGGTAACGCGCTGACGCACCTCCTTTTATAACCATAGCGAACCAAGCCTCATCTTGACTGCCGGCCGCCATTTTTTAGGAGTCCAGACGTCCAGGGGTGGCGACAACCAAACCCCACCCCTTGGACGCCCCCGCTCCAGATAACAACGATCATATTATTACAGACCTCAATATTCTAATCATAAATACAAATATGTGCATGTTCATAAGACTTGGCAGTCCGAGGGTGTCAGCCTGTCCAATTATCACCAGAGGAACAAGTGGTGTTAAAACCATCCGCCTCTCTGTAATCCTCTCCAGGCTCGTCACCCCCAATGACCGATCATATCTGACCTGGCACACATGCCTGCGTCTCAAGGAGACCAAATTCTTTTGAGCAGACATCCCGGGACTGCCAATCCTGTATCCCGGTATCTCTTCAAGATTCCTCTGGTGATAATTGGACAGGCTGACACCCTCGGACTGCCAAGTCTTATGAACATGAACATATTTGTATTTATGATTAGAATATTGAGGTCTGTAATAATATGATCGTTGTTATCTGGAGCGAGGGCGTCCAAGGGGTGGGGTTTGGTTGTCGCCACCCCTGGACGTCTGGACTCCTAAAAAATGGCGGCCGGCAGTCAAGATGAGGCTTGGTTCGCTATGGTTATAAAAGGAG
>BLSH010283458.1:374047-384372 GCA_018402905.1 Glandirana rugosa
CTCCTTTTATAACCATAGCGAACCAAGCCTCATCTTGACTGCCGGCCGCCATTTTTTAGGAGTCCAGACGTCCAGGGGTGGCGACAACCAAACCCCACCCCTTGGACGCCCCCGCTCCAGATAACAACGATCATATTATTACAGACCTCAATATTCTAATCATAAATACAAATATGTGCATGTTCATAAGACTTGGCAGTCCGAGGGTGTCAGCCTGTCCAATTATCACCAGAGGAACAAGTGGTGTTAAAACCATCCGCCTCTCTGTAATCCTCTCCAGGCTCGTCACCCCCAATGACCGATCATATCTGACCTGGCACACATGCCTGCGTCTCAAGGAGACCAAATTCTTTTGAGCAGACATCCCGGGACTGCCAATCCTGTATCCCGGTATCTCTTCAAGATTCCTCTGGTGATAATTGGACAGGCTGACACCCTCGGACTGCCAAGTCTTATGAACATGAACATATTTGTATTTATGATTAGAATATTGAGGTCTGTAATAATATGATCGTTGTTATCTGGAGCGAGGGCGTCCAAGGGGTGGGGTTTGGTTGTCGCCACCCCTGGACGTCTGGACTCCTAAAAAATGGCGGCCGGCAGTCAAGATGAGGCTTGGTTCGCTATGGTTATAAAAGGAGGTGCGTCAGCGCATTGCCCGTGCCCCTGGACGACGTCATCTATGACGAAACATGTAGGGCGGAGCCACATTTTGACTACACCGCGCTTGTTAACGTTCGGAGAGGAACGGGACATTTGTTTGTTTTCAGTACATGCCGGCATTTTTACATGCGATATACCTTTTTTAAATGTGAGTACCTACTATTTCTTTTATTAGACTTGGTCCTATGGTTTTACACTATGGATTCCTTCCTTTTTTAATGCCCTAACTGGTGGAGATGTGATGTCTATGTGAACTGTCAGCCTGGTATTCATTCCTATGCATGCAGAGAGGAGGAGTTCTGCCTGTATACCTTGCAGAAGGTTACATCTGCCAGCTTCAATGACCCACTAGAGATAGTGTGTCCATCCTATCTGGTAAGGGTATTCCCTCCACTTGAAGCACTTGAGGTGTGCATGTGTCTGGTGAAGGCTTCTTCTTACCATTCTTTGTTTACACCGTGGGATATCCTCTGAATTGTTAAAACAGATGTTCTTTGGCTAGATGATTCTGGACTTCTCATGGACAAAGCCATCTCTGAGAACACTCAGGATTCATTCATTTCACTTGCACTGTGAAATATTTTTTTCTTTTCTTTTTCACTTTTGTGTAATATCAGCACTGAAGGACTTTCTTGGACTTCTAATAGGAGTTAACGCAACTTGTTTTTGTATTTATATGGTTTCTGTGTTATTATCACATAGTCTGTTGCTGCTGCACTTGTACACTTTAGCGCAATACTGTTTATAATTTATATCCCACCCTTTGCCTGAATAAGTAGCCATTACAAAATTGAAATGAAAAAAAGAAGTATCAAAAATGAAGAAAAAAGTATAAGAGAAAGGAGCACACAACCAGCCAAAAAGGAACTAGTTGGGGGGTGGGAATCTAATACCCGGTATGCAATAGAATGTGGATTTTTGGCAATTACATGTGTCTCCAAAACGAAAAGGCGGTTGGTTGTGTCCCCATCCCCAACATTGACCTATAGAAGCATAAAAGAAACCCCCTATGGGACTTTAATGGGAGAACCAACTCACCAAGAAATAGTCACATACATAAAATGTAACATTTATTGGTATAGTTTAAAACCAACATCCTTACATCACAGTGGTTTGTAAATGCAGACATGGACAATATTCAAAAAGAAAACCAAAAATGACATATCAAATGGCAAACATATAATAAAAGACCACTCGTCTGCCAAGCATGGAGGCAGAGAAGGACCCAACGCGTTTCGATGTTTTGATTCAATATCTTCCTCAGGGGTATGTGGTCAGGATAATTAAAAACAATTACTCTAAATGACATAAAAAGAAAAAGGAATACATGGTGTAAAGAACAAAAGTATATACACAGCAAGTATGTAAATGTTATAGAATAGAATACTGACCATAAGGTGTAGGATACTCAATAAACTTTTTATGAAAAGGTTACAAATAACCCTTCTGCCCCTCCCAAATGTGGGAATGTATACCGAAACTACAAATTAAAAAAATTGAGGGTTGTCATGGGTGAATATATAAAGAGAGAAAAAAAAAGGGGGGGGGGGGGTTCTTTTACTTACCAACTGTAAAGGAGGCGAAAGAAATACCCAGCCAAAAAGAAATGGCTGATGGACTATCTGAAACATGGAAACAATGTGCACTTATAGACAGCTGATAGAGTAAGTGGTGCTGCGAGAAAAACATATAATGAAGTATATAATAGAACCAAAGATGCGTACCCGTGTTAGAAATCAGACAGACTAGGCTGATGAGCACGTATCAAGGTGGTAGCCCCAAAATTGGCAGGTATGGAGATTTTGAAAGTAAACGGCCACAAGGTCGTCAGCTGTATAGAGAAAGTTGTATAGATGTACGGGATCAGATAAAAACCTCCTAACACTAAGGCAGGGGTATTGCCAAGTCAAAGATATATAAATGCAGAAAAACGAAATAATACCTACCTAGCAACTAAGTAGCGACAACACGGTTATAAGCCAGGTGTCCAAGAATTACAAGAGACCCAAAAGGGAAACCGAAAAGAAGGGGAGCGCTAAGGATCAGCCCATCTAGGTAGGAGAAGGCAGTATATCCAGGAAAGCATAACAAAAGATTATTATCAGTTTTTTCATCCAATTGTCATTTCATGTTAATCTGCTGGGCATCACAATTCATCCATACCTTTAACCATATATTTTTTTTTCCTTTGTCACTGTTGTGATTTTAACACATGCAAGTATTTTGTATAAATAAATGTTAAACTTTTTTATATAAATTGTGTCCTCTGACTGACCTGCTGTCCTTATATGCCTTAAAAATCCCTGTTTTGGAGGGTCAATTCTTCTTTGTTGTACTCATTCTCTGAGTTCCGACCACACTCCCCTTATACACTTACAGTAAGTGGTGAAAAGTCAACAGGTACAAAAAGTGTATCTGCTGACTTTAACCACTTCAGCCCAGGAAGGATTTCCCCCTTTAGGAACAGAGCACTTTTTGCGATTTGGCACTGCGTCGCTTTAACTGACAATTGCGCGGTTGTGTGACGTTGTATCAAAACAAAATTTGCGTCCTTTTTCCCCCACAAATAGAGCTTTCTTTTGGTGGTATTTGATCACCTCTTCGCCATTTCTGATCACCGCTATAAACAAAAAAAGAGCGACAATTTTGCAAAAAAAACACAATATTTCTTACTTTTTGCTTAAATACAAATATAAAAAAACAGGTTTTTTTCATTTATATTCTTCCTCATTTTTTGTAAAAAAAATTGCAATCGGCGTTTATTGATTGGTTTGTGCAAAAGTTGCAGTGTTTAACCACTTGCCGACCGCCGATCGGCATCTGACGGCAGCAAAGTGGTTAGTTCCCGCAAAACGCCGTCATACGACGGCGGCTGCGGGATCGAGCTTAGTGAGCGAGCGCGCGCCGCCGGAGGCGCGCCCGTGCGCTCACTGTGTTCGGGGAGGACCAGGGAGCGGGTGCGGCGGCTTCGATTGCCGCCGGCTACCCGCGATGGCCCCCCTGAGCGGAGGAATGGAGGTCCGTGTATGTAAACACGGACCTCTGGTCTGTGTGAAGGGGGAAGGGCTGTGATCACAGCCTTCCTGTATACGAAGGCTGTGACCACTTCCCTTCCCCAGATAGTGTAGTCCCCCTACAGTTAGAACACGCCCAGGGAACATAGTTAACCCTTAGAGCGCCCCCTGCAGGTTAACCCCTTCACTGCCAATGGCTTTTACACAGTAATCAGTGCATTTTTATAGCACTGATCGCTGTATAAATGCCAATGGTCCCAAAAAAGTGTCAAAAATGTCCAACATGTCCGCTGAAATATCGCAGTACCGCTAAAAATCGCAGATCGCCGCCATTACTAGTAAAAAAAAAAAAAACCCCAAAAATGAATTCTCATCATCCGTAAACGCGACCACTTTTGCACAAACCAATCAATAAACGCCGATTGCGATTTTTTTATCGCAAATATGAGGAAGAATATAAATCGGCCAAAAACGGTGAAAAAAAATGTTTTTTTATATTTTTTTTTTGATTTGTATTCTAGCAAAAAGTAAGAAATTTGGGTTTTTTTGCAAAATTGTCGCTCTTCTTTTGTTTATAGCGGCGATCAGAAATGACGCAGAGGTGATCAAATACCACCAAAAGAAAGCTCTGTTTGTGGGAAAAAAAGGACGCAAATTTCATTTGGGTACAACGTCGCACGACCGCGCAATTTTCAGTTAAAGCGACGCAGTGCCGAATCGCAAAAAGGGCTCCGGTCCTAAAGCTGGAAATCCTTCCAGGGCTGAAGTGGTTACAGATGATGAGAATTAATTTATGGGTTTTTTCAAAATATATTTTACTAGTGATGGTGGCGATCTGCGATTTTTAGCGGCGGACATGTTGGACCATTTTGACACTTTTTTGGGACCATTGGCATTTATACAGCGATCAGTGCTATGATCAGTGCATTGATTACTGTGTAAATGCCATTGGCAGTGAAGGGATTAACCTGGAGGGGGCGCTCTAAGGGTTAACTGTGTTCCCTCAGTGTGTTCTAACTGTATGGGGGCTGGGCTGGCAGGGGGAAGGGAGTGATCACGGCTCCCATATACAGGAAGCCTGCGATCACAGCCCTTCCCCCTCTGTCAGAACGGAGATCTGTGTTTACATACACGGACCTCCGTTCTCTCACTGGGGGGGAGCGAACGCGGGTAGCCGGCAGAGATTGAGTCCGCCCTACCTGCTCCCTGGCCCCACAGAACACAGTGACCATGCGAGCGCGCCCCGGCGGCGTGTGCACGCTCACAATACTCATTATCACGGTCGCCGTCAGGTGACGGTGTTTCGCGAACCACTTTGCCTCCGTCAAGCCATGGCGGGCGGTTGGCAAGTGGTTAATAAACACACACTGATCTGTCCTATGGTCCAGCGGTGTCCTCACCCCAGCTGTGTCCTCCCTCGGCCGCGCCGGCATCTCTACTATAGACACCTGGCTGTGACAGCTTGCGGCTTCACAGCCGGGTGCCCACTGCGCTTGAGCGAGCGGCGCTGCATTCTGTAACTGGTCCTGAAGTCTTCTAGGACCTGTCATGTGTCCCGGCAGACTTCGGGAAGGAGACCTTCCGCTTCTGATCGCCTAAGGTGACAGGCGTGGAAGTGGCAGCGGGTACCTGTCAAAATCGGGTACCTGCTCCCCCCTACTCCCCTAAAGCTCAGTTTCACAAAAAGGAGCAGGGGAGGAGGCGTTAAAGCAGAAGTTCCACTTTTAAGTGGAATCTTCTTTAAAGGCCAACCCACCACACCGCAACCACCTGCAATGCATGCAGTTGCAAGACATCTGCTATTTAGCATCATTTGCTTGAATGGATGGCAGTACTTCCTGCCGAACACAACAGAAGGAATCATTTTTGCCCAGCTAGGTAACATGAAGGCCACAGCATGTGCACACCCCTGTCCAGCTGCCTTTGCGGCTCAACTGCTTGTTTTCACCTCCCCCCGACAAGTGTAAATGAGCCCTAAAGCACAGGCATATCAGATGAACATTAAAGTGGTCGTAAAGCTACAAGATTTGTACCCAGAAGGTAAAAAAAACCTTCTGGATACATGTTGCTATAGGAGACAGCAGTTGCTACAAGATACAGATTGCTACATTCAGCTTAAAGGCCCTTTTTCTGTATTGCTGTCTGCCTAGTTCTATTTTTGTCTGCATAGTCTGCCAATTTGCTATTGCATTAGTCTAAGGGTGTCCTGTACCCTAACCCTCTCTCCCCTGTTCCTGTTAAGAGAAATAAAACTCTCTTTGTTCATTTTTAAAAGTGACTGGCGCCCATTATTCCATGTTGCATTACACCCACCATGCCTAGTAACCTGCACCCTGAGGAGGAATATCAGCTGCCCCTGACTCTGGAGGTCACCATCAGGCCTCTGGAGGTCAGGGAGACCACTCCAGAGGTCAGGGAGACCACTACAACTCTATTCATCTCAGCAAATATTGTCTATATATACGAGTCATGTTTATTATTACTTCAATCTTGGTGTGCTTTGTGTATTTCTTCCAGATCTGTGCAGTAATCCAATGTGATATTTCCTGTAATAAAGACCACTCACTTCTGCTCTCTCTCCTTGTGCAGGATGACTGGTCTTGTCTCCGCCTCCTCCTGTAGTTTTCTTCAGGCTGCCTGTAGTGGGTGGGTCTTTCTTGGTCCCTCCCACAACTCTGCTCTCTGTACAGGCTATGTGCAGCACAGTGATGATTTCACTGCTACTTTTACAAGATAATGACTGGGCTTGCAAATGCATTTGGTGATTACAAGCATATTTGTGCCCAGAGTTCAGCTTTTTTGATCATGGTTTTGAAATAGGACGCCCAGCAAACTCATATAGATGTGATGGTCAAGTGTTTCCATGTTCCCATACCTCTGGCTATAAAGCATATACAGTGCATTCCTAAAGAATTCAGACCCCCTTCTCTTTTTCAATTTTATGTTGCAGCCCGATACTACAGTTGTTTATATTCATTTTCTTCTCATTAAAGTGGTAGTAAGCCCTCCTATCATTTTCAGCCAAGGAAGCTGCCATCTTGGCCTCTGTTTAATCTACAACTGACATGATGCTGCACATGTGATCAGCTATGACACCAGCTATTTGATGGTTTGACAGTTTGGTTTAGAGCACAACCAATGGGAGTGTTACATTTCCGACACATGCCGGAAATGTGACTGGTTTTTAACCTGTTAAATGCATGGGTTTACTACCGCTTTAATCTACACCAGTGGTTCCCAACCTCAATCCTCAAGTACCCCCAACGGGCCATGTTTTGGGAATTTCCCTTAGGTAAAATTGTTCTTATCAATACCATGTCATTGATATTGATTTAAAGCAGCTGTGTAATGTAAAGGAAAACCTGAAAACATGGCCAGTTGGGGGTACTTGAGTACTGAGGTTGAGAACCACTGATCTACACTACCCCATAATGACAAAGTAAAAAAATAATTTTAGAAATATTTGCAAATGGATGAAAAAGGAAAAACTGAAATATCACATTGGCACAATTATTCAGACCCTTTGCAACAGCACAGAAATTTAGCTCGGGTGCCTCCCATTTCTCCTGATCGTTGCTGAGATGTTGATACACCTTGATTGGAGTCCACCTGTGGTAAATTAAATCGATTGGACATGATTTGGAAAGGCACACATCACTCTATAAAAGGCCTCACAGCTGACAATGCATACTGTTGCAGAGCAAAATCCATGAGGTCAAAGGAACTGCCTGCAGAGCTCAGAGACAGGATTATTGCCATGCACAGATCTGGGGAAGGCTACAAAATAGTTTGCTGCACTGAAAGTTCCCAAGAGCACAGTAGCCTCCATAATTGTCAAATGGAAGAAGTTTGGCACAACCAGGACTCTTCCAAGAGCTAGTCGCCCGACCAAACTGAGCAATTGGGGGAGAAGGGCCTTAGTAAGAGAAGCGGCCAAGAACCCGATGGACTGAGCTCCAGAGATCCTGTGTGCAGATGGGACAAAGTTCCAGAAGAACAACTATCACTGCAGCCCTTCACCGATCTGGGCTTTATGGCACTCAGGACCTCAGACTGGGCCAAAGCTTCACCTTCCAATATGACAATGATCCTAAGCACACAACCAAGTCAACACAGGAGTGGCTTAGGGAAAACTCTGCGAATGTTCTAGAGTGGCCCAACAAGAGCCCTGACTTGAACCCTATTGAACAACTCTGAAGAGACCTGAAAATGGCTGTCCACCAACGGTCTCATCAAAGGCCCATCAGTGCCTCTTTATCAGTGCCTCTTCATCAGTGTCCATCAGTGCCTCTTCATCAGTGCCCATCAGTGCAGCATATATCAGTGCCCATCAATGCAGCATATATCAGTGCCCATCAGTGCAGCATAAAGCAGTGCCCATCAGGGCCTCTTCATCAGTGCCTCTTCATCAGTGCCCATCAGTGCCTCTTCATCAGTGCCCATCAGTACCTCTTCATCAGTGTCCATCAGTGCAGCATATCAGTGCCCGTCAGTGGCTCTTCATCAGTGCCCATGAGTGCAGCATATATCAGTGCCCATCAGTGCAGCATAAAGCAGTTCCCATTAGTGCCTCTTCATCAGTGCCCATCAGTGCCTCTTCATCAGTGCCAATCAGTGCCCATCAATGCTACCTCATCAGTGGCCATCAGTGCCACCTCATCAGTGTAGCTTCATCAGTGCCCATCAGTGCAGCCTTATCAGTGCACATCAGTAAAGAGGAAAAATCACTTATTTACAAAAATGTTATAACAGAAATGAAGAAAACAGTTTTTTTTAACATTTTTGGTCTTTTTAAGTTTGTTTAGCAAAAAATAAAAAATCCGTGGGGATTAAATACCACCAAATAAAAGCTCTATCTGTCTCAAAAAAATGATACAAATATCACATGGGTGCAGTGTTGCATGACCACACAATTGTCATTCAAAGTGCGAAAGCTCTGAAAGCTGAAAATCGGCCTGGGCAGGAAGCGGGTGAAAGTGTCCAGTAGGCAAATGGATAAACAACTGGCATCAGGCTGCAACATAACACAATTTAATTTAAAAAAGTGAAGGGGGTCTGAGGGTCTGAATACCTTATGAATGCACTGTAAATATCATATATATATATAGTTGTTTTTTTTTTTTTTATTACTCTAACATGGAAGTTAGGAAATTACAGACTGCTAACAGCTATTCATGGTGTGAAATTTACAAGGGCCCCTCATGGCTACACACCTGCTATTCTAACAGCTTACAAAAAAACAAAACAAAGAAATAAATAATATAACAATAACAATTAGAATGCTAATCCTTCTTATCAGCAACTGGAAGACTACAAGGCATTATTGCATTTTAAATGCAAGCCACGGGCCGCAGGTTTAATACAATAAAAGTGTTTTATTGTGTGAATGTTCAGTCTCCCCATGCCACAAGCAAGCTAAAAAAGACATTGCATTAACAAAGTATGTACTGCATGGCCCTAATAAAATTCTCACCCACTTCATAACAATTAATTAAAGATGAAGGAGTCTATTAACCGATAATAAAAATGTCATACAGTTCATTAATTGCTATCCCTTAAAACCAAACCGAAAAGGAACCAGAGCTGTAAGTTTTATTGTTTACACAATTCTTCCCAACAAATCATCTCATTACACAGCTCGGCTCTTTCCATCCCTTTTTTTTTCTGCAGGAGCCAAAAAAAAAAATTAAGTATAAATAGCCCAACACTTTCTTCATTCCCTTTGCTATATATTTTTTTAATTTAATTTTTTCTTTTGTTACAGAAAGTAAGACTAACAGGAAATGGATAACAATTATTTTGGATACTTTGAATGGAAAAAAAGAGTCATAATCATTTGCTGAGATTTTTTAAAAAGAGCCTGGCTTATTTCATTTATTTTTTCAGGAGCATTTCATATTTCCAAAAAAATATTTTTTAAGAAACATTCCATATTTTACCACATCAGTACCGGGCACGAAAACCCCCTTCCTGTCCAGGCCATTTTTCAGCGCTATCACAGTCATGCAACACTGCACCCATATGAAATTTGCGTCCTTTTTTTCACACAAATAGAGCTTTCTTTTGGTGGTATTTAATCACTAGGGTTTTTTTTATTTTTTGTGCTATAAATAAAAAAAGATTGAAATTTTTTGAAAAAATGCCTTTTTCTTTGTTTCTGTCATAACATTTTGCAAATTAGTAATTTTTCTTTATAAATGTTGGCCAAAATGTATACTGCTACCTATCGTTGGTAAAAAATAACCCAAATAAGTGTATATTATTTGGTCCTTGTGAAAGTTATAGAGTCCACAAGCTATGGTGCCAATCATTGAAAATTGATCACACCTGATCACACCTGATATATTGATGGCCTATCTCATTTCTTGAGACCCTAAGGGCCGGTTCACACTGTAGCGAGGCGGAGCGGCGCGATGCGGCGCCTGAGGCGATCTCAAAGCGGCTTGCTAGGAGACTTCTATCATAGAAGTCAATGCAAGCCGCCTGAGATCGCCCTAAAAATAGTGCAGGGACCATTTTTCTAATGCGGAGCGAAGCGATTCGCTCCTATTAGAACGGTCCCATTTGCACAGCATTGAGGCGAATTGTCAGGCTACTCAAGTCGCCTGACAATTCGCCTAGATGTGAACTGTCAGCGAAGTCGCGCCG
>BLSH010283458.1:457706-476111 GCA_018402905.1 Glandirana rugosa
AGCCGCAGACCACGGACACCTACCGCACTAAACCATTCACATAACTAGCAAACCCCTCAACGGCCCACCAGGACCCTCCCTCGCCGATACACGGTATGTAGTCACTATGCGATGTAACATAACTTATATATACCTTTTACATAACCTATTACACATGACTGAAAACATATAAAAAAAATGATAAATTCTTGTATACTAACCACAACCAGTTGGTTTAGGGGACTCCTTCGGACACTATCCACTTTGTACAGTCCTAATCTCAACTCGCTTGTGGACCTGCAAGCCCAAGACGACCAGGCCGTGCGATCGTTCGGGTTCCGTCCGGACCCGGACCCGGACTTTGTCCCGAAGTTCGGACGGACCAGCAGAACCCGAACGTCCAGGTGTTCGCTCAACTCTAATCCTGACATGTTTCACCTATCACAGGCTTCCTCAGGGGATTTGGTTGACCAACACCAATCATATGTTCTTAAATAGTAAAAAAAATATACAAAAGTCAGTACACATTATCCAATACATTTTCCATATATATTCAATACAATGTAGCGTATCACTGATGTATGGCACATAGCCGCTCCCTCCCAGGACCACCCGGCAACTCCCCAAACGATCAATACACTTACCAAATCACGCCATCCACAGGCACCAGACGCCGAACAACCCCATATCCAAACAGAGACCTAGCAATCAGTGACTTCATCAAGTCCCCTTATTGCTTTGCCCTTCCCTGTTCCCCTCCCCTTTTCCCCTCTCTCCTCTCCCCTCCCCCCCTTCCCTTTCCTCTCCTCTGGTGGTCTGCCATTTACCTCAGGGGGTATGAATTAGGTGTACTGCCTGCAACGTTGGTGTTGTGTTTAATTTCCGGGTATATATATGTTGTTATGCTAATAATATGCAATTACTATATGTGTTTATGTTTCTGATTATCACTTTGTCAATGTATGTATTTATTAATTATTATTATTATTTTCTATATAGAAATTGGTGTCTATATCTATCATGTATCATATTATGCACTGCGGCCTATCATTGATGGGACGGATGGGTTCGTCGCTCCAATCCCAGGGCATCCGGCATGTTCCATATCCCCCCCCCCCTTTGCCACTTGGACCTCGGTCCACCTGGCAGGTCCGTACCCTTGCTAGCCAGGCCTCCCTCCTGGGATTGGATCTTGGACTGCCCCTGCCTTTGGGATCAAGGCGTACTGGGTGACTGTATGGACGCGAAGGGGTGTTTATTCAGACACCCCTTTTCCCATGGCAGGGAAACCAAATCCCCTGAGGAAGCCTGTGATAGGCGAAACATGTTTTTGTGATAGGCGGATATATTTTTGACTCAATCTCTACACCTCCATTTGGGTAACCCCCAATCAAATGAATGATACCATTGGTGTCTTTTAATGTACTGTAACCCTTTTGTTCTTTTTTATAAATTTTGTATAAAATAAAATTTGAATCTTATATATCTCTCTGTATTGAGCTTTGTCACTCTACACCGTATAATCCCACCGAGGAACATCCTCTCAAACCAAACTAACATGTATAAGAAGAATATATATCGGCCTAAACTGATGAATACATTTGTTTTTTTATTTTTTATTTTTGGATATGTATTATAGCAAAAAGTAAAAAAAAAATGTTTTTTTTTTCAAAATCGTCACTCTTTGTTTGTTTATAGCGCAAAAAAATAAAAACCGCAGAGGTGATCAAATACCACCAAAAGAAAGCTTTATTTGTGGGAAAAAAAGGACACCAATTTTGTTTGGGTACAACGTCGCACGACCGCGCAATTGTCATTCAAATAGTGACAGCGCTGAAAACTGAAAATTGGTCTGGGCAGGAGGGGGTTTAAGTGCCCAGTAAGCAAGTGGTTAAAGTCATTATATGTATCTCTATGGATTATACAGGAAGCGGATGATCAATTACCTGTATCAATTTATTGTTTGAATTAATTGTATTTATTTATCCATTCATTATATCTGTTGCATTCATCCATTCTCTATATGCACTATTGCACTTTAGTATGACACCATTGTATAATGCACTTCATTTAGCATATGTTGTTGGTGTCCAGCCTTGAGACACAGATCCACATACATTTATTTAATATTGACTATCATTTATAAGTTAATAACCACCAGAGTAAGAGGACACAACAGTTCACTATTGGAGATAGCGTTACACTACACCCATCTGTCACATATGCACAACAGTCACGATAACTATTCAAGTGTGAGCAGCGATCTCCCAGGGCACCATTCAATAGTGGTAGCGCGAGGATCACACACCAATTCTTACAGATCTGCAATTTTTATGGAGAAAGCGACATTGAGGCGGACAGATGGGACACTTTTGACACTTTTTTGGGTCCAGTAATTTATACAGCGATCAGTGCTATAAAAATGCACTAATTACTGTATAAATGACACTGGCAGGGAAGGAGCGATCAAAGGGTTAAATGTGTTCTCTGGGAGGTGTTTCTAACTGTATGGGGTTGACTGGAGGAGGAGAGAGATCGCTGTTCCTAATCACTAGGAACGGTCACTCTGAGCTCCGCTGTCAGAACAGGGATCTGCCGTGTTTACAGATCCCCATTCTGCCTCTGTGTGGAGCGATTGCGGGTGGCTGGCAGACATCACACCTGCCGGCCACGCGCACGGGCTCTGGGGCCACGCCGCGGGCGTGCACGCATGCGCCTGCTATGTCTATTACACGAAGCGACAATGACGCAGATTCGCGCAATAGAGACAACTATTAACTAGTAACTGCGGCGGCTGGTTTTTAAGTGGTTAAATAAATGAAAAAAAGACCAAAACAATAGTTTTTACTTTCTGCTCTAATACCCATCCAATAAAAAATGTAAAAAAAAAATGTAATTTCTTCATAAATTTTTGCCAAAATGTATTCTGCTACATGTCTTTGGTAAAATAAAATCCCAATTAGTGTATATTGATTGGTTTGCGTGAAAGTTATAGCGTCTATAAACTATGGTATACAGTATATACTGGAATTATTTATTTATTTATTTATTTTTCATACTACTAACGGTGGTGATCAGCGACGTATAGTGGGACTGTGATAGTGGGGTTTATTTACTAAAGCTAGAGAGGGCAAAATTAGTCACAATTCTGCAGATAAATCAGCTTCTAACCTCAGCTTGTTTAATTAAGCTTTAGCAATAAGACCTGGAAGCCGATTGGTTTATCTGCAGAATTGTGACTAATTTTGCCCTCTCTAGCTTTAGTAAATAAACCCCAGTGTGACTGGCAATCTGACACTAACTGACGCTGAGGGAACTAAGTGCCATTTACATCATCGGTGACATTAAAGTGGTTGTATGCCCAAAAAAAAAAACCCTGTAAGGCAAAGGCATAATGAGATAGTATGCGCCGCATACTAGCTCATTATGAAATACTTACCTTAGGACGAAGCTCACACAGGGCCGCCCGGTCACCGCTGAGGGAGCTAACATGTCCTTCCGGATTCCTGGCTCCGGCACTGTGAGTGGCCGGAGCCACGATGACGTTTCTCTCGCGCCCTCCGTTCCGGCATGATACGCTGGACCATCACTGCTCATGCGCTGCTGACGTCAGCGGCTGCATGCAAAGTGAGTATCTCCTAAACCATACAGGTTTAGGAGATATTCATTTTACCTACAGGTGAGCTTTATTATAGGCTTACCTGTAAGTAAAAATGACCAAGCGGACAATACAATACTTTAATGACCATAGGTGTGCGCAGCCTATTGCATTAGGATGTGCACCCCAACATTTACATATATACAATACACACACAGATACACACTATTATAAATTAATGTAAACAAACATTTTAAAAAGGATTAAAACACTGACAAGTAGATGGTATCAGTAGGGCAGTGGACAGTGTCAGTAGTTTTTTATTTTTATTATTATTTTTTACAATGTTTTAACTTCTTTTTTAGGAATTCTATTGGGGGGGGGGCCTTTTGGGAAATATCAGGGGTTAAACAGACCCCTAATGTCTCACTTTTGAGACAGAGAAAGGGACTGAGATCAGAGATTCCCCAGTCCCTTTCTCTGCAGCCTCAGCTGCACTGTACAGTGAATGAATGGAACGTGCTCTGTGCTAAGCAGCTTCCTGTTCCTTTGCAAACACAGTTTACTATGCTTCAGTTATGAATGGACAAAGGAACGATCAGTATCGATCACTCACTTCATTCAGAAAATGAAGGGGCTGGTAAATTACATATTTACCAGCCCCTTTCGCCACTCTAAATCCTGACAATCTCCGCAGCAGCCGGCAGGAGAAAAGGGAAGTCGGCAGCACTGCAGGGGCGCGGTGGGGGTGGGAGTAGGACATGGGGGGCCCAGGCAGCAGGGCGAATTGGGGCTGCACAAGGTGATAAGGGTGTGCCCAGGCACACCTAGCACACCCCCTGCGCATGCCTATGCTAATGACACTGGCTGGGAAGGGGCTAACATTTACAGGCAATCAAGGGTTTAACTGTGTGGCCGACAATGTGTAATGTGTGTTCTGTGTGCTGCTTTTACTGAGTGATGTGCCGTTTTGAAAATAAAAAGGCACATCGCTGCTGCCAACACAGAGCTCTCTTCTGTCATTCGCTCAGCCGATCAGTGGGTTCCGGCCATTAGTCATTACAGTAGGAAATACCTGGAAATACTGGATTATGCAAGTGGGTGGTCCGCAAGCGGTAAAAGTGGACCTGTACAGGCTGAATTCACACTGACTTGCAGCAATATGCAGAGGAAATTGATGTAAATTTCCATTCATTTTATGTGCGCTTGACTTGCTTGATGCACTAGCACAATAGCCCTAATCACTGCGATTGCGCTAGCCTCATGGCCTTTTTTACGATTACCCTTGTAATCCTTCATACAGGATTTTGTGTGCCCGAACATCCATAAATGCTCACATGCTGACCAGAAAGCACCTACTCTGCACACATTCCTCGTTTCCTCACTCTCCAATCCCCCAAAGATGGCCGCTGGCATGGGTGCTTTATGGGACAAAATAAATCACAAAGAAAACTTTTTTTTTCTTTACTTGCATTGCGTTGTGCTGCATTGACCTGTGGTTTACACCTGTGCAGTGGTTTTGCACAGAGCAGCTCCGATCTTGTTTTCGGGTCCCCGGCAGCACTCCTGGCTCTTCCTCCTCGAGCAGTGCACTCAGAGAAAGCTGCTTGCCCTGGGGGCACGCTGCATGCTAACTCCCGAGCTGCTGCTCTATGCATCCTTAAGACACAGAGAGCCACGATTCGACCCCGTCCCCTTGCTCTCTCCTCGTTGGCTCACTGGCCAATGGGCTCCCACTGCTGTATAAGCCAATGAGGAGGGAAAGTCCCGGGACAGCTGAGGCTATTGTGAACATCGCTGGATCAGAGGGAGCTCAGGTAAGGATTGGGGGGGGGGGGGGACTGGGGGGGACCACTGCACACAGGAGGTTTTTTATAGAATGCATAAAGGTAAAATACCTTCAGCCTTTAGAACCACCTTAAAGTGGTTTCAAACGTAGAAGGTTTTTTTTTACCATAATGCATTTTCTGCATTAGGAATTGGATAAAAAACTTCCTGTACAAAGGATCCTCCCCCCCCCTTATACTTACCTGAGCTTGATCCAGCTATGTGTCCTAGAGCAGCGGCTCTCTCTGCTCTCCCCCTCCCCACAGGACAGAGAGGCAGCAATGGGAGCCATTGATTCCTTCTGCTGTGAATCAAATCCTGTGACGAGGGAGCAGGGGGTGGGGTGGAGCCTATAGATGCAGGGGGCGGGGTCAAGCCTATAGATGCAGGCAGCGCAGGTCAGGATCTAGCCCACCGCATAAGTGCCCTTCTATGGGGACACTGGCTGAAGAGGAAGAGCCAGGAGCGGCTGCAGGGGACCATAGAAGAGGAAGATCAGAGCTGCTCTGTGCAAAGCCAGATAAGTGTGACATGTTTATTATTTAAAAAAAAAAGAAAAAAAAGATTTACAATCACTCTAAAGTGTATCTAAACCCAAAACCAAAAATGTAATATATCACAGCTTACTAGTGCTTGTTGTGGCAGCTGATTTTGTTTTCTTTTATTCAGACTTCTTTTTGCTTTATTTTTGCCTGGTAATCCTGCAAATAAAAAAAAAAATCGCACTTCCTGTCTTGATGGCTATGTCACTCCTGCACTGTATCTATGGAGAGAAACATGTGACCCTAGGCTGTTCTCATGATATGGGCTTCAAACATGTCCATAGCTCTTAGTCTCCATTCCATGGTGAGCAGGGCAATGTGTAGTTTACAGAAGATAGCTATGAAGGAAAATGTTCTTTGTTGCAGCTCACCTGAGGCTCTAATTGGCTTCAAAAAAGGGTGGGCTCGGGGTGCAGAGCACTGCGCCCTGAGCCCACCCATTTGTGTGACATTAGCAAATTAATATTCATTAATGTCTCCCTGCTTCTCCTCCCTGACAATCAGGAAACGGGTCTTAGGACTCCCGGCCAATTGGATCTCAGGACCCACTTCTTGTTCGGCCATGAAGAGAAGCAATGGCCCCTCAGCCTCCTAGCACAGCCCATAGCAGAAGCCTGGGCCAGGAGCGTGTATTGGCCACTGAGGAGGAGATTGCAGCAGCAAAAACATAAAAAATAAAAGAAGACACCAACACGGGGTCAAGGAGGACTCAAAATAGGCAAAACAATAAAGGGACATACCCAATCCACTCAGGGAACAGAGTGAGCCCTGGGGCTATAATGGTGATAGCAAAGAAATGGGGAAAACTAGCACAAAAAAGATTGCAGCAGCCAATGGGAGGATGAGTAGGAGCCGGAGGAGCAGTATGAGTCCCAAGGCCGGCTTGGCCGGGGGGGATGTGGTGGCGGTGTAGCGTCGCATATTGAAACCCCACACAAATGGAAACTGGAAGTGACGTTCCGTTGCCGCCATATTGCTACACCCACACTCGTCCACACTAAGCATACTGAGAGAAGGCGGCAAGCGGACATCTTATTACACCCACCGGAGTTTTTTAGTTCACCTTTATTTTTAACAGTAAATGGAGCTTACATACTCAAATACATTATATAGAAATACGTGACACTGTTTTCATGCTATTTTTTAAAAGCAGCGGCAAGCCCGCCGATCTCACTGCTTAGGAAATGTCACAGAACACCGCTGCTTTTAAAATATAAAATTAAAAGTGTGTCACGTATTTCTATTTAATGTATTTGAGTATATGAGCTCCGTTTGCTGTTAAAAATAAGTGTGCCTTCTCTTTGTATCCTTACTGTGGAGGCATGCGGGTGTAGCAACGTCACTTCCGGTTTCCACTTCCACATCTAAGGACTGTAAGCTGCAATATATTGCTTTTAAGGGCGTGTTAAACAGTTTAAGTTGAGGCTCACTTTCATAGTTTGAACCTTGGATAGAGCAGTAAGGGAGAAAACACTGCTCTGAGTCATTTACTAGTGCATGTAAATGTTAGCTTGAGCTATTGAGCTCTGTACAATGAAGCTGCAGCAGAGTGTAAACTGTTGTGCTGTCAGCATTATTACAGTGTAAACTAATGTGATTCAAGTGTTATTGTTGCTTCTCAAAATAGCAATAAACGGTCCCTGCAATAAAAGACTGTGGATACTTACCTCTCAGGCGGAAAGCAAGTATGAATACCTTAAAGTTGCACAGTTTCCAGGAAAGTGTTCACTTCCAACACACTTTGGGGTGTGTTGGATGCTTATCCCCCTGTGGAGGCAGGTATCTGACAGCCCCAGATATATTGCGGATGTGAAGACTTTGTATTGTTTGAACACAGCAAAGTTTGGACCCACTACCCGCAGATAAATATTCAAAGAGTTTCACTGTAGGGGCCATTCTTTGATATTTTTTTTTGAGAAGCAACAGAGTTGCGTTTAAGAAGAATTCCAGGTATGGCATTTTTTTACATTTTACCTGTGGGATAGGACCTTGGAACCACTGTAGTAGACACCCCTTCTGCAGTGAAAACCATTAGCTTCCTGGGTCCCATGCCAAGTGGCTGCCCTGCTGCATTCTAAACACAGAAGGTCAGCTGGTTGGCACAGATCACTGTAGTAGGAGTGTCTACTACAAGGTCCTAGAGATCCCACAGGTATGGTATATACATAGTTATATTGGTTCAAGCTGGATCAACGTAACTATGTCAAAAATGCCACACCTGGCATTCTTCTTTAAAGCATATCTAAAGCAAAAAAACTATATTTTCATTTAGTAATAGAGTGGTGGTTTGCTAGAATCTGTCTGGTCTATATTAATGTATGTGTCGACCAGGGAGATTCACCTTCTCTATTTGTCTTAGTAATCATAGTCATTGGGACGAAAGCCTAGTACATACCAGTAGTTTTTTTTTTTTCAACCCAGCAGGGCTTAACGAAAAAAAACTGACAGCCCCGGAGGAGCTGCTGTACTAACTATCTGATATTAGTACAGCAATCTCCCCTGCTGTGCTATTGTGTTCTGACAGGGGGACACCCCCCATCACTAGTACACTCCGGCCAGCGTTCTCAGCCATTGGCTGAAAGCGCTGATCGTATGTCGATTGGCAGACCTTTTTCGGTCATGCCCTTTCAACAGAAGCCAGTATACACGGGCCAAATGTTGGCCAGTTTCTATTAAACCGGCCGATGCCACCTGACATTCGGCCCATATGTAATAGGCTTAAAAGTTAGGGAAAATCTAAATTTGTCGCCGTACCAGGGGAAAAAAAACGTTTTCCAATAGGAACACTTGTTGCAGTGCCAACTGTCTAAGCAAAGATTTAGATCACTCTGGAGATCTTTCCTCTCTGTTGAGTCTTCAGGGAAGGAAGTAGGGTGAAATCTCCACAATGAGGCAGCAAAAAAAGACTCTGTCAAATGTAACACTTTACTCCCTGAGGACGGCGCTGATGTTTGGGTCCCTTGACACCGGATGTCAGCAATCTTCCTGGCAATGCCACACCCTCTAACACGCCAAGGCTGAAGGGTGAATATTTATTGTAACAACACACAATAAATCAACAGCCAAAAAATGGAAAAGCAATATTAAACACTTTACCAAGTACATGAAAACAGTCACAAAATAGTGTGACTCAGTAAGTAGGAAGCAGACAATGACCAGGGCCAGGACAAGAGGTGGGCAGAAGGGGTGGCTGTCCTGGGCACTGTGGTATCATGTGAGGTGGGGTAGCCACAAGGAGATTGGGGGGGGCGGGGAATTGTGTTGGAAGTGGGAATTTGCAGGGCTGCAGGGGGTAAGTGTTATACTAGGAGGGGACATTTGGGGAGGGGGTTGCTAAGAGTGGTGATTTAGGGGGATTGGTGTTGGGAGGGGGTAGAATATTTGTGCTACGTGATTGGATTTGGGGGAAAATTGTGCTGGGAGGGGTTTGATTTGAAATGAGGGGGAGAATATGTGTACTAGCTGGGAACATTTTAGGGGTAGAGGATTTGTGCTAGGAGGGTTGATGCATGTTCGCCCTTGGCTCTAGATCAGAGGTCTCCAAACTGCGGCTATTTGCTTACCTTTACCCGGCCCTTGGGTCACTTTTCCTTCCACTGATACAAGATATCATTGTTTCCACTGACCCAACAATGGGGCAAAATTCCTGCTAATGACATCAATGATGGGGCACTATTATTCCCAATGACACCAATAATGGGGCACTATTCCTCTAAATGACACCAGTGATGGGACACTATTTCTTCCGCTGACACCAGTGATAGGACACTATTCCTCACCCTAATACCGAAGAAGCATTGTTTAATCCCACTGATGCCAGGATAATTTCTACTTCCACTGGCCACAGTCTGGTGGACAGTAAACTGGCCCTTTGTTTAGAAAGCTTGGAGACACTTGCTCTAGATCAGTGGTTCTCAACCCTGTCCTCAAGTACCCCCAACAGGCCATGTTTGCAGGTTTTCCTTTATCTTGCACAGCTGCTTTCAATCAGAGTCAACGGCTTGGTATTTTGGACAGCTATTTTATCTAAGAGAAATTCCTAAAACATGGCCTGCTGGGGGTACTTGAGGACAGGGTTGAGAACCACTGCTCTAGATGATCTTGTCCCGATACTGGTCCTGACAAAGGAACAATGAAGTAATTGTGGTCTGACGGTCTCTGGCAAACCCTCTCCCAATGGCCAAAATACAGCACTGGAGCTCTCAAAATTAAAGTATAACTAAAGGCGAAACTGTTTTTTAGTTTTGAATAGAGTGGAGAGAAATTAGAGCACTTGCCAGTTTTTATTGCTGTCTGTGCCCCCGTTAAGGCGATTCCCCCTTTCTAGTTGTCCAGTTTACCATTATCATTGAAAGTGAAAGTAAAAGAAAACCCCAAATGGTGGGTTGTCCCCAGAAAAGTAATAGAAGGGAAATCTTCCAATTAGGACAATAGTTCCATGCATAGAATGCATGAAGGTAAAAAATGTTCACCCTTTACAACCACTTTAACTCTAAAATGATAACCTATAAAGCCTTTTAAAGGTCACCTATAGAAAATTGTAGGTACCATAGTTTGCCTCCATTTCACAGGCATGCAACATTTGAAATCTTGACATGTTTGGTATCTATTTACTCGGCATAACATCATCTTTTATATTACTACAAACAATTGGGTATTATGTTTGTGTGCACTAAAATACTTTTAAGTGCATTGTTTCCTGAAAATGTGCGTTTGATAAATGGCTGCACAAATATCATGTGACATAAAAATTGCAACAACCATCATTTTATTCTAAGGGCATCTGCTTTCAGAAAATATCTAATGTTTGAGGATTCTAAGTAATTTTCTAGCAAAAAAAAAAAAAAATGCAGATATTAACATGTATATGAAAAATGTCAGAATTGGCCTGGTCAGAATGCGGTTAAATATGGTGCAATATGGTATGGTCAGCGGCCTCTCAGTGACACATAATATGACGACTTGTCTCCTCCCGCGTTCCATCTGGGGCTCAGCAATACAAGCTGCAGTGATGTCCTCCCCACCACCAGACAGCGACACCAGACTTGACTGTGGCTTTCCTACAGACCAGGATATGTCACAACAGCAACTCAATCTCTCTGCATCCCCAACACTTCAGCGAACCGTCCCGTCAGCAAGCTTCCGGCACTGTGTATGTTCCACAACATCTTTCCAACAACTGCCCTGTGCGCAAAACAGTCCTACTTTTCCTCCTCTGTAGAGCTCTGGTAATGCTGGGATCTGTAGTTCAAGAGCAAAACTGCAGCACACACTCATTCTCTCTTGGAACTATATCTCCCAAAACCCTTGCTCCTCCCAGTAGGCTTTGTCCTCTCCCAGGGTGCACAGTATTACATTACAGCTTACTCTGCTTTCCCTAGTGGTATGTAGGGCTTTCTTCCAGCTCTCTCTGTGGCTGCACACAGTCCTGGAAATGCCCAGTGTGAACAGCTGCAGCACTGGTTGTGTGTGAGAGGCTGCAGCATGTGTCACACTGTCAGTCTGATCTGTGAAACTGTAGCCCAGAGTGTGCCTCTGATTGAGGCTACATAAAGAAAAAAAAAATTTGGCTTCAGGTGTACTTTAACTACTTCAATACTGGGCACTTCCTGCTCAGGCCAATTTTCAGCACTCAGCGCTGTCGCACTTTGAATGACAATTGTACAGTCATGCAACATTGTACCCAAATTAAATTTTGAGACAGAACTTTATTTTGGTGGTATTTAATCACCACTGGGTTTTTTTTATTTTTTGCTAAACAAACGAAAAAAAGCTGACAGTTTTGAAAAAAAAAAAAGTTTTTTCTTAGTTTTTGTTTAGTAAAATATTTAGCAAATAAGTAATTTTTCTTCTTCACTGATGTGCGCTAATGAGGCTGCACCGATGGGCACTAGTGAGGCTGCACCGATGGACACTGATGAGTCTGCAATGATGAGGCGGCACTGATAAGCTGTATTGCTGGGCACTGATAAGCTGCCCTGATGGGCACTGATAAGCTACACTGATGACCAGTGCCCTAATTAGTGTACGTGTACAATGTTAGCCTTGTCGGTTATTGGCTCTCCTTCTCACACACAGTGACAGCGCGTGAGGAATGCCAATAACTGACAAGTTTGTTTAGATGTGATTATCTGTGATTGGACACAGCTGATCACATGCTAAAGGGCCACTATAATTGGCCCTTTACCTCGATCTGTGATTAGCTGTGTCTGAAGGACACAGCAGTCACAGAGCGCGCCCGATGTGCACGCTGCATGCTAGGGGGCACACGGGAGGCGTGTACTGGGAGGATGCCCATGGACTCCTTCCCAGAACAAGAGAGCCTCACTGTAGCCATCTTTTGGCTGTGGCGCGGCACTGAGGTGGTTAAAAGCAAAAACACACTTCTGAGTCCCAGGAGGAAAAACATTGACAGCAGAATGTTAGCCGAGGCAAAAACGACGGCTCGGCACAGGTGCAATTCAGGGAACACTATGCACATGCTCAATGAACACATATCTTTCTCTGATTGGACAAGGTCAAGGGGCAGTCATGTTATGATTTCTAACTCATCCAATCAGAGAATGCTTTCCATTCACTGTTAAAATACAAAGCGTCCCCTGAATGGCATACATGCGAGCATCCTCCTGTAATGAGATCCAGAAACTGGTGGCCGCTGGAGTAGCAGTGCCTCATAACAGTGGATTCCAGCTTCCATGGGGATCCCACAGGTATGGCATATACATACATACTTATATTGGTCCAAGCTGGTACAATGTAACTATGCAAAACTTGCCATACCTAAACTTTAGCATATCCGTTTGTATTTACCAGACCTGGGCAAACTGCGGCCCCTGGGCCTTTGGCTGTCCCTATCCGGCCCTCAATGCCTCCACTGTCAGCATGCCTCTCTGAGCCTGTCAATTATCTCACTGAGGAAGATGACAGATGTCCATGAGAAGAGTGGCTACAGCGTTGCCTAGCAGACGTCCCTGCGCTCTCCTGCCACTCTGCAACCTGCCCAAGTTCTTCCTGTGTTAGTGCCTGCACCCTGCAAACTCCAGGAGCCATGCGCCTGTTCTTCACTCCAGGTCAGGATCTGCAGAAATCCCGGCTGTACCAAAACCAAAGGCTTTCCACTTCCAGTGCTTTTCAGAGGGCATTTGACAGGCAGTGAGTGCTATAAAGCCACCGTGCTGATCCTCAATACTGTACATTGCATGTGGTTGCATTTCATTCATAACAGCTGTGATTCCTATAGTGATGTTGTGATTGTCCCATAGCTATCAAACGGTACCTGGGCCAATCACAGCATCACTAGAATAAGCACAGATTCAATGAATGAAATCCATTCATGACAGTTCAAACAGTGGTGCTCAGAAAAAAAATCCCTGATTCCCCCCCAGAGTAGTACAGTGTCACTGTGGTGAGATTGAACTACTCAGATGGACGTATGTAAAAAAAATTGTGAAAAAAGAAAAAATTGTTTTAAAAAAATGAATTAAACAGTTATTATTATTAATCCCTGATCACCACCACACCAATCATATGATGAAGGTGTACTACACTGGTGACAATATGTAAAAAAAAATCTGGAAAACAAATGTTTTTAATTTCTTAATTTTCCAAAAAATTGTAACAAATAATTACAACTTCAAAAAACTTGCCATGCCTCTTACTAAATACCTTGGACTGTCTACTTCCCAGAAATGGTTTATCTGAGAGTTATTTCTACTTGCCTGGCATTGTAGGACCTCTATAAATGAGATAGGCTGTCAGTACATCAGAACTGATTGATTTTAAAATACTGTATATACAGTCAGTGGTGGCTGGTGCTCCATTTTTGGAGGGGAGGGCGCTGCAAAAAAACTACCCATCACCCCCCCTCCCTGTTCACAGTGCTCTGCGCCCCAAGTCCACCCTTTTTGAAGCCAATTAGAGCGTCAGGCTCTAATCATGTGCTTCCAAAAATAGACCCCCCATTGAAATCCATGCGCCCGGCACCCTGCATGTAGATTAGGGGCCGGGCGCATGGATTAAGGGTGCGGCTGGCACTGTATACAGTACCAGAGTTTGTAGACTATAACTTTCACACAGACTAAATAATATACACTAATTTGGGCTATTTTTACCAAAGAAATGTAGCAGAATACATTTTGGCCTAAATTTATGTAGAAAGATTATTTATTTGCAAGAAAAACATGTTTTTTTTTTTTCTAAATTTTTGGTAATTCTTTATTTAGCAAATACCACCAAAAAAAAAGCTCTATTTGTGTGAAATTTTTTTATAAATTTCTTTTAGGTACAGTGTTGCATGATTGCGCATTTGCCAGTTAAAGTAGCGCAGTGCTACAGTAAATAGCAAAAAATGCCCTGGTCTGGTCATGAAGGGAGTAAAACCTTCCTGAGGTCAAGTGGTTAAATGACAAGAAAAAAATTTGCAGAATAAACTTTTTTACTGAAGTATTTCTTCATGACACTTGTACATAGATTTTGCAATGTTCAGTATTCAACACCTCCAGGCACAAACTTAAAGTAATTCTAAAGATTTTGGTTATTTTTAAAATAACAAACATGTTATATTTACCTGTGTTGTGGTTTTCCGCAGACCCACACCGATACTTTTATTTTTGGGTCTCTGCCGGTGCTCCTGGCTCCTCCCCCCTGCCGAGTGTCCCCCGTAGCAAGCCTCTTGCTCGCTCCCGAGCCGCGCTCCTGTGAATGGGCGTTGTCACACAGAGTGTGGCTTGGCCCCACCCCCGCTCTCTCCTCATTGGTTCAATGGAGCCAATGGCTCCCGCTGCTGTGTGAGCCGGTGAGGAGAGAGAGACCCGGGAGAACTGCTGCCCTCATGCGCATTGCTGAAACGAGATGAGGCTCAAGTAAATATAAGGGGGAGCTGGTGGGGGGCTGAATAGAATAGAATGCATGAAGTTAAAAAAACCTTCTGCCTTTAGAACCACTTTAACCGGTTCTGGACTGGCTCGCGTACATTTACTGCTGCAGAGCGGTCGCATATCGCAAATCGCCGTCTATAAACGGCAAATCGTGCATGCGCGGCTAGCGAGCGGGAGCACGCCGGCGCGCTCTTGTGCCCACCACACTCTCCAGCAGTATGGTCGCGGCTACCCACGATTGCCTGGCACAGAAGTAAAGCTGGTTCCCCACTCTGTCAGGCGGCATGTAAGAGATCTACTGATCTCTGTCCCTGGGATCAGTTAGATCTCTTATGCCCCTGCCAGCCCAGCTCCCACACAGTTAGAACACACCTAGGGAACACAGTTAACCCCTAGATCACCACCTGCAGGTTAACTCCTTCACTGCCAATGACATTTATACAGTAATCAGTGTATATTTAAATTTCTGATCGCCATATAAATGTCATTGGTCCCAAAAAAGTGGCAAAAAAATGCCGCAATACCACAGTCCTGATAAAAATCGCAGATCGCCGCCATTACTAGTAAAAAAAAAAAAATAGTAAAAACACCATAAAATAATTCCCATGGTTTGTAAACGCGGCAACTTTTACGCAAACCAATCCATAAACGCAGATCGCTATTTTTTTTACCACAAATATGAGGAAGAATATATATCGACCAAAACTGATGAATACATTTTTTTTTTTGGATATCTATTTTAGCAAAAAGTAAAAAAGATAGTGTTTTTTTTCAAAACTGTCGCTCTTTTTTTGTTTATAGCGGTGATCAGAAGTGACGTAAAGGTAATCAAATACCACCAAAATAAAGCTCTATTTGTGGGGAAAAAAGGACTTCAATTTCGTTTGGGTACAACGTCGCACGACCGCGCAATTGTCAGTTAAAGCGACACAGTGGCGAATGGCAAAAAGTGCTCTGGTCCTAAAGTGGGAAATCCTTCCTGGGGCTGAAGTGGTTAAACAAACAATATTAAACTGGCTGTTTATATTGCAGTGTTGAGGCTAGAGAATAGTAGGGTCTGGTAGGGGAGTGTGTGGCATTTTAGGCAGACCTTGCATTTTATTGCAAGTTTCTCTTTATGGAGAATGTCTGCCTTCAAATACCTTTTGCTGCGGTCCTGTGAATGGACACTGTCCATTCTCACACAGAGTGCGGCTCGGCCCAGCCCCGCTCTCTCCTCATCGGCTCACTGGTTATGATTGACAGCAACAGGAGCCCATGGCTCCCGCTGCTGTGTGAGCCAATGAGGTGAGAGAGAGATGCTGCTCTTATGTACATTGCAGGATCGAGATGGAGCTAAGGTAACTATAATGGGTGTGATGGGGGGAGCACACAGAAGGGTTTTTTGTGCTGTGTCTGGCGATGATGCTTCTCGCTGAGCTATCTGCACACTGGACAACCCTGCCTTGTGCCTTGACTTCTGCTGAACCTTGAACTCTTTGCTCCTCCCATGAATTTCCTGGCTTAAGCCATGTCTCTGCACTTCCTATTTGCCAGATTATTGTGCTCCCTTCAGCCAGTATCTCACTCTTGTCTTTCCTGCTGCTGTCCATATTGTGCCACTACTTGTTATCGACACTTGGCTTGTTCTTCAACTACGCATCTGCCTGATCCCAACCTGCAACTACTTGTTACTGACCTTTGGCTTGTTTTACTGACTAGGCTTCTGTTTGATGCTTATCCGCTACTGGACCCCGGCTTGCTCACCTCCTGGTGGGGCGATCCTGAGGACTGCGACCTGGTACTAACATATAGCAAAATCCATATCCACCTTCAGGAGCTCTGGTGAACACCAGTTAGTATATAGACTCCGCACCTCAGATGAGCCCGTGTCATCCGCCTGTGTACCTATCCTGCTGGTCGGTGGTAGTACCGCTACTGCTATAGCAACTGGTCATCGAGACTGACCCCTGATCGTGACAACCATGTTCAAAATTGTGTCTCTACATCGTAACATCTATGAAGATTCCTTACTTCCTATTGCTTCCAACCAGCGTTTGGGCACTACTTCTTAGGCTTATATACTCCTATAACAGGACGTGGCCTAGCCTCCAGCTGGCCCACCACTGCATGCAGTTAACCTTAACATTCCTGGGCATTTAAGCAGAACTATATTCACCTTGAATCCAACGATGTGGAGTCCCCAGCTGACATCTTCGGGCGGCGGACTTCCAGGTCTAGATTGCCAGCTGCTGTCATTGGCCAGGCTGATATTACATCACTCCTACACATATGTGTGAGTTCCGTCAGACTTGGCATTACCGAATTTGTGCCGTAAGCTGTGATTGTCATTGGTTGCCGAGACGCAGGTGGCCAGACCACACAGCGTCATTGGTTGCTGAGACGCAGGTGGCCAGACCACACAGTGTCATTGGTTGCTGAGACACAGGTGGCCAGATCACACAATCTCATTGGTTGCTGAGACACAGGTGACCAGACCACACAGTGTCATTGATTGCTGAGACACAGGTGGCCAGATCACACAATCTCATTGGTTGCTAAGACACAGGTGGCCAGACCACACAGTGTCATTGGTTGCTAAGCAGTGGTGGCCCATCCATTAGGGGCCCAGGTCCGCCGTCCCCCTAATCCATGCGCCCGGCCCCTAATCTACATGCAGGGCACCGGACGAATGGATTTCGAAGGGGATTTCTTTTTTTTAATCACATGATTAGAGTGTGAGGCACCCATGACACTGTGCCGGCCGGTCACATGCATCTCAGCAACAATGACCTTGAGCAACCCAGCCACCTGCATCTCAGCAACCAATGAGACTGTGTGGTCTGGGCACTTGTGTCTTAGCAACCAATGACAGTGTGTGGTCTGGGCACCTGCGTCTCAGCAACCAATGACACTGTGTGGTCTGGCCACCTGTGCCTCAGCAACCAATGAAACTGTGTGGTCTGGCCACCTGTGTCTTAGCAACCAATGACACTGTGTGGTCTGGCCACCTGTGTCTTAGCAACCAATGAGATTGTGTGATCTGGCCACCTGTGTCTCAGCAACCAATGACACTGTGTGGTCTGGCCACCTGTGTCTCAGCAACCAATGAGATTGTGTGATCTGGCCACCTGTGTCTCAGCAACCAATGACACTGTGTGGTCTGGCCACCTGCGTCTCAGCAACCAATGACGCTGTGTGGTCTGGCCACCTGCGTCTCAGTTACCAATGACACTGTGTGATCTGGCCACCTGCGTCTCAGCAACCAATGACACTGTGTGGTCTGGCCACCTGCGTCTCAGCAACCAATGACACTGTGTGGTCTGGCCACCTGCGTCTCAGTTACCAATGAGACTGTGTGGTCTGGGTACCTGCGTCCCAGCAACAAATGACACTGTCTGGTCTGGGCACCTGCGTCCCAGCAACCAATGACACCTTGTGGTCTGGTCACCTGCGTCTCAGCAACCAATGACACTGTGCGGTCCGGTCACCTGCGTCTCAGCAACCAATGACACTGTGCGGTCCGGTCACCTGCGTCTCAGCAACCAATGACACTGTGCGGTCCGGTCACCTGCGTCTCAGCAACCAATGACACTGTGCGGTC
>BLSH010283458.1:477199-489294 GCA_018402905.1 Glandirana rugosa
GACTCTGCGTCCACCGGTCTGGTGTGTCACAGTAACCTCTGGCCACCTGCGTCTCAGCAACCAATGACACTGTGTGGTCTGGCCACCTGCGTCTCAGCAACCAATGACACTGTGTGGTCTGGCCACCTGCGTCTCAGTTACCAATGAGACTGTGTGGTCTGGGTACCTGCGTCCCAGCAACAAATGACACTGTCTGGTCTGGGCACCTGCGTCCCAGCAACCAATGACACCTTGTGGTCTGGTCACCTGCGTCTCAGCAACCAATGACACTGTGCGGTCCGGTCACCTGCGTCTCAGCAACCAATGACACTGTGCGGTCCGGTCACCTGCGTCTCAGCAACCAATGACACTGTGCGGTCCGGTCACCTGCGTCTCAGCAACCAATGACACTGTGTGGTCCGGTCACCTGCGTCTCAGCAACCAATGACACTGTGTGGTCCGGTCACCTGCGTCTCAGAAACCAATGACACTGTGCGGTCTGGCCACCTGCGTCTCAGCAACCAATCACAATACAATAGAACACTTTTCCTTTTATTGATATCCATCAGAGTACACAATGGATATGGAGTGTGAAGAGGGAGCAGGACTATGAAGCAGTGCCTTTATAGTGACTGTATGTCAGGCAGTCTATATCCTGTGTGACGTGTATATACATCTCCTTATCACATGGTTACCACAGCAGCAGACTGACTCACTCATACAGAGTATTTATTGTATGTCTATACATCAGACTCTCCCCTCACATACACCACACAGACAGGTGCGTGACGTCACCGCCCCTCCCTCCCTCCACACTTCTCCTCTACACACCGGGCGAAGGACGCGAGGTCATGTGACAGCCCGGAGAGAGGCGGGAAGCCCGCCTCGGCCAACCAGCGAGCGCCATTCTGGTGTTGGGGGCGGGACGGCTGTCACGTGTGGTGGAAGTGTCTCTGCAGGGAAGTGTGTGTGAGTTCTGTACAGCATGGCTGCCAAGGTATGTGCACAGTGCAGGGGGACAGGGGCTGAGGGGGTGACATGAAACCAGGAACCCTTCATAGATCACAGTGACAGGACATTGTGTGCCATGTCAGGGGAGGGTGACCCTGGGCCTGTCCTTGTCTGTGTATGGGGGTCACCTTAGTGTGTGTGGGGGTCACCTTAGTGTGTGTGGGGGTCACCTTAGTGTGTGTGGGGGTCACCTTAGTGTGGGGAGCAGACTGGAGGCCATTCTCATCTAATGGCTGTGTGAGGGTTGGAGGGCACAGGGTTGGGGGATCTGCAGGGAGAGTGGGGTGGTTGCCCATGGCAACCCATTGGGCTCCATTACTTCACCAAGGTAACCAAGGACAGGCCCAGGTAAACACGGGTGCTGGATATGTTTTATATACATAGAGAATACAATGTCCTATGTGTGATTCTCTGTACACGTTGGTACATTCCCCCCCCACCTGTAAGGCCAATATCAATGCAAATTCTCCTGCCTCTGCCATCACGCTGCAACGCATGGAAATCGCATTATTCTCTATGCTTCCCCTTCCCATCAGTGCAGTGCATTTTATGGTCCCATAGACTTCAGTGGGAGGGCATGCAGAATACACATACTGTGCTTGTATTTAGATCAGGATTTGTGCTTAAAGCGGAGCTCCATCCAAAAGTGGAAGCTCTGCTTATCTGATTCCCCCCCCCCCCCCCTTCAGGGCCACATTTTGCACCTTTTTGAAGGGGGGGGCAGGTACCCCCTCTTCCGGAAGATCTCACCGCCGCAAGATCACTCGGAAGATCGGCCCCTCCTCCTCCTTCCCCCGCCCCATTCGGAAAGCGCAGTGGGGAACCAGCTGTGCAGCCGCAAAGCTTCTCTGCCGGTCTCCCTCACAGGCAATGGCAGCGGCAGCACCGGACAGCCAATGGAAACATCAGCTGGGGTTCCGACATCGCTGGTTTCCAGATTAGGTAAGTGTCCTAATATTACAGCGGAGTTCCACCCATTATAAAAGTCAGCAGCTACAAAAAGCGTAGCTGCTGATGTTTGATAATCGGACACTCACCTGTCCCAGGATCCAGCGATGCGGCCCGAAGCCTCGCTCCTCTCCCCCCCCCCTTCTCCATTGCAAGTGTGGGCGCCCGGCTGTGGCTGCACATTTGCAAGCCGCGCTGTGTTTTGTGATTAGCCAGGCAATCTTCCAGGACCCGTGACGTGTCCCAGAAGATTGCCAGGAGGGAGGGGGGAGAGTTGATATTCCACTCAGGGCTGCGGCGCCAGGAGTGGAAGTGGGAGCTGGGTACCTCTGAAAGCTAGGAACTCGCTCCCCCCCCCAAAAAAAATGACATGCCAATTGTGACATGTCAGGGGGTCACCAGCACTTAAAGTGGTTGTCAACTTGTGACAACCACTTAAACTTATAGGTAAGCCTATGATAAGGCTTACCTGTAGGTGCCCTGCATCTCTCCTAAACTTGCACAGTTCAGGAGATATGCAGTGTTGAAGCTGTGTCATGTCGGCACATGCGCAGTGAAGGAACGGCCTGCGTGTGCCGTTCCTCCTCCGCGACCGTGCTGTGGCTGGCGGCTCCCGCACGCATGCGCGGGAGTGATGTCACACGACTCCGGCCAGTCACAGCGCCAGAGTCACGGCCCCGGAAGGAAGAGGGGCAGAAGATGGACGGCGCCAGCGGAGGGGACATCGCTGGAAGTCGCTGGCTTCGTTTGCAGGTAAGTGGCACATAGCATAGTAGCCCATTATGTTTCTACTTTACAGGGGAACATAGAGGAAGTAAACCCAAAACTTTTGGGTGGAACTCCACTTTAAAAACCCTTTCACACTGAGGCACTTAGAAAAACTGCCCATAAAACGTTGGTTGCTTTTGCAATGCTTTTCAAGCGCTATTAAGACGCTAGCGGTACAATTTTTTTTTTTTTTTAAAAGGTCAATGTGACCTTTAAAAAATAAACAAATTAACCATTTTGCGGTGCTTTTGAAACACTTCCCATTTATTTCAATGGGGAAAGGCGATTTTGAAGCACTTTTTTAAGCGCACCAAACATGCTCCAAAGATGCTTGCAGGACTTTTTTTCACCTCCCCAGTGTGAAAGCATTCATTGAAATGAATGGGAAGCAGTTTTCAGGTGCAAAAGCGCCTCCTTGTGTGCAAAACCACACCATATAATTATAATTTTTGTTTAAAATATAAAAGATGAGGCTTCATCGAGTAAATACAGTATCTCACAAAAGTTAGTACACCCCTCACTTTGCTACAATGTAAAGTAGTGAGCGTAAAGCTTGTATAACAGTGTAAATTTGCTGTCCCCTCAAAATAACTCAACACAGCCGTTAATGTCTAAACCGCTGGCAACAAAAGTGAGTACACCCCTAAGCGAAAATGTCCAAATTGGGCCCAATTAGCCATTTTCCCTCTCTGGTGTCTTGTGACTCGTTAGTGTTACAAGGTCTCAGGTGTGAATGGGGAGCAGGTGTGTTAAATTTGGTGTTATCGCTCTCACTCTCTTACTGGTCACTGGAAGTTTAACATGGCACCTCATGGCAAAGAACTCTCTGAGGATCTGAAAAAAAGAATAATTGTTCTACATAAAGATGGCCTAGGCTATAAGAAGATTGCCAAGACCCTGAAACAGAGCTGCAGCATGGTGGCCAAGACCATACAGCGGTTTAACAGGACAGGTTCCACACAGAACAGCGCCTCACCATGGTCGACCAAAGAAGTTGAGTTCTGAAGGGGTGGGGGGTCAGCCTGTCAGTGCTCAGACCATACGCCGCACACTGCATCAAAATTGCTTTGCATGGCTGTTGTCCCAGAAGGAAGCCTCTTCTAAAGATGATGCACAAGAAGGCCCGCAAACAGTTTGCTGAAGACAAGCAGACTAAGGACATGGATTACTGGAACCATGTCCTGTGGTCTGATGAGACCAAGATAAACTTATTTGGTTCAGATGGTGTCAAGCGTGTGTGGCGGCAACCAGGTGAGGAGTACAAAGACAAGTGTGTCTTGCCTACAGTCAAGCATGGTGATGGGAGTGTCATGGTCTGGGGCTGCATGAGTGCTGCCGGCACTGGGGAGCTACACCTTATTGAGGGAACCATGAATGCCAACATGTACTGTGACATATTGAAGCAGAGTATGATCCCCTCCCTCTGGAGACTGGGCCACAGGGCAGTATTCCAACATAACGACCCCAAACACACCTCCAAGACGACCACTGCCTTACTAAAGAAGCTGAGGGTAAAGGTGATGGACTGGCCAAGCATGTCTGCAGACCTAAACCCTATTGAGCATCTGTGGGGCATCCTCAAACGGTAGGTGGAGGAGCTCAAGGTCTCTAACATCCATCAACTCTGTGATGTCATCATGGAGGAGTGGAAGAGGACTCCAGTGGCAACCTGTGAAGCTCTGGTGAACTCCGTGCCCAAGAGGGTTAAGGCAGTGCTGGAAAATAATGGTGGCCACGCAAAATATTGACACTTTAGGCCCAATTTGAACATTTTCACTTGGGGGTGTACTCACTTTTGTTATTTTGAGGGGACAGCAAATTTACACTGTTATACAAGCTGTACACTCACTACTTTACATTGTAGCAAAGTGTAATTTCTTCAGTGTTGTCACATGAAAAGTTACAATAAAATATTTACAAAAATGTGAGGGGTTTACTCACTTTTGTGAGATACTGTAGATACCTAACACGTCATGTTTTAAAATTGCATGCGCCTGTGATATTGCCAAAACTATGGGGCCCAAAAATCACCATAGGTTGACATTTTAAAAGCCATTGTAGCTCATCGTTTTAGGGTTTAGAGCTCTTGTGCTAGAATTGTTGTTCTCACTCTGATGTTCATGGCGATATGTCACATGTGGTGTGACCGTGGTTTATATACACGTATGCAACCTTGGGCTTGCCTTTGCTCAGGTGTGCGGGGCAACAGTTTCTCTTTATGGAGAATGTCTGCCTTCAAATACCTTTTTAGCCAAGAGTTGTATTGTACTCAGCCTTGCCACTTATGTGGTGGTCGCGATTGTAAAGTCTGTTTTTTTTTTTTTTTTTTTTTTTTTTATTTATTTTTTTATTTAGTTAAAAATAACAAAACATGTTACTTACCTCCTCTGTGCAGTGCTTTTGCACAGAGCAGCCCGGATCCTCCTCTTCTCGGGTCCTTCTTCTGTGCTCCTGGCCCCTCCCTCCTGTTGAGTGCCCCCACAGCAAGCAGCTTGCTATGGGAGCACTCGAGCCCAGCTGCAGCTCCTTGTGTCCATTCAGACACGGAGCCGCGGCCAGGCCACGCCCCCTTTCTCTCCTCATTGGCTGACTGACTTTGACAGCAGCGGGAGCCAGTGGTGCCACGCTGCTGTAACAGCCAATGAGAAAGGGAGTCCCAGCCAGCCAAGTGTCTTATGCAACATCACTGGATCTAAATGGACCTCAGGTAAGTATTAGGGGGTCTGAGGGGGGAGCTGCACACAGAAGTCTTGTTATCTTAATGCATAGAATGCATTAAGATTAAAAAAAAAAAATTCTGCCTGTACAATCACTTTAGATTTGCTCCCATCCGTTAAGGGCTCATTCACACTAACGGTGGGGGGGGGGGGGGGTGCTCGCCTGCACATTATGGCATGTGTACACCCCTGTACAGGCAGTGGCTGGGGGTGTACACATGACACAATGCTTTGCTTCATGGCTTTGGTAGGATTAACACACTTGGCATGGGTATGTAAAACTTGTCTGACCCAAAGCCTGTCAAAGGCCCTAAATTTGCCTCCTTCCACTTATAGTAAAGTAGTGGCAAAGCCTCTTCTTTTTTCCTTGTACCATCACACCAGTAGACAAGTTCGGCTGCACTCTACGGATGAAAGTGAAAAAGCTTGCAGTTTATTGTAACAGGCATATGCAGGTACAGGTGGATACAGGTAGACGCGTTTCGCTCGTCAATAGCGAACTTAATCATCATAATGATTAAGCTTGCTATTGACGAGTGAAACGCGTCTACCTGTATCCACCTGTACCTGCATATGCCTGTTACAAAAAACTGCAAGCTTTTTCACTTTCATCCGTAGAGTGCCGCCGAACTTGTCTATCTCTACTGTGCACGGCGGCGAGCCGAGGCAGGCACCTGGATCTATATACAGGTTCTCTTCCAAACAACTTGAGCGGTGTTTTCACTTTCTTTATGTCCATCACACCAGTAATCATGACCTTAATGCCGTAAAATAAATGATTTCTTTCTAAACCATTCACAAAGACTCATTTTCTTATCAGTGCACACCTCCATCGTCCTGTGTGCTGCTTCCCCGAACTTCCTGTTGTGAGAGAGCACAGATCATTCCATTACCATTCTCCTGATTAATTCACAGATTGCAAGTCCCATCATACCTTGTCTTGGCATGTGTGCCCTGTTTTTATTTATTTTTCTTGTAGTCTACCAGTATCATCCATGACCAGAAGTAATCATTTACCCCTCTACAGTATATATCAGCCCCATCCTGTCTGGTCTGACCTGTAGATGAATCCCTTAGGTCCTGTTCACACATATTGCAGTGACCTTCATTTTACTGCATTGGAAGAATGCAGGTCATTGCAAGGATACATGAAAAACAATTGTTTTCTGTGTGTCCTCTTCACACTACAATGCTGGTGTCATGTGCATTGTGTTAAATTGCTACATGTATTCATTTGTTGCTTTAAAAGCTTTTTCTTATTTTGTCCCTTAGACCCCTTTCACACTGAGGAGCTTTACAGGTGCTATTTAGCTAAAAATAGTGTCTGTAAAGCGCCTCAAAAATCCCCCCCCCAATCCACCCCAATGTGAAAGTCGGAGTGCTCTCACACTGGGGCGGTGCGCTTGCAGGACGTTACAAAAAGTCTTGCAAGCAGCATCTTTGGAGCGGTGAAATACCGCTCCTCCACCACCCCTGCCCATTGAAAACAATGGGGTAGCGCTTCTGAAGCGGCTGAACACCGCCCCGGAAGCATGGATCGCCGGAACTTTTAACCTTTTATGGGGGGTTAAAAGCGCACCACTCCCGCCGCCGTAGCGCTGCTAATACAGTTTTAAATGCCTGCTGTGACTAGCAAGGATTTAACGCCAACGCTCCACCGCCCCCAGTGTGAAAGTGTCCTTACAAGAACAAAAATTGCATGCAGATGGAAGGCAATACACATCCAATTTTCACACAATTTCATGCATTTTAATGCATATTTATGTGTGAACGGTTCCTTATACTGCACATTTACCCCCTCATTCTCACAATGTATGTAACCTATACATTAACCCCTTCACTAGCTGATCCCTCAATGTATGACATGTATATTTAATCACTTGGTGCCTGCGCTATATCCGAAAGACAGCTACAGCGCGTGCTTAAAATTCCAGGAGGGCGTCCATGTACGTCTTCCTGTCCTCGTGCCGCCGGCGAGCTCTGTGATTGTCCTTGGGACTCGGCTAATCACTGATTGAGGTAAAGGGCAAACCACAGCGGGCCCTTTACCGTGTGATCAGCTGTCTGCTAATGACAGCTGATTATGGAAGTAAACAGAAGCCGGTTATCATCTTTTTTTTTTTTTTTTCTTCACGCTGTCAGCGTGAAGAACATAAGAAAGCCGTTAACCAGCTTCTGCTAGGGGGACATCTGTGCCCTTCAGTGCTACTAATCAGTGCCCACCAGTGACATCTATCAGTGCCCATCACTGCCTCCTGATCGGTGCCACCTCATCAGTGCCACCTATCAGTGCCCACCCATAAAGGAGAAAAATTACCTGTTTGCAAAATTTTATAACAAAATTTGAAAAACGTGTTTTTTTTTTTTCAAAATTTTCAGTCTTTTGCTAAACAAAAAAAAAAAATAAATAAAAACCCGGTGGTTCAAATACTTTCTGTAATAAAAAGTATAAAATGTCATATTGGTGCAGTGTTGCATGACTGCGCAATTGTCATGGTGATGGTGCTGCAAATTGGCCGGGGCAAGGGGGTATAAATTCCCAGTGAGCAAGTGATTAACCACTTGCCGACCGCAGTCTGACGGCGGCAGAGTGGCTCATTGCAAACCGCCGTCATATGACGACGCTGCAATAACTAGTGCTGTGAGTGCGCACCGCCGGAGGTGCGCTCACTGTGCCCGGGGGGGCTGGGCCAGGGAGCGGGTACAGTGGACTAGATCGCCGCCGGCTACCCGCGATGGCCCCCCCGCAGTGAAAGAACGGAGGTCCGTGTATGTAAACACGGATCTCCTTTCTCATAGAGGGGGAAGGGCGGTGGCTTCCTGTAAATGGAAGCCGTGATCATCCCCTTTCCCCAGCCAGGGCAGCCCAAAGTTAACCCTTAGAGCGCCCCTTGCAGGTTAACCCCTTAACTTCCAATGGCATTTACACCGTAATCAGTGCATTTTTATAGCACTGATCGCTGTATAAATGACAATGGTCCCAAAAAAGTGTCAAAATGGTCCGACATGTCCGCCGCAATAGCGCAGTAGCGCTAAAAATTGCACATCGCCGCCATTACTGGTAAAAACCCTAGAAATTAATTCTCATCGTCCGTAAACGCGGCAACTTTTGCGCAATCCAATCAATAAACGCCGATTGCGATATATTTTTTTTTCTTTTACACAAAAATATAAGGAAGAATCTAAATCGGCCAAAACCAATGGAAAAATGTTTTTTTTTACATTCTTTTTGTATTTTAGCAAAAAGTAAGAAATTTGTCTTTTTTTGCGAAATTGTCGCTCTTCTTTTGTTTATAGCGACGATCAGAAATGACGCAGAGGGGATCAAATACCACCAAAAGAAAGCTCTATTTGTGGGAAAAGAAAGGATGCAAATTTATTTTGGGTACAACGTCCCACGACCGCGCAATTGTCAGTTAAAGCGACGCAGTGCCAAATTGCAAAAAGTGCTTTGGTCCTAAAGTGTGAAATCCTTCCGGGGCTGGAGTGGTTAAAGTATCTAGTGTGACATTACCCATCTTCGTGCTTTAACCCACTCAATACTGGCATTTTTTGCATTGCAAGAATATTGTGGCAAAAAAATCACATCATACTTGAGCTGTCTTTTCTCCAAAAAAGATAATTTTGAGGGTTTTCGTACTGTCCCTAAATTTGTATAGAAAGTAAGGTCTAAGGCAGGGGTAGGCAACCTGCCCCCAGCTGTTGCAGAACTACAAGTCCCATCATGCCTCTGGGAGTAATTGTAACTGCCAGGCTTGCAATGCTTCATGGGAAATGTAGTTCCACAACAGCTGGAGGGCCGCAGGTTGCCTAGCCCTGGTCTAAGGTTTAGCTCTACTTTAAGAATGAATAATGCCGCAGCGCACCAATGAGTAAAACGTGTGTTTTCAGGTGTTGCGGAGAGAACTCAGCCTTACTGATATCTTGGGCAGGCATGGATGCCAAGCTGTTGTTCCCTCCAGTTAGAATGCGGGCACAACACCACTCCCACCACATGGGCTTTTTCACCCACCGCCTGTGTGAGTGCAGCTCATGTTTATGCTTTTGCCTTAATAAATCTACTCCATTTTAGTAGTTCTAGCCCAATTAGCCAAAAACTGTTATTGTTAAGTTTGCAAGGAGTGAGAAAGCGTTTAGTTATTTTTGGAATTTTAAAATACTATATCTGTAAAAAGATACCTTACCCCCTCCTGCGGACGATGGCAGTGAACACTGCTCCGGGGAAGAGGAATCTACTTTTTAGAGCAGACCTTCAGGCAAAAATAACATTTTACATTGGATTTTTTTTTTTAAATCCTTAACCCCTGCCTCCATTCTTGCCTAGGCTTGTTGAGGTTTCAGTCTCATCCCTTTGTCTTCTGGAATAAGATGTTTTTGCATATTCCAGGACACGCTACTTCTACCAATTATAGAAGAATATATAAATGAAGGCGGTGCCAAATAGTGTGCTTTTATACAGCAAAATAAAGCCGCAGTGGTAAGGAGGAAATGGCAGAAACTTTAGGGCCCCATTCACACTTGAAGATTTGGAACTGCAGGCAGAATCGCAGCGACTACAAATCGCATGACAAGAAGAGCAAAGTGCACACTTGGGTGCCATTCCTTGTAGATGGTACCCCAAACGCGATTCGATTTTGCCGCACGACACGTGGAATTGTGTCAAAATTGCCCACACAAAATCGAGAGCAGGAAGGGGAGTTCCTGCTACACAAAGTGTGAATGGAGCCTGATTGGGAGAGTGAAGTTCCTCCTTTGAAACCACACAATTCCAAGATTGTCAAACCATTCTGTCCCCTGCTACAGTTGGTGTTTTTCCTGCCAGCCCCCAACATCAGAACCAAATAGCGGTCTGTTTATGAAGAGATTGCAGTTGGAGATTCCTCTTTAGGCACAACCCACATGGGCAATTAGCCACGCTATGAATACCAGCGGTAAGAATCTACTGATTTCCTGCAGCTGGGATTGAGCTGCATGTAAAATGCGTGCCTATCCAGCTAGCCAGGGAATACCTGCGGTGATCACAACCGGACGCACACAAAGTGCTTTAGTAGATTCTTGCAGCTGCGCAGTGTGGTTCCATACCGTGTGGTGCTTTACTGGAGTGATATTCGCAGGTGTGGGAAAAGTATTCTCTCTACTTTGCAGGTACACATGTATTTTAACAAATTTAGCCCTGGAAGATTTACCCCCCATGACCCGGTCGTTTTTGCAAATACGGCGCTGCGTTACTTTAACTGACAATTGCGCGGTCGTGCAGCGCTGTACCCAAATTAAATATGTCCTTTTTTCCCACAAATAGAGCTTTCTTTTGGTGGTATTTGATCACCTCTGCAGTTTTTGTTTTTTGCGCTATAAACAAAAAAGACCACCAATTTTGAAAGAAAAACAATATTTTTTACTTTCTGCTATAAAACATTCCCATTAAAAAAAATCAAATCCATCAATTTAGGCCAATATGTATTATGCTACATATTTTTGGTAAAAAAATCACAATAAGCGCATATTGATTGGTTTGCACAAAAGTTATAGTGTCTACAAGCTATGTGATTAATTTTTTTTGTTTGTTTTTTATGGCATTTATTTATTTGTACTAGTAATGGCGGCGATCAGCGACTGACATTGTGGCGGACAAATCGGGGACCCTAAGACACTTTTTTTTGGGGACCAGTGGCACCAATACAGTGATCAGTGCCAAAAAATATGCACTGTCACTGTACTAATGGCAGGGAAGGAGTCAATATCAGGGGCTATCAAAGGATTAAATGTGTTTCTAGGGAGTGCTTGCTAACTGTGAGGGAAGTGCTTTAACTGTGGGAAGATAGAGATCTGTATTCCTGCTTAGCAGAAATGCGGGATCTCTGTCTTCCCTTGTCACAGAACGGCGGTCTGCCTTGTTTAGGCAGATCGCCATTCTGCTTCTGTCCAATCACGGCGGGAGAAGGTCGCCGGCAGCGCGTGTGCTTTTGTGCAGAAGGGCTGCCGCCCGCAGTATATATACGTGGGGCGGTCGGCAAGTGTCACTTCATTGTGTACCTGTTCTACCCATAGAAGTGTCTAAATAAGGCCCCTTTCACACATGCCTTACGTTTGTTTCATCAGTTCAGTCACGTTTTTTTTCAAAGAAAAAAAACGGATCGGTTGTTCCTTCCACGTAACCACTTGAGTCAAATTTTTTTTTTGTTTACATTCCAGCTGCATGATTCTGGATAAAATGAGAATCTTTTTTTTTTTTTTTTTTTTTTTTTTTCGTTTTTAATTCATGAAAGTGTATTTTTTCACAAAAATTTGTGTTTGAAAGACCACTGCGCAAATACTGTGACTTGTGGTGTTCTCTAGGGTCTCTGCTAAAAAAAAAAAAAAAAAAAATATATATATGTATATATATATATATATATATATATATATATATAATATGTTTGGGGGTTCTGAGTAATTTTCTAGCAAAAAGTACTTATTTTAACTTTTAAGCAACAAGTGTCAGAAAAAGGCTTAGTCTTTAAGTGGTTAAACTGAGATTGAGCTCATTTACAGACTGAAGTTCATCCCTTTGATCTAAAACAACTTCTCTATCTTTCTGTGCTGAGGAATGTCTTTTTTGGACAGCTCTGGCTCTGCAATGGAATTGGGGAAATGTACATACAGGTCCTCTTTGGGGGGGGGGGGCGGGGGCAA
>BLSH010283458.1:491091-506234 GCA_018402905.1 Glandirana rugosa
GTCCGAAGTCACTACTAATATCGACGGACCTCGCCTCCTCGGGAAAGGGCGGTCGGCAATGTCCAGGTGCCCCCCCTCCTTCCATCACAAGTGCCCCCCCCCCATCTTCCATCACAAGTGCCCTCCTAGGCAGCAGGCACACACCTCTTTCCAGCAGCCGCGGCGAACTGAACACAGAGCCCTCAGTGCTGGACCTGAGAGGGGGAGGGGGCTATCAGAGCCGCCGACTCCCATGGCGGCGGGAGGGGGGACGGATGTGCTCTGTCTGCATGCATGCATGCATGCATGCTGCTGCTGCCTAGGAGGGGACACTCCACGGACCTGTAACGGCTGGCGGGAAAGGGCTCCTCCGCTCCAGGCAGCTATAATCATCACTGAAGCCTGGAGGAGTGATGCGCGGTGGCCAATAGACCCCATGAACCAGTGGGTCCTACCGCCTCCGCCTGCCGCTGTGGTGACACCACCATTAGGGGCCCCTTGGGAGGCTGAGGGCGTGACATTCGGAGCCACCCCTTAGCGACGCCCCTGGCACCGGTCCTTTAATACCTCCTGGTAACCGGCATCTCCACCATGTGTCCCGGGCTCTGCCATGTAAAGAGGAGAGAGCTGAGTGCTCCCCTTCTTTTTTGCTGACCCCGAAATTGCATACAAAAGGTAATTTACTGGTCATGTCAGTTTCCCCGGCAAGTATGGCCAGGAAAGGATGCAGTGCGATCTGCATTGCATTACATTCAGTGGAGCACAAAGGAGAAATGCAGGGTCTTTTAAACTCTGTCTCATTAAAGAGAACCTGTCGCCCACAAATTTGTATCCCCTATCTAATGAAAGGTTTCATTCAAGGTTTAACATGTTGGGTATCTGTTTACTCAGTGCAACCTCCTCTTTTGTATTTTACCAAAAAATAAAGTAATTTACTGTGTTTGTGTGCTCTAAAATTAACTTTTGCGTATTATTTACCAAAATGTTTGTGGTAAATTTTGTGTGACGTAAAAAACTGGTACCACCACTATTTTATTTTCTAGAGTGTCTGCTTTCAGAAAATATGTAATGTTCTATGAGGTTTATACAATCTTCAGGCTTAAAATGATTTTATAAACGTGTGCAAAATAATGCAAAAATGACTCTGGCAGTGAAAGGGTTAAAGGGGGTTGTAAACCCTCGCAGTTTTTCACATTAATGCAATGGGTGACCCCAGGGAAAGTGCTTCCCTGACCAGTCACTTGATGCGGGGAGGAGTCAGGAGCGCCGCTGGGTGACCCCAGAAGAGGACGATTGGGGCCACTCTGTGCAAACCCGCTGCACAGAGGAGGTAAGTATAACATGTTTGTTATTATTATTATTATTTTTTTTTTTTTTAAAGCTGAACCTTTTACAATCACTTTAAAGAGTCCCTTGACCAAAAAAAAGGCAGAGAAACTGTTTTAAAGTGGTTGTAAAGTTAGAATGTTTTTTATTTTCATACATTCTATGCATTAAAGAGGAGGTCCGCTCACTCTTGTAAAAATAAAAAGCCAACAGCTACACATACTGTAAGGCTAGGTTCACACTGCTCCGATCTCAGAGATCGCATATGATTTCGCACCGCACTGCAGTGTGAACCATATGCGATCTCTGTGCGATGCAAAATCAGCCATAGAGATTGTATGGCTGAATTCGCATCGCAATCGGAGCAAACTCGCACAGGACCATTTTTTTTCGCAGGGTCAGAATCGGATCGCATGGTGGTTCACACCATGCGATCCGATTCCTGTGCGAGTTTGCAGGTCGCAGTACAATATGCGTACTCATTTGGGGGTGTCATTAACATTGTATTGACACTCCCTAGAGATCGCATATGGCAGTGTGAACTGCCGCTCAGAGACCTGCGATGCGGGAACCCGCAGTGAATTTGCAGGGTTCCCGCACCGCAGCAGTGTGAACCTAGCCTAACTGCTGATTTTTAATAATCGGACACTTACCTGTCCTGGAGTCCAGTGATGTCAGCACCGCAGCTGTTGTTTCCATCAGCTGTTGGGTGCTGCTGCTGGTAGGGGAGCCCCACAGTGAAGCATTATGGCTTCACTCCGGGCCCCTACTCTGCATGCGCTTTCCTACTGGCCCGGCGGCGGGGGGAGGAGGAGGGAACCAAGCTGCTGACGTAATTCGCTGTGGCACGGTCTCCTGAAAGTAGGGACAGGGTACCTATCAAAGACAGGTATCCGCTCTACCCCCCTCCCGAAATGTGCCAAATGTGGCATTGGAGTGGGTAAGGAGACAAATGAGCGGAAGCTCCACTTTAAGATAAAAAAAAAAACTTCTGTGTGTATCAGCACCCCCTAATACTTACCTGAGCCCCATCTCTCTCCAGCGATGTCCACGAGTTCCTCGGCTTTTTGGGCCTCTCCTCTGGCTGAGACACAGCAGCGGCGCTATTGGCTCCCGCTGCTTAATCAGTTGGCCAATCAGGTGAGAGTGGGGGCAGGGCTGAATGGATACGGGGAGCTGTGACTCGGCTCGGGTGCCCCCATAGCAAGCTGCCTGCTGTGGGGAAGGAGGGGCCAGGAGCGTCGGCGAGGGACCCAAGAAGAGGAGGATCTGGGCTGCTCTTTGCAAAACCATTACACCGAGCAGGGAAGTATAACATGTTTGTTATTTTTGGAGAAACAAAAAAACAAGACTTTACAATCACTGTAAACTATTGGAAGTAGTAGTTTGCAGCAGTAGACATTTATAATTCCTCTGTGCACAATGTGTTCACTTGCACAATACATCAGTGAAATTCTGTGCATTTATGGTCCTTATTTTTTGCTTAGAAATGCACATAAATACTGCCTATTATTACATAAACATTACTTTGTTTTACCACCCGCAAAACACGTGGAGGAAACCACTTTTAGGAACACTACATCCACATCCTGGCTTTATTTTATGTTGACTTGTATGGGCAGAGACAGGTGTAGCTATTTTCATGTCTGGGGCTGCATTGCCGGTCAGTCAGATAATTTTGTTTACTTCCACCTCAAATCAGCCTCATTTATGACTTCTGGCCTCTGACTTTGACATTAAGCAGATAAGCCGCTAAGTGTCCCAGCTTTTCCTGAGTCTGTCAGGGCTACTGACTTCCATCCCACTCCTCAGCTGTCTGAGCGACAGTCCACTTCCTTCAGATTGTGATTATGTTATATCAGGATAATCAGAATTTGTCTGAAATTATTGCCGTGTAACAGATCCCAGTAAGGCTCTGGTTTGTGTCCATTGCACAATTACACAGCAGGTTAAATGATCGTTGTGTAATTTGATGTGCCTGTCTTTGTATGCGAGTGCTGCTGTTTGTTATTTCTGGCAAGTTTACTTATTTATAAACTTCTGCTGATTAAAGCAGACAGTGCGCACAGTAGGCATTTTATTTATTGCTATGTGTTTATTTAAACATGTTGCCAAATTATGTCATTACGGAGAAGGCCTGCGTGCTTTTCTTTTCTGAGCGATATTGTGAATGGTGCACTCGCTGTAGAAGTAGAAGATGAACAACTAAATGACATTTCTAAGCTCTGGGAGTGTCAATTGGGTTATCCTAGATTCTGGGAAGACCAGACAGGTCTTTTTATTAAAGGTCCTGTGTTTTGCTGTATTCCTGAAATGATTTCTGCTTTGACTGGGAGTCTTCTAAGGACAGCAAGAACAAGCCAATCAAAACAACTTCGTACCTAATGACATATGCAGGTGCGTTGGTTTGTCTGGAAGGCCAATATTCAGAAAGTTGTAAAATATGGGAAGACGAAAAAAGTTGAGAATATTCTTTTGTAATGAGGCAGCGAAGGGCTCTACAAGGTCACTCCCTATGTAATATGAGTGTTCTCCTCGCAATTGCCCCTATTGGACAAATCCATATTAAATGATCCAATGTGGTTGTACCTGGTACTCATAAAGCACTGGTCTTGCAGCCTTTTAAAAGGGATTTAAAAGGTTTGTCGTTGTATATGTTTTTTTTTATTTTTTAATTAAAATAAACACGTTATACTTACCTGCTCTGTGCAAGGGTTTTGCATAGAGCAGCCCTGTTCGTCCTCTTCTGGTGGCCCCCGCCTGCGCTCTTAGCTTCTCCTCATCGGGTGCCCCCATGGAAAGCTGCTTTACATGGGGGCACCTGTGTGGGCGCTCCCAAATCTCTTGGCTGCCTCTTTTGACACACACAGAGGTACTCGGCCCCACTTTCGTGTCACTGGATTTGGTTGACAGCAGCGGCAGCCAATGACTCCTGCTACTATCAATCTGTCAAATGATGAGAGAGACGGTGGCTAAAGCATCTGGGCTCGTGCTCATCGCTGGATCACATCTGGCTCTGGTAAGTAAAAAGGGGCTCTGGGGGGAGCTGCAGTAAAATAGGTTTTTAACCTTGATGCATTCTATAAAAACCTGGAGACTTTTCAACCACTTTAGGTTACACTTTGTCACAGTTATTAAAAGAGACTTGAAGGATAAGTTCACCTTTAGTAACATGTTATATGTTACACCCCTTATTTAGGGTGTAAGGCCCTTTTAACATGGGACGGACTCCGTTTAGATTAGCAGGGACTCTGTTCACTGTCTGCTCAGTTTATGCACAGCAGACATGGATAGACCCAGCTCTGCTCTGCGGGCAGCCGGGTGTAAATGGACTGCGCCTGTCAATTTACACCGACTGCCCACCAATCAGCCTAGACAGAGGAGGACAGATTCCCTTTCATTTTGTTTTTAGCAGATCGGATTGGCAGTAGGCTAGTGTAAACAGACAGGGGTGAATTCAGGGTCCGATCAGGTCCACCTAAAAGTGGTTCTAAAGGCAGAAGGTTTTTTATCTTGATGCATTCTATGCATTAAGATAAAAAACCTTCTGTGTGCAGCAGCCCATCTCAATCCAGCGATGTTGCACAAGAGCTTCTGCTGTCTGAGACTCTCCCTCCTGATTGGTCGAGACCGCTGCAGGCAGCATTGGCTCCTGCTGCTGTCAGTCAGTGAGCCAATGAGGGGAGAGAGGCGGGGCCGAGTCACGGCTCTGTGTCTGAAAGCAGACACAGAGCAGCGACTCGGATGCCCCCCCATAGCAAGCTGCTTGCTGTGGGGGCACTTGGCAAGAGGGAGGGGCCAGGAGCGCCAGTGGGGGACCCGAGAAGAGGAGGATCTGGGCTTCTCTGTGCAAAACCAACTGCACAGAGCGTTTAAGTATCACATGTTTGTTCGGATCAATGGAAGGATAAGAAACCGCAGCTCCAGGTGAGTGTATGGGTTCAGCTGCTCCCAAATATGTATCTTGCTGAATGCGGTGAGGTGCACGGCCTGTCACTGCCAGAAAGATTGAGAGAAGAAAAATCCGGAATGGCAGCGCACTCACCGATTAAAAACCAGTATCTTTTATTGAAAATATGAGCAAAAAATGGGTAATACAGGCCATACCATGGTTTTGACAAAGCACTCTTGGAAGTGTGAAACGCGTCAACCTTGTCCTTCTCCCCCAACCCCCTCCCCCCTGCCTGTATCCCCCATTTTTTGCTCATATTTTCATTAAAGGAATCTGCTTTTTATCGGTGAGTGCTGCCATTCCGGATTTTTCTTCTCACATAACATGTTTGTTACATTTAAATAAAAAAACAAATAGGTAATCGCTGGCTGTACTTGGAGCCACAGATGGCTGCAGTTGCCATCGAGCTGCCATAGTGAATGGGGCTGACAGCCACACCTAGCCACTCGCAGCAGCAAGAATCAGGTGGCTCCTGCCACTGCAATTTGTACCGGCCTAAGTCACCTGTGTGAATGTTACTGTGCATCTAATCCTGCACTCCCCAATTCTCTCTCCCCCCCCCCCCCTTCTATAAGTGAATGAATTACAAGTCCCCTCTGCCACCGCTTGTAGTTCTCAATGAGCTGTGAGGGTGCCACGGAGAGCCCTCACAGTTCTTTACTCTTCCTGCACTGGGAGAGAGAAACAGATTTCCCATTCACACAAGTGAGGTGGATGGATGAATCCTCCCTGCTGTTCTATTGAGTCCCCTGCTGTCAGAATACACTGATCAGTGGCAAGGCAGTGTAGGACTGGCCAGAAGAGGGATTACTTTGACGGAGTTGGTCAACTTAAACACGTATTGCAATATATGTGAACTAAATATCCCTGGTTTATATTGCATAGTTTGCTGGGAGGGGTGTAGCAGTGTGCAGAGGGTCCGTTCAGTATTTGTAGAATACACTGATCAACGCTGCAGCCAGTGATCTAATGAAAGTTTTCCAACAGAACTGAATGAATGTTTATCAATTTATGGTCAGCTTTTTTTTTAAAATCAAGAATAAGTTTTATTAACCACTTCCCTTTAGGTGGACGTCATATGACGTTGTTGCCTTTGAGTGGTGATATCTGAATGGTGCCTGCAGCTAAAGGCACCATTCAGATATTGTTTTTTTCAGCCGGCGATTCTGAAAAAGATAAGTGGTCTTAGCGGCGGATTCACCACGAGATCACTTTTATCGGCGGGAGAGGTGCCCCCCTCCTGCCGCTTTCCCGTCATCTCCGCCGCTTACCGGACCGGTCTGTCATTCTTTAAAACATTTTTTTTTTTTTTTTGCGTTTTACTGTAAATCCGAGATCTGAGGTCTTTTGGACCCCAAATCTCATATTTAAGAGGTCCTGGCATGCTTCTTTTTTATTACAAGGAATATTTAAATTTCTTGTAATAGGAATAAAAGTGATCACATTTTTTTTTTTTTAAAAAGAACAGTGTAAAAATATAAAGTAAAATAAATAATAATAAAAAAAAAAATTTAAAGCGCCCCGTCCCCGCGAGCTGCACGCAGAAGCGAACGCATACGTAAGTCCCACCCACATATGAAAACGGTGTTCAAACCACACACACATGTGAGGTATCGCCGCAATCGTTAGAGCGAGAGCAATAATTCTAGCACTAGACTTGTAGAATTTTTTTAAACGTCGCCACTGGAGATTTTTAAGTTGCAAAGTCTGTCGCCATTCTGCGAACGGGCGCAATTTTGAAGCATGACATGTTGGGTATTTTATTCCAGGGTCTTAGAAAAAAAAATATAATGTTTGCAGGTTCTAAGTAATTTTATAGAAAAAAAAAAACTGTTTTTAACTCGTAAATAGAGTTGAGCGAACCCGGACTTTTGAAAAAAAAGTTTGGGTTCGGGTTGTGGGTTCAGGTATTTGATCACGCATGTTGAATAGCTGCAGGGCAGCCAATCAACAAGCGCATCACTGGTTTGCCCTTAGAAGCCATCACAGCCATGCCTACTAATGGCATGGCTGTGATTGGCCAGTGCATCATGTGACCCAGCCTCTTTATAAGCTGGATTCACTTAGGCCCCTTTCACACTGGGGCGTTATTACAGCGGTAAAGCGCTAAAATTACCGCTGCAATAACGCTCTAAATATTATTTTTACGCATCTCTATGGATGCTTTCAGACTGAGGCGTTGCGCTAGCACAGCGCTTAAGAAAATCATGCAAGCATGATTTTTCAGGAATGTGGGGAGCGGTGTATTCACCGCTCCTCCACCGCTCCTGCCATTAAATTGAATGGGCAACGCTCCCGTAGCGGCTGTACACCGCTCCGGGAGCGCCGAGCGCCGGCACTTTTAACCCCTGTTTAACCCGTTGTGGGGGGGTTAAAAGTGCCCCGCACCCGCCTGCATAGCGGCGCCGTAGCGCCTCTATAACAGCGCTAAATCCCCGCTGAGACTAGCGGGGATTTGCCACTACCGCCCGCCAGCCCCAGTGTGAAAGGGGCCTTAGTGCTGCAGTCACATGCTCTCTGAGACTTACTAGTATAGGGTGAGGATGCTGCCGGCGCTGTGAGGGACAGATTGCAGATATATATAATATCTCATCGATCTGATTTGGACTGGGTAGAGATTACTACTACTACTACTACTGCTTTGAGGGACAGATTAAGCAGATCGTTCTGTAATGCAGGATGAGATCTAAAATCTGTCCCTCTAAGCAGATCGTTCTGTAATGCAGGATGAGATCTGCAGAGGGACAGATTTTAGATCTCATCCTGCATTACAGAAAGATCTGACTGGACTAGGTAGAGCCTACTGCTTAGAGGGACAGATTATTGTTCTAAAATCATCTCCTACTCCTATAGGGTCAGGTTCCTGCTGTTGCTGTAAGGGACAGATTATTGTTCTATAATCATCCCCTAGTTCTATAGGGAGAGGTTCCTGCTGCTCCTGTAGAAGAAGAAGAAGAAGAAGAATTTATTAATAATTTTTTTTTTGTATTAATAAATACTTAAATAGTGCTACATAGTACATTTGAGGGCAGAATGAGGAGAACGTCAAATAAGGAACGTGGTCGTGGTGCTACTTGTGTTGCTGGTGTTGGTGAAGCTCCTGTTGGAAGAAGAGGACGTGGTCGATCTGTGCCAGCTACACGCACAAGTGAAACACCTTCCTCAGGTGCGAGTAGCCGACAGAACCTTCAAAGTTATATGTTAGGCCCGAATGCCGCTCAACGAATGGTGAGGCCAGAACAAGTACAGGCGATGGTAGATTGGGTGGCTGACAATGCCTCCAGTTCCTTCACATTGTCTCCCTCCCGGTCCCTTGATGAAAGCTCAGAGTTGGCACTTGAACCCCATGGCCATCTGTCTTTCACCTCAGCCCCTTGTAAATTAGCCAAGCAGTCTGAGCCCCAAGTCATGCAAGAGACTTATGCTTTTTTAAGACTCTCCTGGTGTGCTTTCCGTGGGCCATCCACATATCCCTGCCCCAGAAGTGGAAGACATTGAGTGCACTGATGCCCAACCACTTCTGTTGCAGGATGAGGACATGGAAACACCGGCGCAGCACATTTCTGATGACGAAACACAGGTGCCAACTGCTGCAGCTTGCCTCAGTGTGCAGACTGACAAGGAGGGCAGTGGTGACCCAAGTACTTAAGCTTGGAGGATACTGGGATATCTTGCAAGGTGGCTACCTGTGTGTCAGACTCAGCACCCAGTAGCATGATGGATGTTTTGGTCCAATTAATGACCAGTTCTGAATGTGTACCAAAAGTGGATATAACTGACATTGCCTCCCTCAGAGACTCAGATGTATCTCAGAGGATAAGCATAGTGTCATCCGCATGCAACATAATTTTCTCCTGCAGCCTGCCGTACTGGAAACCGTGGATGTTTGAGTTTGAACAGATCAGAGCTGCCAATGGCAACGGCGAAAAGAGGGGACAGGGGACGCCCCTGCCGGGTACCCCTGTGCAGATGAAAAGGCTGTGAAACTTGACCTGTCTCTCTGATCACTACCAACGGTGAAGCATATAACAGTCGTACCCAAGTAAGAAGTGTCACCAAACCCAAACTTGACCCTTGTTGCCCAGAGATGCTGCCATTCTATACTGTTAAATGCCTTGTGGGCATCCAGTGATAGCAAAGCCCTGTCTCTCTTATCTGCCGAGGATTGGATATTAAGGTACAGTCTAAAGAGGTTAATTGTACCTAAGTTGAACGATCAATCAACTTTGGTACAACCAGCATGTCTGGTTTTTCATGCAATTGTTGCCGGTCGCTATAGCCGCTGGCAATAATCACGGCCTCACCCCCAGCCGGGAAAACACAATATCTCTGCAGGAGGGATTCCCCTGTCAACACTGACTGTGATGAAGGGGAAATTGAGGGATTTTCTTTCCTGCAAGCTGTAGTTGGCTCTTGCTGCTGTCAATCAAACTCAGTTAGCCAATCGGGAGAGAGAGGGGATGGGGCCGAACAGCAGTTCCATGTCTGAATAGATACACAGTGTGCCCCCATACCAAGCTACTTGCTGTGGGGGGCACTCAACAGGAGGGAGGGGGCAGGAGCTCCAGCCAGGGACCCGAGAAGAGGAGGAATCTGGGCTGCTCTGTGCAAAACCATTACACAGAGCAGGTAAGTAGAACATGCTTGTTATTTTAATAGAAAAAAAGTTACTTTACAATTGCTTTAAGTAAAGGACTCTAATCTCTAATGGTCAGCTTAGACAGTATACCCTGCCTGATAACTTCACAAACATAAGTGAGTAATGCACCTACTGCTCTATTGATTGACAGCCCACAGTTCTAGTATTCAATGATACCATGGTACAGGTGAGCAGAGCCAGGATTAAGATGATAGTCCTGGAGTGTGTACCTCTCACAAAAAGTCAGCAGTAGCTGCTTTTAAATTTCTAAATTTGCAGGCTCGCTATAAGCTTTGCCATGACGGCTAGTCATGTGACCAAATAAGAAAATTAAGCTAATTGATCAGAATGTCCCCAGGGCTTCTTCACTGAGATAATATGAATAAATGCCATGGCAGAATGGATCAGAACCTTTAATTTTTCATTCTGTTTCCTTTTTAAAACTGTTCATCGCCATTGATTTTTTTTTTTTTTTTTAACTTACACATATGTGTTTGCAAGTGTAATTTAATGAAGATGAAGGCTTTTATGGGTTCATACCTCCTGCTGCAGGTTATAAAGTGTGACCTCTGTGTAACTCATTCCATGGGTGTATTTTGCATTGAAACTCATGGCTCAGAGCTGAGAATCACGTGAACAGCACATGTCTTTTGTTTTAGCTACCTGTACAATCGTGTTTGCTGAGGAATATGGGCACATGGCCAAGGTTAATAAATGATTTCAATGTGGAGAGTACATAGATGTTGGGGTCATCTTGGTTTTAGGAATATTTTGTAGTTTGCTTTGTTCTTCTATACTAATGTTAATAAAGAATTAATCATGAAAAAAAAGTTTGTAAACATACAAACAAGGCGAAACTTTTTTCATTGCAAGGAAAGGAAAAAATGGAAAATGTACACACAGGTAGACAACCACTTAAAGCGGTTGTCTTCCCCCTAAAAGAAAAAAATAAATAAATCACCTGCAAGGCAAAGGCATAATGAGCTAGTATGTACCGCATACTAGCTCATTATGAAATACCTTAGAACGAAGCTCCCGCAGGTCCGCCTGGTCCCTGAGGAGGGAGCTGCCATGTTCCCTCCGTGGATCCTTCCGGTTACGCGGCTCTGGCGCTGTGAGTGGCTGGAGCCACGAGACATCACTCCCACGCATGCACGGGAGCCCGTCTTCACGGCTCACGTGCCGGCGATATGCGCAGGCGTTTGCCAGGACATCACTGCGCATGCACCTGCTGACATCAGCAGTGCTTGCAGTGAGAATATCTCAAAAACTGTACAGGTTTATGAGATATTCTTTTTACCTACAGATAACCCTTAATATATAGGCTTACCTGTAGGTAAAAATGTCATTTTAGGGGTTACAACTGCTTTAACCCAGGGGTGCCCGACCTTTTGAAGAGCGAGGGCTACTTTAGTGACTTGGTAACCACAATGAGCGTCGCGGGTGGATGACAGGTCTGTGTCCACTATGCATATGCAGGGCAGATATGGACACAGCTCGCTCTACTCTATGGGCCCTCCGATCCTCCCAGACAGAAGGGGATGGACCCCCTTCTGGTTTTTTTAAGCAGATCGGATTGGAGATAGGAAAGTGTAAATGGACACAAGTCCGTTTACGCCTGCCACTCTATAGAGGTGAATGGAGAGTCCATTTGGGTCCGCATGAAAAACGAACAGGTGGACCCGGTCAGACTAATCGTGTGAAAGGGGCCTAAGGCTGCTTTCACACTGATGCACTGGGATTCACCTTCACCACAACTGACCTCAATCTTCACTTCTTCCTCAGGATTCCTGCAGGTATTGCTGGCTGCTGCTGTTCCCCAGATGGGTATGGTTGGCGGCTGGTGCTGGCTGTTGCTGCTGACGGGTACTACTGGGGGTATCACTAATGGCTGCTGTCCCAGATTGCGGGTTTCTGACCCACCATCTCCGAGCATCGGTGTGACAGGAGCATTCGACTGCATTAGAGAGCAGAGACGATGCTTCCTGTATCATGCCGGGAACTGTCACAGGTATCACTCCGCCTGTGACAGAAGCCGTCACTATACAGGAAGTATTGGCTCTCCTTCCTCTAGTGCCAGCTCCGTCCTTCTCACTAATGCTCAAGGATGGTGGGTCAGGAACCTGCGATCTGGGCTTGCTGACCTGCCATCCTAGAGCAGGAGGCGAACGTGCCACATCAGAGGGTGCCGTGGGCACCCCTGACTTAGCCCATACTTTGCTTCAATTTGCAAACTTTTTGCATCCCATGGTGCCTAATAAGTTCACCAGAGAAGCAATTTCCACAATGCACAAAAAAAGTCACTTCTGAAGGAAATTTGTTCTGGGAGAAATATTTAGGCTTCCATTACAAGCCACCTCCTAAAGATCGATTCCTGCTGTCTGGGCTCCAGTACTTTGAGTCAAAGGTGCTGTAAATCAGTGGTTCTCAACCCTGTCCTCGAGTACCCCCAACAGGCCATGTTTTGCGAATTTCTCTTAGATAAAATAGCTGTCCAAAATACCAAGCCGTTGACTCTGATTTAAAGCACCTGTGCAAGATAAAGGAAAACCTGCAAACCTGGCCTGTTGGGGGTACTTGAGGACAGGGTTGAGAACCACTGCTGTAAATGAATTCAGAACTCATTAGAGCAGCCTTTCTCCACCCAGGATCCGTAAAACCTTAGTGTTTCTCCAGCGCTTGCTAGTTGTTCTTTGAGCAATGAGCAGGGTTCTGTCTCTCCAGATAACTGACACCAGTTACCTTTTTAGCTATTATCTGTAAGAGGGGAATTCCTCCCACTGACCGACAGTGGAGGAGATTTACTAAAATTGGTTCACACAGAATCTGATCCAGCTGTGAGCAGGGTGGACTTGACTTAAATCGCTAGTAAAAAGGCTTTATTTAAATCAACTCGATTTAAATCATAATTTTTAAAGAGCAACTGTCATCTCTGTCTCTCAGCGGCTCCTCCTCCTCTGACCCGCTGTTAACTCACCGACATCCCCATTCACTTTAATGGGACGGTTGGTGATGCGGCAGTGAGACAACAAGGTGAGGGACGTGGCGGCAGCAGGTGAGTGGATGCCCGCTAACAGGCGCAAACAAAATTAAGGTTTCCCATTTAGAATAATAAGCTGTCAGGTTAGTAAAACAGCGATATCAGGACTGATTCAATCGTACAGTTTGTAGTGTACATAGATTTGCAAAACAATGGGATAAAGTAATATTCCTGAACTTTGCTTTATCTCATGGTTACTGAAATTGTGTGAATGCATCAATACAGTGCGTGTTATCTCAGCTTGCAGAGCTTGGATTCATTGAATGAGTTTACCAAAAAATGTGAATATTGCAGAATATACAGCCTCATGCTACATAACTAAGCTCCATTTCATGCTGAATAAACTAAATTATTCATGTATCTTAAATAGAAAACTATCTTTTAGATAGAATTTTGCTCCAAAAGCATTTTTATTAAAATACATTTGATAAAAAAAAAAATTTTTAACCTCCCTGCTGAAAGCGGTACAATTATTTTGCATGAAAATTTGGCGTTATATATTGTAGGCCTGTAATTCTTAGGAATAACTCACTTAAATCTGTCCAAACAACAGTCTAGTAGACATCCCGGGTATGAAAAAGTTTGAAAAATGAAATCATAAATTATAATATAATAACTAAAAATAATTATCAAAAATAATAATATAATAGTAATAAAATTTATTCAATAAAGTAATCAAACCAAAAACTCAGAAATTTGCTCATTTGCAGAATTGTCGCTGTCGTCACTTTCAGTTTCTGATGATAAATTTCCCCAAAAATCAGTATCACTCAATTCTGCAAATGATTCTTATTTACTATAGCTGTTTTCTAGCTGATAAGAAACCACTTTTTGGTTGCTATGGACATTCTCATGTTTCCAGGCAGAAAGAATGACATTTTATTATATAAAAGTGCATGCAGGGCTCTGGGCAAACCACTAGGGACAAAGGGGATGTGTAATGATTTCATACAGTAATGTAATCTATAAGATTACAGTGTACTGTATGTACTGTGTGTGTTTTCACTTTTTGAATTTCCCGCCGGTCTCCGCCCCCGTGCGACGCGATGCTCGCAGGGAACGGAGCCCGGCACACAGAGACATCGGAGCGGCGGACACAGCTCGCAGACACGCTGACACCGCGGGAGGACATCGCTGGATCCAGGGGGCAAGGTGAGTAACATTGCCTGGATCCAGCGATGCAAGCCCGAGTGTGGCTCGGGGTTACCGCTCTTGGTACTTAAAATCCACCCCGAGCCACACTTGGGAATACCGCTAGGAAGGTTAAAACCAGTTCAGCCCCGGAAGGATTTACCCCCTTCCTGACCAGAGCATTTTTTGCCATACGGTGTCGCTTTAACTGACAATTGCGCGGTTATGCGACGCTGTACCCAAACAAAATTGACTTCTTTTTTTCCCCACAAATAGAGCTTTCTGTTAGGGGGGGTATTTAATCACCTCTGCGGTTTTTATATTTTGCACTATAAACAAGCAGAGCGACAGTTTTGAAAAAAAAATATATATATTTTTTTACTTTTTGCTATAATACATATAAAAAAAATAAAATAAAAAAGATAAATTTCTTCCCCATTTTAGGCTGATGTATATTCTTCTACATATTTTTGGTAAATAAAATCCGCGATAGGCGTATATTGATTGGGTTGTGCAAAAGTTATTGTTTCTACAAACTGGGAATCTATTTATGGCATTTTTATTTATTTATTTTTTTTACTAGTAATGGCGGCGATCTGCGATTTTTATTGGTATTGCGGCAGACAGATCGGACACTTTTTCTCCTTCGCCTTTCAGGACAGCACAATGGAGAGAGCGTAGCTCCGCCTCATCACAGGAAACACTGCCGTATCACGCCCCTTTAAAAACGTCAGCTTCCACCATGCCATCAGTCTTAGTGTTTCCTCCGACATGGTGGAAGCACTGCTTGGGGGACCAAGGGGAGCTGCGCTCTCTCAGTGCCTATGGGTGAGGGAGTGTGGTTACCTTCCGAAGGTAGTGGCCAGCCCAGCAGCCTCCCAGCACGGGTGGAGGTCTGCTCCGGTGTCTCTCTCCTCGCCGGTTCACAGGAATGATGGTCCGGTCGGTCGTTCCCGCCCCGAGCGTTCGGAGGCCGCGGGCGGTGTGTGATACATGCTTCGGCATGTCGGATCCGGATCCCGGCCGGTGGGTGACGCCGCGTCCGGTGGGGCGGGACTTCCGGCGGGGGCGTGGCG
>BLSH010283458.1:541338-556206 GCA_018402905.1 Glandirana rugosa
ATGTTACAAAGAGAAGTAGAGGCGGACTCACTACAATACTCTTTGAACCGTCCGACGGAAAAAAAACAAAACAAAAACTGTCGACAGTCGTCACTCGTCTCTTACCGAGACGCAACTTAGTTCCTTTACGTCAAAATTTTAGCACTCCCCTCAACTTAGCGCTAGAACTAAGAAATTGCTAATTAGCACGTCGAGATACACTGTCGATACTAACCGACAGTGTCGTACATTCGTCCATGTTGACCCGGGTGATACTCCGGGTGAAGCGCCCCCTGGTGGCCAAAATGCGAATCGCCGTTTATTTACGGCGATTCGCGCCCAGCTCCCCGACTGCCGCCGTGAAAAGATGGCGCGCGGTCGGGAAGCAGTTAAGTGGGCCTCATAGTGGGCCCAGTTGTACCTGCTTACATGCTGTGACAGCCAATCATAGCTGTCACATAGAGCTGCACGATTAATCGTTAAAGAATCAAGATCGCGATTCAACTCCCCTCACGATTTTAAAACTGCATTTCCTTGATTCAACGCAGAGCCATTCTCTGCTCACTGCTGACAGCTGTCAAAAACAAAACAAAAAAAAGGCAGCCTGCCAAGTTTCTCATAACATCACTCAGGCGGAGATGAAGAGAAACATTGTAACATTTATATCTTTTAGATCAAAGGAATGAACTTCAGTCTATAAAGGAGGTCCGTTTAACCACGAAACCTTTTTCTGACACTTGTTTCTTACAAGTTAAACAGTTAAGAGACCCTAGAGAATAAAATGGCAGTTGTTGCAATATTTTTTTTTTTCTTAAATACACTTTAATAAATTTAAAAAAAAAACTAAACCGTAAAGTTAGCCCAAGTTTTTTGTATGATGTGAAAGATGTTACACCGCGAAAATCGTGATCTTTATTCTAAGCAAAAAAATTGGGATTCTCATTTTAGCCAGAATTGTGAAGCTCAATGGATTCCAGGAAGTAAATGCTGCATGAATCATTAACCCTTACTCAAGATGGTCGCAGCTAGAAATGCTAGGGGGGGTTCAAAGTGATTTCTCAACAAAATTAAAACCTGAAGACATGGATGGGTGTGTTTTTGCTTTGAATATAAAAAAATATTTAATAGGGTTTTTTCAGGTTGTGGTGCTCAGATACAGTTTAGTTCTATTTTAAAGCAGAACTCCTCTCCTTTACAGCCAATGAAGCTGCCATGCTTAGCCTCTGTCTGATCTGCATTTGCTGTGGTGCTGCACATGTGATCAGTTATGACTCCACCCATCTGATGGCTTGACCTTTCAGTCCAGAGCACAAGCAGTTGTCTGACACGTCTTATCGCTGGCGTACCTTGAATGTAATTGTTTTCCTAAACCATTCAATTGATGGGTTTAGTTTCACTTTAATATTTGTAATTGTTGAACACTTTTATATGTGTACTTTCTCTTTCCTTAATGAATGATATTCCAAATGGACATAAGGATTGTTTTTTTTTTCTTTTTTGCTAAATTAATCCTACTGAGCGATTAAATCTGTTTTACGTGTGCCACTGGGTTCTTATCACACCGTGTCTGAGGGCAGAGGCCAACCCAGATTTGTATGAACATTCTTCTTAACCTGGATTTCTCTTTTATTTTCTCAGTTGCAAGTATAGCTGTAGTGGATTACTAAACCAGATAGAATCTGTCTGTCTCCAAAATAATTACAGTTTGTAAACATCACTTATTGAATTTTGAGGTTGGGTTGTCTGCTGTAATATATTGAGAGTCCTTGTGGTGGTTTTTTTCCCCCTGTCTTTTATTTTGTTTTCAATATAAGTATTCATTGGAAGCTCCAGTGTGTTTTCAGGAAGTGTACACTTTGGGGAGATGACGTAATGTTTACATTGAAAGCCGTTTTTGTCCTCTCACGTTTTTTCATGGTGACATTTTATAGACCGATTTTGTAGATTCTCTCTCTGGTAACTATTGGTGTATGTGCTGGCCTACGGATGTAAGCACATGGCTTGCTGCCGCCATGTTTGTTTACAGTATTCACGCTATGTGCAGCCTCTGTTTTTCCTTTCATGGTGGCTGAATAATATAATTTGGTCTGGAGTTGTTCTATTTGGAGCTATGATTCCAGCCTTGTGGCTGGAATCCAATAGACCAGATCTAGAGAGCCGTAGGAGGTGTCAGATATACATTCTGATTTGATCCCTGTAGTTGGGTATCCACTTTTTCTGGTAAGAGGCTTAACGTGATATTAAAACAAGGTGAGGTCAGGGCAGTAGGCTGAAAGCATAAGTGCAAGATGAAGCCGGAGTTTGTACACGAAAGGTCACACACTGAATACACAAAACACTAGGCAAACAGGATCTCAGAGAACTAGGAAGCTGCTCAGGCAACCTGGGCAGCACTGAGTATGTCTTGTATAGGAAAGCAATCTAGGAGGCGGGCCAGGAAGTGATAGAAGGAAAGGAAATAAAACCCAAGCGACGTCCATAGGTGAGCAAACAGAGCATGTGAATAGAATCCGAGGACTAGCAGAACCACGGCATCAAGGAGGTAAGAATTACACATTAAGGATACTGCAAGCTAAACCGTGACAGACCGATAAAATGATGCTGAAGTCTTAATATTTTTTTGTTTAAAAATAACAAACATGTCATACTTACCTGCTCTTAGCAGTGGTTTTGCACAGAGCAGCCCAGATCCTCCTATTCTTGGCTCCACTGCTGGCGCTCCTAGCCCCTCCCTCTTGCTAAGTGCCCCCACAACAAATGGCTTGCTATGGGGACACCCGAGCTGCTGCTCTGCATGTCCAATCCGGCACGGAGCCGCGGCTCACCCCCCATCCCCCTCTCTCCTCATTGGCTCACTGCCTTTGACAGCAGCAGGAGCCAGTGGCACCAGATGCTGTCTCAACCAATGAAGGAGAGTCCCCAGACAGCCAAGGCTCTTGTCGATGGGGCTCACGTAAGTATTAGGGGGGCTGAGGGGAGCTGCTGCACACAGAAGGTTTTTTCATCTTAATGCATAGAATGCATTAAAGTGGTTGTAAAGGCACAATGTTTAGAATGCATGAAGGTAAAAAACCTGTGTGCAGCACACCCCTAATACTTACCTGAGCCCCCTCTCGATCCAGCGCTGTCCACAAGAATCTTGCCTCTCTGGGGACTCGTGCTCCTGATTGGCTTTTGGCAGCAGCAGGAGTCATTTGCTTCCGCTGCTGTCAGTCACATGCAGTGAGCCAATCAACCAAGACGGAGGGGTGGGGCCCAGCCACGGCTCAGTGTGTGAATGGAGACACACAGCCAGGGTCATGAGTGTGCCTGCTTGGGTGCCCCCAGAGCAAGCTGCTTGCTATGGGGGCACCAGGCAGGGGGGAGGAGTGGGATCCGAGAAGAGGAGGATATGGGCTGCTCTTTGCAAAACCACTGCACAAAGCAGGCAAGTATAACATGCTTGTTATATTAAAAAAAAACAAAAAAAAAAAACACAAAGCTTTGCTATTACTTTAAGATAAAAAAACTTCTACCTTTAGAACTACTTTAAATGTGCTGGAGGGCATGTGATTGTGTTAAATATTTAGCACCCTTTACGCTGTTGGTGGAATTGGATTTCATAATCACAGATGTGAAGGATGGACTTTTTTTTTTTCACCATATAAGCTATATAGATATTATAATTTTTATATCAGGAAGCACACAATATTTTGTATATATGAGGTTTAGATCATGCTTTGTATTCAAATGATATATGGGTGCAGCTCTTGTTTTGATGTAATTACACTTTAGCGCAAAATCTTTCTTTTTTTGTTTTGACTCACTGAATGATCATAGATCAGTGTTTCCCAACCTTTTTTCAGTCAAGGCACCCTTTAAAATTCTGCACGATCTCGAGGCACCCCATTCTAAAATGTTAAAAACTAAACTAATAGATTGACATAATGTCCCAACATCCATATATATAGGACACCCAGCCGTAGAGGGGATTTATCCTTCCAAAGCAAACACACATTTGCCCACTGATATTGACTAGTATTCCAGCATTTCTCTTCTCCCTCAATTTCTTTCCCTCAGTCAGCTAATATGACCCCAGTGCTGACAAAGAGGGGCAGGGGAGGGCAAACAAGGATGCTGTGCAGGCGCCCAACATACTCTTTATCAACCAACAACGTCATTGGTTGTTAGGACGTCAGCAGCTAGACGGTTGTAATGGTGCACAATGAAAACCTGTGGCTTTGTGTAACTAAAAGGCAGGCTTGATCCACCCGTTGGATTGTATACAATTTTTGGGCATTTGTTTAGGCATTTTTCCAGGGCACTCCAGGAGAAACCTGAAGACACCCCAGGAGCACCCCGGAAGAAAAAGGCTGCCATAGATTATACAGAATAAAGGCCCCATTCACGACTCCTGCTGAAGAGGCTGAAATAGGAGCCCTGGATGGCCTGCAAGCACCACCCGGCTTGACCCAAGTTGATTATACAGTCAACTGGAAGGATTTCCCACATTAGGACCAGAGCACTTTTAGCGATTCAGCACTGCGTCGCTTTAACTGACAATTGCAAGGTCGTGCAATGTTGTACTCAAACGATAATGATGCCCTTTTTTCCCCACAAATGGAGCTTTCTATTGGTGGTATTTGATCCCCTCTGCGTCACTTCTGATCACCATTATTAACAAAAAGAGTGAGAATTTTCGAGAAAAATATATATTTTTTTACTTTTTGCTAAAATACATATCCAAAAAATAAAAAAACAAATTTATTCATCAGTTTTGGCCGATATATATTCTCTCTCATATTTGTGGTAAGAAAAATTTGCGTTAATTGGCTTGCACAAAAGTTGCCGCTTTTACAAACCATGAGAATTCAATTATGGCGTTTTTTTTAAATTTTATTTATTTTTTAATTTTTTACTAGTAATGGCGGCGATTTGCGATTTTTATTGGGACTGTGATATTGCAGTGGACATGTCGGACATTTTTGACACACTTTTGGGACCAATGACATTTGTACAGCGATCAAAAATGTAAACGTCCACTGATTACTGTATAAATATCATTGGCAATGAAGGGGGTTAACCTGCAGGTGGGCGATCTAGGGGTTAACTGTGTTCCCTAGGTGTGTTCTAACTGTGAGGGGCTGGGCTGCTAGGGGCACCAGAGATCTAACTGATCCCAATGACAGGAATCAGTAGATCTCTCACATGCCGCCTGACAGCAGGGAACTGCCGTGTTTACATCGGCGGTTCCCTGTTTTTCTTCTCTGCCAGGTCATCGCAGGTAGCCGGCGTATATTGAGTCCGCTGCTCCAGGGGCCACACTGCTGCAGAGTGCGGCGGGCATGAGAGCACGCCGGCGCGCTCCCGCCCGCTAGCTGCGCACAAGTGAGCCGCCGTTTATAAACAGCGATTCGTGCTACAGCCACACTCTGCATAAGTATATGTACGCGAGCCGGTTGGGAACTGGTTAAAGGGGTTGTAAAGGCAGAAGGTTTTTTATCTTAATGCATTGCATGCATTAAGATAAAAAAACCTTCTGTGTGTAGCAGCCTCCCCAGCACCCCCTAATAACCTGAGCCCCATCTCTCTCCAGCGATGTCCGCAATCCCCTCAGCCGACCAGTACACTCCGGATTGGCTGAGACACAGCAGCGGTGTGATTGGCTCCCGCAACTGTCAATCAAAGTATGTCAGCCAATCGGGATAGAGGGGGCGTGGCCAGGTCGGGGCTCCATGTCTTGAATGGATACACGGAGTTCTGACTCGGCTTGGGTGCCCCCATAGAGTGCTGCTGGCCGAGGGGGGACCTCACCAGAGGGAGGGGCCAGGAGCAGCAAAGAGGGACCCAAGAAGAGGATTTGGGCTGCTCTGTGAAAAACAAACTGCATAGTGAGTCTTTAAAAAAAGGGAGGCTTTACACTTTAAGCATGCCATAGTTTATTTGCTTTTCATCTCTTCCTCAACACTATTGTGTTCTGCCAGTGAGGTGGTGTGGGGAGCCTTCCCGACTGGCAGAGCACAATTACTACTGCTAGCAGCTATAGCTGCCTATAATAATCGCATGTCAAAAATCCAGCTGGATTAACTTGGGTACAATCAGCCTGCCCTTTAATTGGATCAAATCTCCAGCCATCTCTGCTGAACCGGCCGAATTTCGATCCACATATGGCCGACTTTAACTAGGTGCAGTCATTGTTTGACAGCACTGTTGCACTTATGGCTGCCTGAAAACAAAAGTGATCAGTGGAGACTCCTCTTCAATCTGCATTGTTAGCTTAGATGGGGGGAGGGGGTCGATTGACTGATTCAAGCTCTACTTGGCAGCCTTCATTCAGCCAAAATGTATTGTTCTACAGATAACCAGCAAATATTTATTATTCTCTTAGTCCTCAGAGGCCTGAGCTGACCCATGAGCTGGCCATTGACAGGGAATCCCCCCCACAGCACTATTTTGTTCTGCCAGTGGGGTGTGAGCCTTTCTGACAGGCAGAACACAATGATTACGTATTTTACTGTATCCTGTCAGGTGGCAGTGTCAGTTTTATTGAAGAAGCTGACTGCCCACTTGGGCAATTTCTGACTGGTTTAAAAATCATTGTGGCATGCTATTGACACCAGGAGAGAGAGGCGCAAACGGCAATAAAAACATTGTCAGAAGTTCTATTTCTTACTCTACTAAAAAATGATTCCTGTCTCCATTGAAGAATTTCCCCATCATTTCCTGTCTTGACACAGACTGCAATAAAATCAAAAAGAGGTGACCATTTTTCTGCTGTGTCCAAAATTAAAAACATTTTGTTGGGTGTATGTTGGTGTATGAGAGCAAACATTTATGCAACACCCAGCTAATAAACTTTCCACCAGGCTGTCTTAAGTTGGCACCAGAATGTATCTGACTATGCTCCCTCTTCCTCCTCTATTCTTCCTGCTGCATTAAACCTGTAATCAAATGCACAGAAACCCAAAGCATCCTCAGTGGTGTCTACCTAAGTATTGGGTGTTTCATTCTATCAAAGACGCATGGTATACTGTTAGCATCACATAAAAAAATACCCCGTAACCTGTTTCTTACCTTCATGAGTAAGCCCCTTACACACGGGACGACGATCGCACGTACGATCGTGTCGAATCGTATGTTGGCTGTTGTATCTAGCATACTGACTGCACTACACGATCGTACGACCGCAGAAGAACGTTCAGGTGCATGTAATTAGCATCCAGCCGTTCCTGACTTCTGAGCATGCGTGTTTTGCACAATACAACTTTGTTGTACCAACTGCTCTGTACACACGATACAACGGTCGTATGATCGCTTGTTGGTACGACCAAGTTTTCTAGTCTGCTCATACAATTCCCTTGTACGACCATTGTATGTTCGACTGTTCAAATCGCGCATACGAACGATCGATATCGCATACAACGGTCGTTAGTACGACCTGTTGTATGCGATCGTCGTCCCGTGTGTACGGGGCTTTATTCCTTAGGGTGTGAAACGCGTCAAGGTGCTTGTGTTGCTGACTGCTTTTGTATAATATATTGAATGATTAGCAAGACACCTCTCAGGATGCCTCATGTTTTCTATCTATTTGGTTTTTATGGGACCCTGGCAGGGTCTTGGGTACCAGTGCAGTCTAGTGTGCACATTTGGAACCAATATTGGGAGCTCCTGAGCAGCAGTAGGGGTCCATTTGTGTGCATTAACTGTGCACTCGTGCAAACACTCTTGTGGCATCTGGTGTCTTACATTTCTCTGGCTATTTGTAGGCTACCATTAATATTAAAGGAGCAGTAAAGTGTACAGCATCATTAAGTGGGAAGAACATCATGGACATGTAATAGGCAAACAAGTAATTTGGAATAAGAGGGAAAGGGGGTGGAGCAGGTAGATGGGGGGGGGGGGGGCTGGTCCACTTATCGGAGAGAAAACAAAAGTCTATGGGAGGGTTTTCTAGCAAAAGGCATGCCGACTGACCGCTAAGATCTATGGGTCCCCTGCTTTGTCACTGCCCACTGTTTTTTTATTTCTGTTCACAAAAGTGATCAGCAAGCCTGTGTTCATGAGCAGAATATGTACATGTACACACTTCATAGGTTAAAATATATGTAAACCCTCACCTTGTAAAACAATCCATTCTGTTTAAATTGGAAATGAAATGTGAAACATTTGTGTATAGATCTAAAATAAAAATTATCCTTTTTTTCCCTTTTTACAAATGATCACATGCCCTCTGTTCACAGCTACATAAGAGCTGGGGGTGGGGTGAGAAACAGCAGCACACTTGTCTTCCCAGTAAATGGCTGTGCGAGGAGAGCAGGTCGAGTTCCAGCACAGCTAGAGGATTGACCACGCTGTGCTCTCCTACTTTTATACAAGTACATGGTACAGGAGCCACATATCAGGAATATGAAATGTTTGGTTTACACATTCTTTAACAAGATTAAAGGGCCACGGCCAGAAAAGGAGCAGTATTTTTCTGGTGTAAACTTTCAGTGATTTGGGGCACTAATAAGGCATTTAATAGACTATTGTAATCCTTGATCGGATTACAGATACAAATTCCATACAGGATAATCTGTGTGTTCCACTATGAGAGTACTGCTCTTTTTGACTGCATTTGCAGGAAAAAAATATGGAATTTAGTAGAATGGTCATAAAGATATGTCATTTTTTTCTTTTAAATTGAACAAAAACATAAAGCCCATATCTGCACACATATTAAGTCCGCTCCCACCTTTCTCTAACCCATCCTGCAGTTTTTTTTCCATACTTTTATAAACTAAGATATACTCCACCATCCGAGTCCCTTGCAGTTGCCATTTCTGAGCACGGGCTACCTCCAAGCCAGCACTGCAGATGTGCCCATAACCGCTGGTCCATGATAAGTTGGATCATACTAATGTATTCTGAAAGAATGGTGAGCTAATTCAATCCGGGAATATATCCAAACACTCTAAATCACAGGTGTCAAACTGGCGGCCTTCCAGCTGTTTCGGAACTACAAGTCCCATGAGGCATTGCAAGGCTGACAGTTACAAGCACAACTTCCACAGGCGGAGGCATGATGGGACTTGTAGTTCCGCAACAGCTGGAGGGCTGCCAGTTTGACACCCCTGCTCTAAATCAACAAATAATACACTTCAAACTCATGCAAACAAACAATTGAATTAAATAAATATTGACTAAATATTGAAATATGGTTAAGTCCGCCTCCACAATGAGTAGTTTGCCCCTGCTCTAAGTGGGGAAAGCGTCTGTTAACCTTGCTGTCCTTGTGGTCCTGAACACTTTCCGTTATCCTTTCAATGCTGAACCTCTCAACTGCAAGGCACTCCAATTCATGTAAAAATGAAAAAAAGTTGCGCTAGTGTGTGTGACGCATATATCTATAACATAAATAAATCAGCAGTGTCAAAAACATGCAAACCAATCACAAAAAGTCCAAGTATATTGAATCGTGTAATGAAGAATAAATAAAAAAAGATGCAAAAATAAGTCCAAATGAATTCAATCTTGTGCAGAAAAATATGTGATAATCTTCTCCAAGTGTTCATAAGTGTGTGAGCATCCACCACACCACCATTTCAGTGAAACACAATCCTCCACCAATACAGATGTATCCTTACCGGAACTCCTGGACCTCTTGTTATAGGGGGTCAGGAGACGCCAGTGTGGATATAGACCTCCGCCGGGCCACACAGATCAACTTCCAGAGTCTTATCCTCCAAGGGGCATACGTGTAACTCAATAAAGGTAAAGAAGCCGCAATAGTGTCATATCATTTAAAACCACAACGTTTAATGAAATATTGCACTTACAAGTGTCAGATGAAATCTCGCTGCATACAGATAAAAAGCCGTTCTTTCAATCAGCAGTGACCACGAGACAGCACTTCCGCCCTATCGATTTCGTCACAAAGAGGACGCCTTCCGGGGCAATTCATACTCCAATTCATACTCAGTAAGACAAAGCCACAACAGTGATGTACATCACCTATCGGGGAGGAACCAGACCTTTTGCAGCCAAAAGGAAAGCCAACAAGATTCTGACTTGGTAGGAATGCCACATTTCATTCCTATTCTGTCTGCCATGCACATGCCAGGCATGCAAAATTGTCAGGTGGACTTCCTAAGTTAATGTCTAGTCTCTTTAGAAGTAATTTCAAGACTTCTGTCGCAAGCAGAGAACACTGGATGTGTTTCTAGATTCAACAACAAACTAAGCATGTCTCCTGGTCTAGCGATCGTCTAACTGTGGCAGTAGAAACTTTGGCTACTCGACTCCTTTCCTCTTCTAATGTTTCTTCCTCCTCTGTTTCACAGCATTGAGCACATTATGGTGTTTCTCACCGCACGGAACTGGCCTTGGCAGGTGTGGTACTGACATCCTTAGGCTGCTGGCAGAGATTGTGTGTTCTTCCAGATTGCCACCGTCGGCTTTATAGGCATGGCTGTTGAAGCTCAAGTCTTAGAGATAGGGACCTATCTGATTCTTATTTCTATACTCCTGTAGGCTAGAAAATCCACCTCTCAAAAGGTCTATTATAGCACTTGAAAACTTTACTTCCGAATGTCCAAGGCATGGCAGTTTCAAACTGGAAGTCATTTGTTGCCATTGCCTCGGTGAGGCGGTTTTCTCATTTCACAGATCTTGTGAGAGCCTCATCCTGTCCTCCAGAAGTGCATGGTTGTCTTCCTTCCACCTTACCTAGGACATTGTACTTCCATCCCTCTGTCCTTCGCTGGTACAGACCAAGGAGATTCTTTTCATTGTTTGCAGTTTTTCCTCTCACTTATTCTTTGGGATGACCGACTCCCTCGTCATTTCTGAGGGCTCCTGTAGGAGTTGGTATGTCAGTCCCTCCACCATTTGTAGGTGGCTTAGAACCCTTATCCTCCAGCCTATCAGCGTAAAGATAAGGTACTACCTTTTCCTGACAAGGCACACTGCAGTATCTGCTTTTTAGCCATTACACATCTGTTTCTCACATTGCAAGGCTTCCACTTGGTCTTTTGTTTGCACATTCTGTTTTTTTTCGCCAGGTGAAGCTCAGCTGATGCAAGGTTTGACCATATGGTCTCTTCAGGCAGCTCCTTGAGTTGCAAGTAGCCCTGGTTTACTGGTTTGCCTTGTGGGCTTAAAGTGGTGGTAAAGTCAGAAGGTTTTTGTTATCTTGATGCATTCTATGCATTAAGATTAAAAAAAAACCTTCTGTGTGCAGCACCCCCCTAATACTTACCTGAGCTCCATTTCTGTCCAGCGATGTCCATGAGAGTCTTGGCCATCTGGACCACTTCCTCCTGATTGGCTGAGGCTCAGCAGCGGTGCCATTGGTTCCCACTGCTGTCCAATCAGGAGAAAGAGGGGTAGGGCCAAACCTCAGCTTCCTGTCTGAATGGACACACAGAGCTGCAGCTCGGCTTGGGTGCCTTCATAGCAAGCTGGGGGCACTCAGCAGGAGGGAGGGGCCAGGAGCACAGAAGAGGGACCCGAGAAGAGGAGGATCCGGGCTGCTCTGTGCAAAACCAACTGCACAGAGGAGGTAAGTAGAATAGGTTTGTTATTTTTATAAAAAAAAAAAGACTTTGCAATCACTTTAAGCATTTTGTGTTACCCACCCATCAGTTAGATTGCTTTTGGACATTCCTCCTGCCTCAGAAGTCCTTTCTGCTCTGTCACTTAACCACTTTAAATCCAATGAGATGTTTTACACTCATGCTAAAATTTGCATGCCACTTTCTCCGTACCATGAACTTGTTTTTAACTACTTGAAGTCCAGGCTATTTCTGTCCACTTGCCGACCACTTTATTAGGTACACCTTGCTAGTACCGGGTTAGACCCCCTTTTGCCTTCAGAACTGCCTTAATTCTTCATGGCATAGATTCAACAAGGTATTGGAAACATTCCTCAGATTCTGGTCCGTATTGACATGATGGCATCTCACTTGCTGCAGATTTTTTGGTTGCACATCCATGATGCGAATCTCCCACATCCTAAAGGTGCTCTATTGGATTGACATCTGGTGACAGTGGAGGCCATTGGAGTGCAGTGACCTCATTGTCCAGTGGTGAGATGATTGGAGCTTTGTGACATGGTGCATTATCCTGCTGGAAGGAGCCATCAGAAGATGGGGGCACTGTAGTCCTAAAGGGATTGGCATGGTCAGCAACAATACTCAGGTAGGCCATGACATTTAGACGATGCTCAATTGGTATTAAGGGGCCCAAAGTGTGCCAAGAGAATATCACCCACACCATTACACCACCAGCCTGAACCGGTGATACAAGGCAGGATGGATCCATGCTTTCCTGTTGTTTACACCAAATTCTGATCCTACCATCTGAATGTCACAGTTGAAATCGAGACTCATCAGACCAGGCAACGTTTTTCCAATCTTCTATTGTCCAATTTTGGTGAGCCTGTGTGAATTCTAGCCTCAGTTTCCTGTTCTTAGCTGACAGGAGTGGCACTCGGTGCAGTCTTTTGCTGCTGTAGCCCATCTGCTTCAAGGTTAATTGTGTTGCGTGTTCAGAGATGGTATTTTGCATAACCAAGTGGTTATTTGAGTTACTGCTGGCTTTTTATTATCTCGAACCAGTCTGCCCATTCTCCTCTGACATCAATAAGGAGTTTGACTCCACACAACACGCCGCTCACTGGATATTTTCCCTTTTTCGGACCATTCTCTGTAAACTTGAGAGATGGTTGTGCGTGAAAATCCCAGTAGATCATCAGTTTTTGAAATACTCAGACCTGCCCGTCTGGCACCACCAACCATGATATATTCAAAGTCACTTAAATCCTCTTTCTTTACCATTCTGATGATCGATTTGAACTTCAGCAAGTCCTCTTCACCACGTCTAGATGCCTAAATGCATTGTATTGCTGCCATGTGATTGGCTGATTAGAAATTTGTGTTGCCAAGCATTCAAGCAGGTGGCCTAATGAAGTGTCCGGTGAGTTTATATAACCTGCGGATAGCAAGTGGTCAACTAATTTTAGAAGATGGGATTTTGGCTGATGGAAGTAGGAGGGGGGGTTATCATAGCTGAGTGACCCTTGTTTGTGTGCCAGTGCCGCATTCTCCTGTAGATGCCAGTGTATATATAAAACTTCTACATCTCCAAATTCCTTCTGCCCTGTGTCCCTTTATGAACTCCAAGAAAAGGATTTTCCGGTAAGTCAAAAAATCCTGTTTTTTTGTGCAGCATGGTGGATAACAAGGCTACTGTAACATAGAAATAGTCAAGTAGCATCCTGTGGACTAATTGACACACATTTTGCAACCAGCTATTCATATTCCTGTTGTCCCCCATAAACAATAATTGGTTTGGTGCTCCATGGCATAATTTTGGCAGATAAGTATTTGGGAAAAACCTTTTTTGCCCAGCTGCCATCTTCCCCCAGGAGCACCTGTTTTCTGCACATGAAAAGGCCCGGGTTTTAAGTAGTATGCTGAAGTTCATATTTAAATTTCGTTTAATGACCCCTAATGACAGGCAATCAGGGGGGCTAGCTTTAATCCTGAAAAGAGAGTGCGTTGCCACGGCGACTGCCCTCCATGGAGCGCGGAAGGCTGGGATCACAGGACTGTGTGCTTCACATTACTTAAGCTTCTCTAGACATAAAGAAACTCGCTGTGTAATTGGCTGTGTTAAATCGATGCTCGCTTACTTCATTGTGCCGCCTCGTAATTTCACTAAATGAAGACGTCACTGTTATTACAGAGTAAATCTGTTGTGATTTACTCTCAGGCAGGCCTTGTTCCAAGGAGTCTGAAATACAATAAGATGAAAATAGCTGGTTTAATTAACTTGTAAAAATTGGGTTATTTTAAATGCAGCTGCTGCCCCTGCAGATCCTCCAGTTGTCCCTCTGTGCTGATCTGATTAGAAACTCGCATTAATATATTCTGTTTTATTTAATGATCTTCAGCAAGCTTTGATTTTGTTGACTTTTTTTTTCTTTCCCTCCCTGGGTTTAAATTTTAAAAGCATGGCCTTCTTGTAACTGGATGTCTGCATAGGTCTGTTTGCAGATGTCAAGATACATACAATTACTGTATGTTTATAAATGTTTGGTGCCTGACTCTGGTGGTTTGAGTTATGGATAGGGGGAATAATGCAAACCTATATCCCGGGTTAAGGGCTATTGACTATAAACAAAATTTTTTTTTTTTTTTTTTTTCTCGGAGGACCTGATGCCAGACTTTTCGTTTCATCAACAATATTTCCATTAGATTATATGTGCATTTAAAGGAGACATACAGCCAAAGCTTGTTTGGCTGCACTTCGCCTATGGATCACAGGAGTGCAGTTTGTTTTGCACTCCAGTGATGTCACAGAATCGGTCCAGGGACCACAGAGTTGGGATCCGCCAGATCCCTGGACCGACACCCGGCTCAAGCTCTCAGCGAGCCTCTGAGAGCTTGAGCCGGCCACTCCGGCCCCTCCATAGCTTTGCGCTCCAGCAGGGTGGGAGGGTGGGGTCAAAGCAGAGAGCCAGTGGCTGACAATCACCAGCACTCTGCATGGGCGGTGTCCGATCGCTCGGTTCTCAGTGTAGAGGCACCAGGGGACAGATGCAGCATCTAAGTGACTCAAAAAACAAAAACCCATACTTCTCTTTTAATATATTTTATGTATTATTATTATTATACAGGATTTATATAGCGCCAACAGTTTGCGCAGCGCTTTACAATGTTAGGGCAGAGAGTACAGTCACAATACAATTCAATACAGGAGGAATCCAGGGGCCCAGCTCAGAGCTTACACTCAAAGAATATTTACCTGTAAGGTCTTGTTTAAACTTGCAGTTGGGAGCATTAAAAACACGAACAAGTCATGTGTTTGGTACTACACCCCCCCCCCCCCCCCCAAAGTGGCTGTGATCCAGCGGTGATGTCGGCT
>BLSH010283458.1:599540-610130 GCA_018402905.1 Glandirana rugosa
CTTATATCATTACCATAATTATTAAATTATTTAATCCAATCACCAGTTTGACGTGCCTGTAGTCTATAAAGAAAGAGTTGTTGACAGTTTGCCGATTCGTCTATCAACTTCAGGTGCAGGTGCCAGCATTGTAAGTAAAGGAAACTGGCAATGAAGCCTTCAGGCTTCACAACCTGTTTCTTACTGTGCATGTGCGAGTCGCGCAGCACTTTCTGAATAGTCCCCAGTCTTCTAGGACCTGTGTGTGTCAGGAGGAGGGACCAGAAACGTAGTTCGCCGAGCGGCGATCTTACCCAGAAGTTGAAATGGGTATCTGGCAAAACCAAGTACCAGCTCCCCCCCTCCCCCCAAAAGGGGGGGGGTGCAAACAAGCAGATTCTCCTTTTGGGTGGAGCTCTGCTTTAAAGGTGGCAGCAGTATAGTATTTGACATTGCTCCCTAGATGGAGTTGACAGTTGTTGAGAAAGAAATATCTGATGTCCGTGCAGTTTGACCACTAACCTAATTTATTAAATTATTAATACCATTACTATATTCTTGCCATTTTACATTTTCACCCAGTCATTCTTTCCTTTTGTCCCCTGGTCTATCACAACTTCCTTCTGTTAAATGCAAAGCTTGCGTTTCCACTGATAATTTATTGCGCGTTGAAAAGTATTTGGCTGTGTAACTATTACAGAGTTCCAGTGCTGGGCAGCTTTTTATGTTGCGTGTATGAGTTATACTCCTGTTACCATGTCTAGACCCCGAACTGTCGGCAGCTGGAGCCCGAGCGTACGTGGAGTTACTGGTGTGAAGTCACGTCCTTTAATGTCACTCCTAACCTGGACCAGATGGGTCCCTAATGCATTTTACATGTAGCTTCCCCTGATCTGTGCTATCAGCCTCAGAGGCAGTGAGCTGCAGCGATTAAGAAGCACACACTGTACTGTGACATTTTCCTTTTTTACAGCATCATTCGGAATTCTGGAGGAGGAAGCTGCAACCTCTTTTATCAGACTTCCTGGGAGAGATGAGCATAATGTGGCCAGATGACAGCGGCTACAAAACATTGCTATACATCTGCTTCTAACTTTCCCTCCTTCCATTTCAGTTAAGGACGGTTCCTTGTTTTATCGGGAATCTCTCACATTGTCTCCATGTCTTAAAGCAAATATGTTTGACCGTAATTGGGTTTGTATAGGGAAATTTTGGGATTATGTTTATCATTGGCACCGCCATAATCCCAAAATGTCCCTATACAAATCCAATTTAGGGATGAGGTGCCGGAAAACTTTGTACCACCAAGCCACTTTACCTTTGTACCATGTTTGACCGTACCTATTAAAGTTGGTCTACAAGCAAATTCTGACTCCCCGGATAGCTGCAGTTTATGCAGGATTTGCAAAAGAGCCTTTTGTCATTTGGGTGCCCGTAGGCTAGATGACCACTGTGGTGTGTAAGGCTGTTATGCCAAGTAAGGTTAGCCACTGGCACTCTCCTTGCAGTTACTGACACTCTGTTGATATTGAGGAGGGTGTTGCCTCCGGCCACAGGGACCATCCAGTAACACATAATCTGTAACTGCCACATAGGGAAGCTTGAAGTGCAAAATGGTGCAGGGATACGTCTTCCTCCTTCCCTGTTTTGACCTTTTAATTGGGTTCCAGGAACGTGTAACCCTGGCTTTACTGTCTATCGCCTGAGATGTATTCTAGCCATATTTGCCGCCTTCTGGGGTGGCAGAAGAGTGATTCCCAGGCAGGTAACCTTTCTTCTTCATGGGAGGTACATTTTAAAATGGATTTTCTCTTTCGTTCATTGAAGGACACAGCAGCTCATGGACAAGTGGGTATGCTGATCTCTTCAGGAGTAGACTAGGCAGAACAGGCAGTTCTAATAGTTAAAAAACAGACCGACACAGCCCCTCCCAGAGGGGCAGTCCCCACTGGCAGCAACCTTCCACCCAGCTACAGCTAGCTCGGTTTCTTCTGCCTAGTGCAAGGAGTAAGACCTGGCTCCCTGCTGGGATCTGTGGTACCTCTGCTTGGTCCACTTCGGCTGAGTTTTCGGATGAAGACTGCAATCAAGTAGCTGGGCCATCGAGCTTGCGCAGACCTTGGCTCCACGCTGGGTCAGCCACAACAGGCCCCGAACCGGACAGGGTGGCCCCGCGGGTTAAACGGCCCTGCCGGAGCACATATAGCTGGACAATTGGGTCTGTGTCACAGTGCTACCATGGCCGACAGCTCCCCCCGGACTGGACGGGTGAGGCAGATCTGTTTCGGGTGAGATACCCCCTCTGCCCGATTGGATGGGTAAATGCGCCTCTCTCCCCAGCTGGGGTATGAGGGGAGCCAAACTGGTTCCCCCCAGGGTGTTAGGCTGGTGGGCCGGTCCCCCACTCCCTCCTCTTCACCCCCCCTCCGGTGCTGTGCTGCCGCTGGTCCTCCCCGGGTACCCTTGTGGTGTCCCGGACTTTTGGCTGCACCCCTCGCCCTCTTGCCTCGGGCGACTGGTCCGGGCGGTAGCCGCGTTCGGCAGCCATTTTGGTGTAGCCCGGCCGCCATTTTGTTGTGGGCGGCCGCATGGTTTGGCCTCTAGTGTGTCCGGCGACCATTTTTTCGTGGCCTGTGCACATGTTCCGATGTGTGTGTGTGTGTGGGGGGGGGGGGGCGTGGTCCCTGAGCTCAGTCTGGCACAGTTTTTTCCCTCAGCGCCACATGGAGAGACACAGTAGCACGTGTGGAGGCAGGGTGGGTGATGCAATGGCAGCCGATGCAGGTGCTTCCCCACCAGACCTCTCCGTGGTTGCGGCCAGCGCCTCAGGGACTGCGATCCCTCTCAACGCTCTGTCGGTAGTCCTGGAGGTTTTTGTCTCCCGGGTAGAGACAGTCTGTGGGCGTAAGGTGGTGAGAAAGCAGCCTCTACCCCCCTCCTCTGAAGACTCGGACCCTGACAGGGGCTCCACCATGATGGGGACCCCCTTTGAGCAGTCGAATGACGAGGCCCCAGATTCTCCTGATAGGAGGAATCCTCGGTGGCCATTGCTGCGCATGAGAAGGCACTAGCAGGTGCCCTGATTACAGCGGTGCGTGATACTCTGAAGATGGAAGATACAGCCGGAGCTTCGCAGGATGTGGCCGTCCCCTTTGGGTTCACATAAACCGGCCCGTGTGGCTAAGGTTTTCCCCTATGTGCCTTACCTTGATAATTTGTCTACAGAGACTGGGAACGACTTCAGAGCTCCTTCCCCATACCAAAACGGTTCTCTGTGCACTATGTTTTTTGAGGACAGCCTGGTAAAGAACATTACATTTTAGGAAACAAGAGCACAATAATACCCAAGGACTTTTAAGGTGCCAATAACATAAAGAAATATCATATAAAATCAATTTTTATTATTGAACACAAATATTAAAATATTGCGTATAAAAACAATCATTGAATAGGTATTTGTACACTCTACTGTCCCTACTCGACATGTTTCGCCCTGAATGGGGCTTCCTCAGGAGACTCGTGGGGACTGTACAGAGTACTACAACAGAGAAATACAGTGAATCCCAAAGTAACTATCATGAAACCAAACTCCAAGTAATCTTTTCTCATATTATCTTTCTCCTTTGCCGTTCAATGTCTTGAGGCTGGGCTTAACCTTCTGCCCAACCCAAAGAATACACCAGTTTGATCTAATAAAAGATCTGAACCTTTTCTCACGAAAACTGATGTATATGACAAAAGTAATTTTCAATCAGGAAAAAAACCCCTTGACAACCCATTATGGAAAGGTATGACCTTGGAGGATATGAGGGCTCTTAACTAGTGGGGTACCTCTACGTCCAATTTATCTCCTGCGCATCAGGCAGCAGTCAGATCACTCCAAGAAAATTCCAGCATCATAATAAAGCCCTCAGATAAGAGTGGGAATTTAGTTTTCATGGATGTAATCCAGTATGAAAAAATGTTTTTCAACCTTTTAAAAAATAAGGAATGGTACAAAAACATTTCCAAAATACATCTCCAACACATTCAAATCAGATACCAAAAGCTTATTGGTTCTGCCTATCGTAAGGGCCTCATAAACCAAAAAAACGATGGAATATTTAAATATTAAACATCCAAGAACACCCACTCTATACGCACTACCGAAAATCCATAAAAACCACCTTAACCCACTGGGCCGACCAATTTTATCGGGCAAAGGTTGCCATACCGAAACCGCAAGTCAGTAGGTGGACGATTACCTTCGACCACATGTGTTGGCCCTACCCTCCTACATCCAAGACACCCTTGACCTCCTGCGAGCTTTAGAGGATTTACATATACCCCCTGACTCTTGGGTGGTGGCCATTGATGTGGAGGCCCTCCCTTGGGGTGGAGGTTGTGGAGGGCTTCCTATCTGAGAGAGGTGACACCTCTTGGCCATATAACTCCTTTGTACTCGACCTTTTGTCATTTATTCTCAACAATAATGTATTCTTATTTGATCGCTCCCACTACCTCCAGATACAGGGGGCAGCGATGGGGACCAAGTGTGCCCCGTCCTATGCCAACCTGTATCTGGGGGGGGGGGGGGGGGTCTGAAGAGGGAATTATTTTCCAGTGACGAGATTCAATCCTACTTTGACAGTGTTTTGGTTTGGCGAAGGTTTATTGACGATATTTTTTTAGTGTGGACAAGTTCCCGGGAGCAACTATGAGCTTTCATGGAGAGTCTCCCTAACAACCATTTCAATCTAAAATTTACAATAACTTGCCATCAACAAACCTTGGATATTCAAATTTTTATGCATCAGGACGGCACGTTGGGGTTTTTTACTCCGTCAAGCGGTAATACTATATTACATGCTGCTAGCTCCCACCCGGGCTTCTTGAAGGACAGTGTCCCCTACAGTCAATATCTCCGCATTAGTAGAAACTGTAGTCTTGGACTCTGACTTCGAGAAAGAAGCCAAGGCTCTACAAATACGCCTGCGTAAGCGGGGTTACACCAACCAGTGCCCTAAAAAGGCCTACAGGAGGGCTAAAAATCAAGAGCGACGCTCTGATACTTAAATGTAAAAATATCAAGCCGGAGGGCGAAGTGAGAGTAATCACTCAATTCTCTGGGCAACACAAGCAAGTTCGCCAGATTATGCAAAAATATTGGTATCTTTTAATGGCTGAGGAATCAGTATCTAAACACCTGAAGCCCTACCCTATAACATTTAAGAGATCCAGATCCCTTCGGGACAAATTGGTACATAGTCACCATGCAATCTTCTACAATCAGTTTACCAAATGGTCATATTTTCAGACCCACCTTTCAAGTAGATTGTCAATCTGTGGGCATTGTATACTTCATGTTCTGTAACTGTGGGGCCGATTACATAGGCAAGACCAGAAGAGCATTTTTTCAACGTATCAGGGATCATGTATCATTGGTGGCAAAAAAAATGGATGGAGACACCCATAAGTAGACATTTGGGTCTCTTCCATCACTTATACAAATATGCACTTTTTTGCCCTTGACCACGCAAAGGGGGGAGGTGATTATGACAAACTCCTGTTACAGCTAGAAGCCCGCTGGATTCATAGTCTGGCTGCTCTCAAATATCCTGGCCTAAATCCTTTCTTTAAACCAATATGAATGGGGACTTACAATTACATTGGATACATAGAACGCTCGTAGTTATATCTGATTAGGTCAATTTGAATCAGGGGGTGTCTGTTCTATATTCTGACCCTGCCTGATAGATAGGGGTTAAACTAGGTAGCATATACCCTGAATGTGTCTTTGTAAAGGTTCACTGTAGCTATCAGCAACTTTTGTTTTGATATAACTTATGTACTGTATTTCAATTTGTCGATTCTATGTGCCAATCGTGATATGATGAGTGTTCTTGTTTTTAGTGGGTATGATGCTTCTTCTATGAAGTCCCACTAGAATATGTCATTTTCACACTAACTTTGAGCGCTCCCCTTTTTTGTCTATAGTCTCCCACTCTTGCCTTGCCCTATGTTTGGCCATACGGGCACCCGGGGCGTCGCAGTCCTCCGTGGGCCAATCGGGGGTGGCTCGCGGAGCCCTAGGACCCTGGGTGAAGGTTTCCATCCGGCGGGGGACCATAGCTGGGGGACTGGACTCAATGTACCGTCCGGCTCTGGCCCTGCACCTGGATTCTGCTCCATCCTTTGGCTACAGGTTCCTTCCTGCTTGGCCATGGTATTTTGGGACAGGAAGAATCCAAAATGGCTGCGGAGGACTCGGGGGAAATGGTGGTGCCGCGTCCCTTCTGCCCTTGGACGATCCGCAAATGACGTACTGGGATCCCAAACTTCCGTCCGTCCTGAGCCGGTGACGTCAGACGCCGGCTGGACGGAAGGAAGATGCGAAGGTGCCACGCACCTCTATCCTCTGTCAGAGGATTGTAGGAGGAGGACAGTGGCGGGCCCAGCTCTCCCCTCTCTCCAACCATACAACTTTTGTGCCAGTGAAAGGTAATTATACTATCGCTGTGGGGATTACTTCCCATATTTTTATACACATCTTCAGATATATTTTTTTACTTTGGGAGTTGGCGTTGGAACCTCTGGTCGGCTACCAATGCAGCAATAGGGGGTTTTGGGGGGGCGGGGGGAGTCCTAGGGTTGTTGGCCCAGGACTGCTTGTCCCTGGAGGAGTCTCGCCCTCCCGATCAATGTCCTGGAACTTCAGGCCATCAGGTGCTGCCTCTCCCACTGGTGAAGGAGACTGCACAGGTGCCCTGTCCGGATCCAGTCGGACAATGTCACGGCAGTACGTGAATCACCAGGGTGGGACAAGAAGCTCGGCTGCAGCCTCGCAGGTGGCTCACATTCTGCGATGGGCAGAACTCCACGTACCTGCAATTTCCACTGTTCACATTCCAGGCATAGAGAACTGGCAAGCGGACTACCTCAGTCGTCAGGGGTTCGACCAAGGAGAGTAGTCCTTGCACCCGAACGCGTTCCATCAGATTTGTCTGAGGTAGGTTATGCCAGACGTGGACCTGTTAGCGTTTCGTCTCAATCGGAAGGTGCAGACCTTCGTGAGCAGGACAAGGTATCCTTTGGCGACGCTCTAGTGCAGGGGTGGCGAACAAGTTAGACACAAAGAGCCAAAATTTTAAACTGTCAGAGTCAGAGAGCCACACCACGCAGTGACCTGCCAAAACAGACAAACACTCACACAAAAACACATAATTAAAACCATATTATTCACCATAACACTTTATTCCCTTTACAAAACATAGATGTAACCCGCGGAGATGATGGGCGGTCCCTTACGTCAGAAGCAGCATAACAAAATCCAATCTGCCAAATTATTTTTTAAATATAATTTATTATTTGTTTTTAATGGGCCCTTAGGGCCGGTTCACACTGGAGCGGCGCGATGCAGCGCTCGAGGCGATCTCAAGGCGGCTTGCGAGGAGACTTCTATCATAGAAGTCAATGAAAGCCGCCTGAGATCGCCCTGAAAATAGTGCAGGGACCATTTTTCTAAGGCGGAGCGAAGCGATTCGCTCCTATTAGAATGGTCCCATTTGCACAGCATTGAGGCGAATTGTCAGGCGACTCAAGTCGCCTGACAATTCGCCTAGATGTGAATGGGCCGCGAAGTCACGCCGCTCCAGTGTGAACCGGCCCTAATGAATTTGAGAAAATAAGAGAAACATGAAACTTGGCAAAGAGCCACAGTATATACAAAATATGATAAGAGGCAAAGAGCCGCATTCATTTTGGCTGGGAGCCGCGTGTTCGCCACCCCTGCTCTAGTGGCTCCGTGGGCTCTGTATCGGCTCATCTATGCCTTTCCCCCTCTCAAGTTGCTTCTGCGCAGAATAGAAGCAGAGGGAATACCGACCATTCTCGTAGCTCCAGACTGGTCGCAGCGCCCTTGGTACGCCGATGTGGTACGAATGGTGGATGTTCCCTGGCGACTCCTCTGGCTTTAACAGACCCTCTTTAACGGCCTGACAATTGAATCCCAGGTGTTGAGGGATTGAGGTGTCTCGGACTCAGTGATCCCCACGATGCTCAAGGCACGTATGGCCACTTTACGGAAGATATACCACCACCCCTGGAAGGCTTACATTGCCTGGTGCGAGAATGGGGGGTGGAACCCCCGATCAATTTTGGTATCTTGGGTTCTGGCTTTTCTGCAGAGGGGTCTCGACCAGAAGCTGGCGTTGAGTGCGATCAAGGATCAGATTTCTGCCCTGGCGATCTTTTTTCAGCGTCCATTGGCGACGCACTCTTTGATCCGTACCTATGTGCAGGGGGTTCGACACGTCGTCCCCCAAGTTTGGTCACCTCAGGTGCCATGGGACCTTAATCTGGTCCTCTCGGTGCTTCAGAAGCCGCCATTTGAGAATATCAAGGAGGTCTCGCTACAGTTGCTTTCACAAAAAGTGGCCTAATAGCTATCACATCTGCTTGGCGGGTATCTGAGTTGGCGGCTCTGTCCTGTAGGTCTCCATATCTGGTCTTACACAAAGATAAGGCGGTTCTACGCCCGTCACCTTCCTTCCTGCCGAAGGTGGTGTCATTTTTCCATATCAATGAGGACATCGTCCTTCCTTCGCTCTGCCCATGCCCGTCTCACCCTAAGGAGGGTGCGCACTCTGGATGTTTTTCGGCTCTGCGGGTGTATCTGGCGATCATGGCCTCCTTTCGGAGGTCAGATGCATTGTTTGTAGTTGTGGATGGTCCACGCAAAGGCCTGGCGTTTCCTGGGAAACCATTGGATTGGACAAACTGTGACCCGAGCCTATGCTGTTAGGGGTCTTGAGCCTCCTTTTCCGGTCACGGCTCACTCTACCAGGGCGATTAGCACTTCCTAGTCTTTCCGACATCAAGCTTCGGTGTCTCAAGTATGCAAGGCGGCTACTTGGTCCTCCATGCACACCTTTTCAAAATTTTACAACGCTGATGTTTTGGCATCCTCGGATGCTGCATTTGGCCGCAAAGTTTGCGGCTGTGTGAGACATGTTTTCTGGTTCCTCACAGAGGGTTCTGTTGGGTGAAGTTCCTTTGTTTCGTTGCCCACCCCTCGTTGTTTTTGGCACTGCTTTTGGACGTCCCACTTGTCCATGAGCTGCTGTGTCCGTCAATGAACGAAAGAGAAAACTTGATTTTTTACTTACCGTAAAATCCCTTTTTCTGAGTTCATTGACTGACACAGCACCCACCCCTCTTGTTCATGTTTGTACTGCTTGTTGCGAACTGAGCTAGCTGTAGCAGGGGGGAGGGTTGCTGTCTGTGGGAACAGCCCCCTGGGAGGGGCTGTGTCTGTCTGTTTTTTAACTGTTAGAACTGCCTGTTCTGCCTAGTCTACTCCTGAAGAGGGAGCAGCTTACCTACTTGTCCATGAGCTGCTGTGTCCATCAATGAATTCAGAGAGAGGGTTTTTATGGTAAGTAGTAAATCCTGTTTTTAGGCACTGCAGGTATTTTTATCCCCTAAAATAAAGCTAGACCTAGATGGATCCAAATGTCCAAATCTCCCTCTTTTCTTTTTCTGCTTGCTCTTTTTCCTCTTCACCTCTTTTCCTTATAACTCTTTACCTTGAAGCAAATTTTTCACCCACATTTTTCACTCCTAACCATGCAGCACTAATGTGCATCCTCAAAATGAATTGGCAAATTTTTTTTCCTGATTTATGCCTATCTAATTTCACTTCCTCCTTTATGGGCCGTGGTGCTATACGTCATTTCTGGCTTTGCATTGGCTCCTGGGAGATCTTGGTCAGCTTGACATGGCACTGCTCCAGTGCCATGTCAAGCTGAGCAAGATTTTTGAAGTAAATGTTACTGGAGCTGTGTCATGTCAAGCTGACAAAGATTGCACCGCACATAGTTCGTCAGGTTGAAAAAAAGACACAAGTCTATCTAGTTCAACCAAAAAATAAATAAGTTATATATAACCAAACAATCCCATATACAATCCTTCACCCACAGTTGATCCAGAGGAAGGCAAAAAACCCCAGCAAAGCATGACCCAATTTGCTATAACGGGGGAAAAAATTCCTTCCTGATCCCCCGAGAGGCAATCGGATTCACCCTGGATCAACTTTACCTAAAAATGTTAGTACCCAGTTATATTATTTACGTTAAGGGAAGAATCAAGGCCTTTTTTTAAGGCCGTATTTGGAGATGAAATCTTTTTTCCTCTAGACTTAAAGAGTGCCACCTTGTCCTTTGTGATGACCTTAAAGTAAATAACTCAACACCAAGTTCACTATATGGACCACTTATATACTTGTAAATGTTGATCATATCCCCCCTTAATCTCCTCTTCTCATGAGAGAATAAATTCAGTTCCTCTAATCTTTCCTCATAGCTGAGCTCCTCCATGCCTCTTATTCGTTTGGTTGCCCTTCTCTGCACTTTCTCCAGTTCCCCGATATCCTTTTTGTGAACTGGTGCCCAAAACTGAACTGCATATTCCAGATAAGGTCTTACTAATGATTTGTACAGGGGCAAAATAATGTCTCTATCTCTGGAGTCCATACCTCTCTTAATAAAAGAAAGGATTTTGCTTGCTTTGGAAACCGCAGCTTGGCATTGCATGCCATTATTAAGCTTATGATCTACCAAAACCCCCAGATCC